>CM029018.1:148632447-149099644 GCA_016801055.1 Panax notoginseng | reverse complement strand
TTGAATTATTATGTAATTGTCATCATCCTCATGTTTATATTATGTTGAAAGTCATCTGTGGTCTGTAGTGCATAGATGGACTTGGGTATGATTATGACCAGGGATTATTTTGGTATAATCATGACCGTAATGTTACAAATGATGTGAAAAAAGTCCTCATTGGCCCGTAATGCATTGATGAACAGTTTTTGGTATGATTATGGCTATGGATTCTTTCGGCCAAGGGTGCAAGATGAATTGTTTTATGGCATGATCAGGACCGTTGATGAAAACACGATTATCTTTGGCCCGTAGTGCATGAATAATTCGTGGTCGTGATCTAAAGAATATCCTTGGCCTGTAGTGCAGGGTATGATTTGATGATGTGGAATATTTATTAAGCTGAGTCGCAGCGATAAAAGTGATGAAAAACCTTTTAGTTCATAGAAGATAGTAGATTTTATTCTCTACTTGACTATTCTAATGGATTGCTTGTTCCGCTGCATTTAAAACTTGATGTTTGTTTATTTTATCAGTTTAACACTGTTAAAGGCTAATGATAATTTATTCTGCATTATCTTAGTCATAATATTTTTTACTGGGCTAGTTGAGCTTACCCTTTTGCTTTCATTATTTTCTTTAGGAAATGAGAACGTAGCAGGGACTAGTCGGGAACAGAGTGATGGTGCATTAGTATTCCTCACTATTCTGTGAATATAGTGTGATAATAAATGTAATGAGGACCCCATTGAGTTTGTATATTGTCTAGATGACAATATTTGTATTAAAACTCACAACATATGTTTAGTCGTATTTTACACGACTGTTGTATAATTAAGTTGTATTTGAATTTGGTATCATGTATTGGTGACTTAGGATGGGTGATGTTTACCTATTTTGGGGGCGTCACAAAAATAAAGAAAGAAGAAGATTAAAAATAAATAAGAAAACTCCCTTTAATTAACGACCTCCAACGAACGTACAATAAGAAGTAATTTAATCTACTCCTACTCCACTAAACTAATACAATACCTAATACCTCCCTCATCTCTAAAACAAGAGACCTATTTATAGGAAAAATAACTTTGAACCCTAATTTAGATTCGTTGAACTTGGACACTTTTGTTTCCTTTCCATGTAGGATTCAACTTTCTAGTGGCAATCAACTTCTCAAAGAGATCTTCTAGATGAAGAGATGTTCTAGATAGACTTTCCTTTCTCATGTTGGATTCTTCTTGGATATTCCTTACATGAATAATAACATTAAATATCGCTTGATCACCAAGATTTTGACTTTATTGCAACAAATATTAAATCCTACAAAATAAAATAAAACATATTAATTTAATAAACTAATATAATTAAAAGGACAAAATTAGGGATAATAAAATGTATGAATTATGTGTCTATCAAATACCTCCATACCTAGCTTTTGCTCGTCCTCGAGTAAAATAAAATAGAATAAAACAACAAACATTATACTACCCTATTTTCGTAGGAAGCACGATTGCACTTAGCATGTGCAATAAGCCTTTAAACCCCAAGGTTACCCCAAGTGGACGAGTTTTGTCTCGTGAGGGTTTGCAGTGAATATACTCACAAAATTCAAAAATATTTTTGGATTCAACAATTTATGAAATTGAAAGAAAACTTCTAAATATCAATGAGCATTATACATAAGAAAGAGTAAACTCAAAATCACACTTTTAGTTTATCAAAAATACTCAATCTTTATTTTAGACAGCATCCTTCAAAAAATTAATTCCATGTGATGCATGCACGTGTATATAATGTAACTCTTAATATGGATTTTTACCATGAAAATCAAACAAACTATTTTTTTTCTTCTTTCTTATTTTTCCTTCTTATTTTCATTTTTTTAATTTTAATTCTTCACTTGTGCAATGTCTCGTTTTTTAGGCTTTTCAGAGTTACTCATGAAGTCAGCGTTGGACCAATGACTCCAAAACCAATTGGCTTTAGGGCACTAGCTGTAGAGACACCCCTAAGGGCTTACTAGCTCGAGTAACAAAGGCCACAAAATTAGACTAGTCAAGCTACTTTTATCCATTACACTTTTTAGCATGAATATCGATGCTTCCTGAGGCTTGGATACCCAGTTATTTCGTTTAATGGACATTAAGGCAGTTATTTATTTCTTTTTTTCAACTTTTTTGTTCTTGAAATTACTCGAATCAAAGTTTATACCCCACAACTAAGAATTAGTGCAAACATGAAGTACAAAAATGCTTGTGAAATCAATTTTAATCCAGATGGTGTTTCGAACTAAGATTTTGTATCTTATCAAAGATTCAAGAGTTCTAAATCTTTTAATCTTACTCATTAGTTTTTTTCCACAAACACTTATTATAATTAACTCAATCTATAAAAAGTCAAACAAAAATTTTAATTTTTTAATTTTTTTAACTCTATTTCCTAAAAAGAGAAAATCTAATACAATAATACAAACAAACTCCCCTCATACCTAAATCATGCATTGCCTCATATATGCAAATAAAAAAATAGAGAACAAAGATATGAAAGAATTATACCTTGTACGTGGGGTTTTTATTCTGCAAGAAAATGCGGTGAGTAAGAAAACAAATGTACATATCTATAAATTTCATAAATTCTAAAAATTATGTGATTATACGTGAATGATATAAATGGATAAGTGAGTATGAACTTTTTATTATTTTCAGGAGGTCTAGGAAATTGAAAATAATCAGAATTTTCCTCACAGTTATGCTTAAAATTTACCTCAAGAAAACATTCATTAACATGTTCAAATGATGGAAGAATTGGTTCAAATACATGTTCTAGTTTAGTTGACTTATTTGTAGTGGATCTGAACAGCTCATTGACCTTATCTAAATATTCAGATTCATTCCAATTTTGGTCAAGGTGATTTAAGAAAAAATCAATTAGATCTTTTTCAATCAAGAATCTATTTTCAATTATTTCTTGGGTCATTGACAACTCTTGTATCATGTTTATTTTAATGGATTGGTCCAAAAAATCACTAGGTAATTTTTTAGGGATAAATCTTTCAGAGAGCTTTAGGCTTAGATACTTTTTCAGCTGACTCATAAAATGCAACATGACCAATTTTAGGCATAGACTCATAATTTTTAGACTCCTCAAATTGGCTTGACTCAAACTATGTAGAATTGAATATAAGATTTTCATTTTCCGCATCATTTCCACAACCATCAAAACTTTCAAAATTAGCCTCAAAGTTACTAGAAAATTCACCCACCTCGTGTTCATTTATTATGGTGACTAATCGGCTCAGTTGAATTTCTAGACAAGATATAGCTTGATTCATGGTAAATTAATTTTCCATTAAAACTTCTATAGTTTTCTCTAAGGCACTAAGTTTTCCTCTTCTTTATTTGATAATTCTTGTGGATATTGAGGTTCTGGATCCAAATATGGATATGGATATGGATAATTTTTATAAGTTGGAAAAAAATGATTTACTTGGTGTGCATTAAAATTTTTATAGGGTTCTTGATTCCAAGCAAAATTATTATTCTAACTATAATAAGAATCCATTTTTTCACAAATCCCAAAACAAATAGACAACTAACTACGAAAGTCACACAAAAATATAATAAAATAAATAAAAATAAAAATCCTAATTCTACAGTTAACCTAAATAAAATCTAGAGAGCTCCTAACTGTTCCAAGTTACACCGCAAGGTACACCAAATTCAAAATTAATCACACCACTAGCCAGGTAAGTATAAGAAAGGTGGGAGTCTCTTTGTGGGTACGACGACTAATTGAATAACCACACATCCTTTAGGGATTTACCTTTTGAACCACTTGCCTAGATACCAGTAGTTTTATTAGCTTAAAATTTAGCCTCCTCTTGGAGTCCTTTGTCCTAATTGAGCTCGAGAGTCCTAGGGGCCAACATCTACTTAATTTTATTAAGGCAAGATTATGCAAAATGAATTAGTGGATTGTGGGCCAAGGAAGAGTGATGACATCCTCACCTTATCTTGTTACAAGTTGTGCCCTTAATGTTAGATTAAATATGAAAATACACAAATAGAAAAAAATTATAAACAAATAAAGTGTCCAAAAACTATGTTAATTACGAAAGAAGGATAAATTTTGACGTACCTCAATCCTCCAGTAATCACCACAGTTCATATTTGACAAAAAATAAAAAATAAAAAAACCTAACAGGATGTGCTCTACATGAGTGAATGCATGAATGCGGCAAAAAAAAAACTAAACTAATATATATATATATATATATATATATATATATATATATATATATATATATATATATATATATATATATATATGGAGATGCGAAGTACCGAAGAAAGTGCAACAACAAAATCTTTATCTTTTCGCTCCTTTGATCAGCTTCAATAATCCTGGAAAAAAAATTAGAGTTAAAACTAATTAGAATAAATAAAAATTAATTCTAATCCCCGGCAACGATACCAAAAACTTGATGTGTTAAAATTATGTACGGCAAGTGCACAATGTCTAATTAAAGAACTGACAAGTACATGTCGAATGTGACGTCCCCAAATCTATGTACTAATCACCACGAACCTGGTACACCAATTCTATAACTATTGCGGAAGATATAAATATAAATTTTTTATACAATGACCTTTACAGCATAATTTCCAAGGTCAGTAACCTTAACTTAATACACAAATTCATATCCTAAAGGATTTACAATGTTATTTGCCTCCAATACTATTAAAAATTTAACTGTACAATAATCCAATCCTGGAAGTTGTCTTTGTCTTTGTCTATATCCGTAGTTTCGTCTTAATCTGAAATGTTTATCATGCTATAGCAATGGTGAGGAACAAGTTTGCCTAGCAAGTTTAAGTTCAATGAAAGATATATCATGATTGAAAGAATAATAAGCTGGTTGACAAACTTTCAACAATATAATAATTATGAAAGAGCTGAATCAATTTTCATAACTGAATGACCGAGTCAATAATAATGAATGGTCAACAATAAACATGAACAATTTAACTGAACTAAATGGTGATGAAAGTGATCAACCTTTCATACCTGATGAATATATGCAACATGCACAACATGCGAATCAATAATCAAAGATGTGATATAATCAGCAATGATTAACCACAAGCATACTTTGAAATAACAACTCGAGTTCGAGTTAGAGAACTTGCTTAATTAAAAGTATAGTTTGAGAACTTGTCGGTACCGTCGACCACTACTACACAAAGCTAATTTAGCTTCATCTGAAAGACCCAGTATTGATAATATCGACCTCTCAATTAGAATAATATCATCACATATACTACTGCTATATACAATCATAATATAACTTAAACACATAAACACATATTCCTAACAGTCACTAAAATACATAAGACCCGATATCAAGTCAAACTATTTCAGTCTGAGTTGAGTTCGGTACTATTTCGACATCCCGACTGTCTAATCGAATAATTATTGAGCCTATTTTTAATAAGACTCTATTTAACTGCTTTAATATTATCTTAGATAAGTTAATTATCAGTCATAACATTTTTTAGTGGCTTGTAATAATTTTTAAATAATTATTATCATTTATAATTATTTTTCAATCACTAATATAATTTTTACATGATTTAAATAAGACATAATTCCATTATCAATAATATTTAGTTAATTTCAAAATTAATGAAATACCTATCACAATATTAAAAGTTATTTATAATAACTCAAAGTATTTTTAATACCTTAATATCACACTTAAATGATTTTAAACATTTAAAATCATTATTAAATAACTTCTATTAATAGTAAAATATTAATGTTTTTCATGTCAAAATATTAAAAGTTATATTTTATAACTTAAAACATTTTTAGAACCTTTAAAACATTTTTAAATGATTTTTAAAACATTAAAACTATTTTTCCATAATTTATTTAATACAATTTATTAAATAAATTTATTATCATTAATATTAGATATTAATGAAATTCATACCAAAATATTAAAAGTCACTCAAAATAACTTTAAATACTTTCTAACACTTTAATATATCTTTAAATGATTTATAAAATATTAAAATCATTTTTATGTAATTTATTTAATATAATTATTAAATAAATTAAATATCATTATTATTTAAATAAATTAAAATATTAAGGACATATATCTCAAATTATTAAAAGTCAATTTTTATACCTTAATTTTTTTTTTACAAATTAATTATGAATTTTTCATAATTATTTTCCATTTTATTTTAATTATTTAAATTAAATAATACATTTTTAATAAAACTGTCATTTGTAACAATCCAGAATTTTAAATTATAATTTTAAATATTTATGGAATTATATAAATATTTATTTGATGTGTTTATTGTTGAAATTGATGAAATAAATATTTTATTGATGTGGTTATTATTAGTAAATATTTATGAATTAAATTTATTAGATAATATTCTAAATTAAATTAATTTATAATTTTGAGAGTTGTAATATAACATGAGATGTTATATAGTTATTTTAATTTAATAATTTAAATTAATGTGAAGAATAATTATTGTTCAAGTATGTAATTATGTGAGCTTATTGAATTAAATGAAATATTTAATTAAGCATGATGTTATTTAATTATTAATTAGAGAGTTAATAATTTGACATTATTTATTAATGAGAAATTAATTATATGACTATGTGAAATTATGAGAAGTTATTATATTTTATTTATATTAAATAAGATATATGAAGTATTGTGCAAGTGGGTGTGACATGATTTAAACTATAGTATAAGAGATTTTATTAAATTAATTGGGTATAAGTCTTTTATATTAGCCAAACATGGCCTTAGTGGGAGTTATGGACAGTTACCCATGACTGGGTTAACTGACCATAATGCGACAGTTCTTATATCGACGTCTTCTTCATTCATTCTATTATTGCTAAGTCTAGAGAGCTTTCACAGAGAGAGATACAGAGTATTAGTTGAGATGTCAGAGAGAAATTGATATTCATCTCTTATTAAAATCTACACTACGCTTTGGGTAATCTTCTCCTTCCCAAATTCTATTTCACGTCATTTAAATTCCATGAACATGGCTTTCAAAGTTTTTGGTTTAACCTCTGTAATTGGGATAGGAGTAATGATTATGGGTTGTGTATGTGTTATGACATATCACATCGTATTTAATTATATATACTATGTAAACCATATCAACAGTTTCATGAAAACACATGTCGTATATGTTTTTCAAAAACTTACAGAGTTTGGGTTTTGGCCATATGGCCTTATACGTGATATTTCATGTGTTGATCATATATTATCCTTAAATTTTACACTCGTATTTTATTATGCATGTTGATACGAAGAGACCAAAGTTTAAATGAACGAATTCGGTGTTATAACGAATCCGTAGTGACAATTTTCATGTTTTATTTTCAAAACCTTCAAGAACATCAAAGTCAGTGATATTGCATGCTTTAATTCTGTAATTAAGTGTTTAAATTGGTTAAGTCATTATATAAATGTTGGGTTATGTTTATGCATGAATTATATCATATGGGTATGTCTAATTTCGAGTAGAAAATAAGAAATTGAAAGAAATTGGCATGTTCTGCGATTTTCGCGAACTGCCATTTCTGTGTCTGGTACGCCGCACCGCAGCGCCGGCTACCTGCCTATTTCCCGCGCCGTAGCGTCAAGTCTCGAACCGCAGCGCCAAGAGTTCGGCCGCAGCGCCATCGCGTCGCGGCGCCAAGACCAAGTATAATAGTGGCACCGCAACGCCACTCTCCAGAAAGTTCAGAATGAATTATTTTTAAAATGTTAAGCCTAGCAACGTGTTAGTAACTTAATGTAATGAACCTGTAAACATGTTAGAAGTATAATGAGATGTGAAATAGATGTTTAACATGTAAATAACATAATTGCATATGGATCGAATTATTGAATACATAATTAAATTATTATTCATGAAGTGATATTATGTTACAGTAAATGTGATAATTTGACTAAGTATAGTCATAACCAAAGTTTAGACAAAGGAATGATCATTGATGATTAGTTAAGTTATAATTAACTGGTATTGTGAATATGAATGGTATGTAGGATTAAATTCAAAGAACATGCTTAGTTAAAGTGAAATCTACGCACGAGACAAGTTTCCTAACCCTACTTGTCATTATTATTCAAGTTTATTATTTACCTCGAGTAAATTATCATTACTATTATTCAAGTTTAAATGTTATATTAAAGATTTATTATCTTTCAAAGTATGATTCAGTTATACAATGATTGTCCTATTGTATACTTCTTGAGATTATTATTCAAATCGAATATCATTATTGTTGAACCTTATTAGACTAGTGAACTTTATTGATTCAACTAGTCCTTAGGTGATGGACGTTCTAAATTTCAGAACCCTTATTGAATTATCCAAACCAAACTTCCTTTGGCGCGAACTTGAATACCAAACTGAGATGAACAACCCTGTATAGGGGATTATTTACGCTTTAGCGTTAAGATATTATGCACAGTATGGTACTAAGGGCTGATCCCCCTAAGTACGAGAAGAAAGGTCCATAGTCTTATGACTGTTAAAGGTTTCAAGTATAACCCTTGACAACTTAGAACATAGTTCAAGATCTCATGACCCTCAGAAATTTCTTTTGATTCTTGTTATCCATTCTTGATTCAAAAGTTGAGCTTTTATATTCGAAGTTATTATTTTTCTCGCATGTTATTATTCATTGTTATATTGTTATACTTGTTGGCAATCGTGCTCACTCTTGCGTAATAATAACATTGCAGTTAAGAACAAAAGAGCAGATGAACCTTTCACTAGTAAAGGCAAGAGCAAGATTATCAAGTAATGAAGACTGATTTATTATTGTGGTTATGTAATTAGAATTGATGTTACTAAGGCTTATTTGTTTATGTTTCCGCACAGATGATTTAAGGTTAGAGTAACCTGTGATTTATTTATTATGCAGTTGATGTAACCCCATAAGGGGAGATTTATTATTATTTCTATCTATTGCATGGTTTGCATTTATTTATTGGTATATAGATGGATGATGTTTAAACAGTGAACACCAAATCCTGTGAAAATGGAAGTACTGGATTTGGGGGTGTCACATGTTGGTATCAGAGCTATAGGTTATGAACCTTAGGTGGGGGAACAACCTTAGGTAATAGCCTTATAGGAAGAACATAGTGAAGAAAAACTCTTATCGAGTTCTAAGAGATGAATTCTTAATTCATTAAAGATAATAAAAGATTTTATGTGCTTATGTGTTAAAGTATGTGCTCACTAGTATGTCTTAGTAACTAAAACTTAAAATTATGTTGTCAGGATGTCAGATGTTGGAGGAGCTAGTCGAGCTGGGGAGGAGGAACCCCGAGTGCCTACTGAGGAGGATCCCCGAGACATTCATGTTGTCAGGGAGCAGTTGATTCAGAGAGAGTCATCTCCATTGATCACTGTTGTTGGTCAGGAGCATGAGCCTGAGACTGATCAAGAGGAGGATCCTGAAGAAGAAGAGGAAGAAGAGGAGTTCCCACCAGACTCCATTGATGCTGAGATGTATGATGCACTTTATGATCGTAACATAGAGTTACAGGACACTGTCCAGGATTTGACTGAGCGGGTGATTAGTTAGCAGATTACTCTTGAGCAGAGGGATAGGGAGATTGTGACTCTTCACACACGTTTGGGAAACGTGGAGTGGGATCTAGTTCACGAGAAGGGTCAAACCGAGGATAAGTCCGCAGAAATAAAAAAGTTGAAGAAGGATCTGAAAGAAAGCTCAGAGAGGCTTGCCATAGCAGAGGAGGGCTGGGTAAGAGAATCACGTCGTGCTGATCTTGCAGAAAGGGATTTTCGTGTAAAGAAGGGGAAGCTTGGAGAGACATACTCTACATTTAATAATGCAATGGATGAAACTCGAGATCGGGTTTTGAGGTACCCAATCCAGTTTGAAGGTCTACCATCGTATATGCTGGATTGTAGAACAATGTCTGGCATCATAGAAGAGGAACGTAGCAAGGCTATTCGGTGCCATAACAGGCAGTGATAGTATTTGTTTAATTATGTGAAAAACTTATCTAGTTTTAGATGTAAATTCAGACGTGTTTATGAACGAATGAATATTTTAATGTTTTAAATCGTGTAGATTCTTTATCTCAGGATAGTTGATGTAAATAGCAGTGATGCTATCGTTTGATGTTAAAACTTTTGATTTGAATAAATATATCAAGTTGTTTGAAATAATGTGTTAAGTGATTATGTTAAATTGTTGAGTTAAGCCTTAACTATTTAGAGAATTTAATAAAGATCTAATAAGCGTATATTCTTAACAGAAATATGCCGCCGAGAAGAAGACAAAACCGTCAACCAGCTCAGGAAGAGTCAGCGAATAATAACAATAATGCCAATTCTAATCCCGTCCAACAATTAGTGAACTTACTAGCTGGAGCAATGAACAATCAACCTCAAGCTCCACCGAATACAACGTTCAAGGATTTCAAGGCGGTGGGACCGCCAGAGTTTAAAGGATCCATGAACCCGATCGAAGCTCAGACTTGGATTATGGAGATGGAGAAGGTTTTTGAGGTCGCAAGAGTCAGAGAGGACCAAAAGACCGCTTTTGCAACGTTTATGCTGAAATCTGAAGCCAGTTTTTGGTTGCAAGCAAACAAGGTCCGTGGAGGAGAAGGTATGATTACCTGGGAGAGGTTCAAGGAGATGTTTTTCGAGATGTATTTCCCGACTACCTTGCAGAACCAATTGGAGGTTCAGTTTCTGGAATTGAAGCAAGGGAATATGTCTGTAACAGATTATCCGGCTATATTCAACGAGTTGGCAAGGTTCGCCACATATGAAGTGCATACCGATAAGAGGAAGGCAAGACGTTTCAAACAAGGGCTGAAACCGTGGTTGTATAGTAAGGTGTCGATGTTTCAGTTGAAGACATTTGTCGAGGTACTAGAGAAGGCCATACTCACTGAGGGTGGAAGCGATGCAATAACGAAGTATAATCAAGAGCAGAAGAAGAAGAAGAGTGAGAATGAAGGTAATAACAAGACTGGTGGGAGTAGCACTGGGGGTAGCCATAATCAGAAAAGGAAGTGGACGGATAACTCGTCAGCTGAAAGTCAACAAGGAGGGCAGAAGAAGAAGATTGAAGCATGCCCAAACTGTGGAAAAGCCTATTTAGGAGTTTGTATGAAAGGGAACCGAGTGTGCTACAATTGTGGTCAGGAAGGCCACATAGCACCAAACTGTTAGAACCCAAAAAAGGGTGCCTACTTTACTTGTGGTTCAAAGGATCATCTTGCAAGGGATTGTCCTAAGAAGGGATCTAGGGGAATGAGTTCAGGAGGAAATAGAGGAAATACCGGTGGAAGCACTCTGACTATTGCAGGACCAACCGTAACCGCAACCAATCGACCGACTGCCAGGACCTTCAATATGACGGTGCAGGATGCAGTGCAGTCGCATGATGTAGTGTCAGGTATCATTCCGATCAATAGAGTTAATGCTTACGTATTATTTGATTCAGGTGCTACTTGTTCATTTATATCCGATAACTTTGCTAAGAATTTAGAATTGCCTAAGGATGAGTTAGAATACCCCATGAACATAGAAATTACGAATAGAAAAATAATCCCTATTAAGTACGTGCATAAGAATTGTAGAGTGGATATTAAGGGTAATATCATGAACGTAGATCTTATCCTTATTCAACTTGGGCAATTTGACGTTATCTTGGGAATGGACTGGTTATTCAATTACGGGGCGGTAATTAATTGCCAAAAGAAGCGTATTAACCTTATGACTCCGTCAAAGGTTGTGTTTTATGATAGCAAGTCGCCTAGATAAGCGAGTTGTCTGACGATGATGCAGGCCAGGAAGTTATTAAGATATGGCTGTGTAGAATATCTAGCTTACATAGTCGATAGTCGTAAAGAGAATCCAAAAATAGATGAGATACCAGTAGTGCGAGATTTTCAGACGTATTTTCGGACGATTTGCCAGGACTTCCTCTAGATAGAGCAGTTGAATTCGTGATCGATTTGGCTCCAGAAATGGCTCCAATATCGAAGGCACCGTACCGAATGGCACCAGTAGAGATGAAAGAATTGATGGTACAACTGCAAGAATTACTGGACAAGAAGTACATTTAACCAAGCGTATCACCGTGGGGAGCGCCGGTTTTATTTGTAAAGAAGAAGGATGGGATAATGCGGCTTTGCATCGATTATAGAGAACTGAATAAGGTTACGATTAAGAATAGATATCCATTACCGAGGATCGATGATCTGTTTGATCAATTGAAGGGAGCAAGATACTTTTCAAAGATAGACTTGAGGAGTGGTTATCATCAACTGAAGGTGAGACCAAAGGATGTACCGAAGACAGTGTTCAGAACACGATATGGTCACTACGAATTTTTAGTAATGTCGTTTGGTTTAATGAATGCTCCTGCAACATTTATGGGACTAATGAATGGTGTGTTCAAGCTTTTTTTGGACAAGTTCGTAGTGGTATTTATAGATGATATTTTGATATATTCAAAAACCAAGGAAGAACATGAAGAGCATTTGAGATTAACGTTGGAAGTGTTGAGAAAAGAGAAGTTGTATGCTAAGTTTTCGAAATGTGAATTCTGGATTGAAAAAGTATAATTTCTTGGACATGTGGTCGATAGGGACGGAATTTCAGTGGATCCCTCCAAGGTTGAAGCTGTGATTAACTGGGATCAGCCTAAGATGCCGTCGAAAGTAAGAAGTTTTCTTGGATTGGCAGGTTATTACAGAAGGTTCATTCAGGACTTTTCCAAGATCGCAACTCCATTAACAAATTTGACTCGAAAATCTGTGAAATTTGTTTGGGCGGAGAAGTGTGAGGAAAGCTTTCAAGAATTGAAGAAGAGGTTGACTACAACACCTGTGTTGTCTCTTCCAGACGATACATGAAATTTTGTGGTTTATAGTGATGCGTCGCATAAGGGACTTGGCTGTGTGCTTATGCAGAATGGTAGAGTCATTGCGTATGCGTCACGATAACTGAAAGATTACGAGAAGGGGTATCCGACCCACGACTTGGAGTTAGCTGCAGTGGTTTTCACTTTGAAAATTTGGAGGCACTATCTCTACGGGGAGAAGTGTGAAATATATACAGACCACAAGAGTCTGAAATATATTTTTACACAGAAAGAATTGAATATGCACCAAAGAAGGTGGTTGGAGTTAATTAAGGACTACGACTATGAGATTTTATACCATCCGGGTAAGGCAAACATGGTTGCCGATGCTTTAAGTAGAAAAGGTCGGGAGAAATTGATGATGTTGACCGAACAGGAGGAGTTAATTTTGGCCATAGAGAAGTTAGAACTGGAAGTAAAGTATCCTATGGAAATTGATGAGAAGTTGTTCCAAATGTAATCTGGTACAACCCTACTAGATAAAGTTAAGGAGGCTCAACTTCGGGACGATGAATGCAAAAAGGTGATAAGGAAGATATCCGAAGGAACTGAACCGAGATTTAAGATGGATAAGGAAGGAATACTGAGATTCGAGAACAAAATTTGGGTACCCCCAGTAACATACATTAATGAAGACATTTTGAGCGATGCTCATAGCTCACGATATTCGATTCACCCTGGTAGTACCAAGATGTACCAAGATCTTCGATAACATTTCTGGTGGCCTAATCTGAAACGAGATGTTGCAGAGTGTGTTGCCAAATGTCTAACCTGTCAGAAAGTGAAAGCAGAACATCAGAGACCGAGTGGGATGCTTCAACCGCTAGAGATCCCAGAATGGAAATGGGAACATATTACAATGGACTTCGTGGTTGGCCTTCTGACGACTCAGAAAGGTTACGATGCAGTATGGGTTATCGTTGACCGACTAACGAAATCCGCACACTTCCTTCTGATCAAAATTAGATTCAACTTAGATCAGTTGGCAAAGTTATATGTAAAAGAGATTGTTTCGAGGCACGGAGTGCGGTGTCAATCGTTTTCGATAGGGATCCGCGCTTTACAACTTCTAGAAATGTCTACAAGAATGCATGTGTACACAGTTGCGAATGAGTACGGCATATCACCCTCAGGCAGATGGACAGAGTGAAAGAACAATTCAGACATTGGAAGATATGTTAAGAGCTTGTATAATGAACTTTAAAGGAAATTGGGATGATCGTCTACCGCTCGTAGAGTTCGGTTACAAGAACAGTTACCACGCTAGTATTGGCATGCCGCCTTATGAAGCTTTATACGGCAGAAAGTGCAGAACTCTGCTTTACTGGGATGAAATTGGCGAAAGACAGTTACTAGGGCCAGAATTGGTACAACAGACAGCAGAAATAGTCAAAGTAATCCAAGCACGATTGGTAGCAGCTCAAGATAGGCAGAAGAAATACGCCGATCCACACCGTAAGAATGTTGAGTTTGAACCGGGTAGTTATGTGTTCTTAAAGTCTCTCCCTGGAAGGGAAAGATCTGGTTTAGAAAGAAAGAGAAATTAAGCCCAAGATTCATTGGACCCTTTGAAGTACTACGAAGAATCAGAGAAGTCGCGTACGAGGTAGCCTTACCTCTAGTACTCGAGAATGTCCACAATGTCCTCCATGTTTCAGTTTTACGACCCTACAAACCCGATTACAAGCATATAATTGAATACGAACCCTTATATTTTGAAAAAGACTTGTCTTACGAAGAAATCCCTATTCAAATTGTCGACCGAAAAGAACAAATTCTGAGAAATAAAGTAATACCTTCTGTTAAGGTAATTTGGAGGAACCACAACGCTGAAGAAGCCACGTGAGAACTCGAAGAGAATATGATGAAGAATTATCCTCATTTATTTACTTAAATTATGTGTAAGCAATTCTGGGGGCAGAATCTTTGTAAGGGGGGAGAATGTAACGGGTCAAATTTATTGAGTCGTGATTCTGGGGACAGAATCCTTTTAAGGGGGGAAAGATGTGATGAACGAGATTTTTGTAAATTAATTTTATTATTTATTGAATTAAATAAATATTTTTCGATGATTTAATTATTGGATTAAATAATTATTTGATGCAATTGTGGTAGATTAATTTAATTATATGTGTTACATTTATTAAATTAATGTGAAGAATAATTATTGTTCAAGTATGTAATTATGTGAGCTTATTGAATTAAATGAAATATTTAATTAAGCATGATATTATTTAATTATTAATTAGAGAGTTAATAATTTGACATTATTTATTAATGAGAAATTAATTATATGACTATGTTAAATTATGAGAAGTTATTATATTTTATTTATATTAAATAAGATATATGAAGTATTGTGCAAGTGGGTGTGACATGATTTAAACTATAGTATAAGAGGTTTTATTAAATTAATTGGGTATAAGTCTTTTATACTAGCCAAACATGGCCTTAGTGGGAGTTATGGACAGTTACCCATGACTGGGTTAACTGACCATAATGCGCCAATTCTTATATCGACGTCTTCTTTATTCATTCTATTATTGCTAAGTCTAGAGAGCTTTCACAGAGAGAGATACAGAGTATTAGTTGAGAAGTCAGAGAGAAATTGATATTCATCTCTTATTAAAATCTACACTACGCTTTGGGTAATCTCCTCCTTCCCAATTTCTATTTCACGTCATTTAAATTCCATGAACATGGCTTTTAAAGTTGTTGGTTTAACCTCTGTAATTGGGGTAGGAGTAATGATTATGGGTTGTGTATGTGTTATGACATATCACATCGTATTTAATTATATATATTATGTAAACCATATCAACAGTTTCATGAAAACACATGTCGTATATGTTTTTCAAAAACTTACAGAGTTTGGGTTTTGGCCATATGGCCTTATACGTGATATTTCATGTGTTGATCATATATTATCCTTAAATTTTACACTCGTATTTTATTATGCATGTTGATACGAAGAGACCAAAGTTTAAATGAACGGATTCGGTGTTATAACGAATCCGTAGTGACAATTTTCATGTTTTATTTTAAAACCTTCAAGAACATCAAAGTCAGTGAAATTACATTCTTTAATTCTGTAATTAAGTGTTTAAATTGGTTAAGTCATTATATAATTGTTGGGTTATGTTTATGCATGAATTATATCATATTGGTATGTCTAATTTCGAGTAGAAAATAAGAAATTGGAAGAAATTGGCATGTTCTGCGATTTTCAAGAACTGTCATTTCTGTGTCTGGTACGCCGCACCGCAGCGCCGGCTACCTGCCTATTTCCCGCGCCGTAGCGTCAAGTCTCGAACCGCAGCGCCAAGAGTTCGGCCGCAGCGCCATCGCGCCGCAGCGTGAAGACCAAGCATAACAGTGGCGCCGCAGCGCTACTCTCCAGAAAGTTCAGAATGAATTATTTTTAAAATGTTAATTCTAGCAAAGTGTTAGTAACTTAATGTAATAAACATGTAAACATGCTAGAAGTATAGTGAGATGTAAAATAGATGTTTAACATGTAAATAACATAATTGCATGTGGATCGAATTATTGAATACATAATTAAATTATTATTCATGAAGTGATATTATGTGACAGTAAATGTGATAATTTGACTAAGTATAGTCATAACCAAAGTTTAGACAAAGAAATGATCATTGATGATTAGTTAAGTTATAATTAACTGGTATTGTGAATATGAATGGTATGTAGGATTAAATTCAAAGAACGTGCTTAGTTAAAGTGTAATCTACGCACGAGGCAAGTTTCCTAACCCTACTTGTCATTATTGTTCAAGTTTACTATTTACCTTGAGTAAATTATCATTACTATTATTCAAGTTCAAATGTTATATTAAAGATTGATTATCTTTCAAAGTATGATTCAGTTATACAATGATTGTCCTATTGTATACTTCTTGAGATTATTATTCAAATCGAATATCATTATTGTTGAACCTTATTAGACTAGTGAACTTTATTGATTCAACTAGTCCTTAGTTGATAGACGTTCTAAATTTCAGAACCCTTATTGAATTATCCAAACCAAACTTCCTTTGGCGCGGACTTGAATATCAAACTGAGATGAACAACCCTGTATAGGGGATTATTTACGCTTTAGCGTTAAGATATTGTGCACAGTATGGTACTAAGGGCTGATCGCCCTAAGTACGAGAAGAAAGGTCCATAGTTTTATGATTGTTAAAGGTTTCAAGTATAACCCTTGACAACCTAGGATATAGTTCAAGATCTCATGACCCTCAGAAATTTCTTTTGATTCTTGTTATCCATTCTTAATTCTAAAGTTGAGCTTTTATATTCGAAGTTATTATCGCATGTTATTATTCGTTGTTATATTGTTATACTTGTGGGCAATCGTGCTCACTCTTGCGTAATAATAACATTGCAGTTAAGAACTAAAGAGCAGACGAACCTTCCACTAGTAAAGACAAGAGCAAGATTAGCAAGTAATGAAGACTGTTTTATTATTGTGGTTATGTAATTATAATTGATGTTACTAAGACTTATTTGTTTATGTTTCCGCACAGATGATTTAAGGTTAGAGTAACCTGGGTTTTATTTATTATGCAGTTGATGTAACCCCATAAGGGGAGATTTATTATTATTTCTATCTATTACATGGTTTGCATTTATTTATGGGTAGATAGATGGATGATATTTAAATAGTGAACACCAAAATCATGTGGAAATAGAAGTACTGGATTTGGGGGTGTCACATCGACTGTTAAATCAGCCCAAACCAGAGATAACCCTGGTCAGGGGAAAAATCGTCATTTTGCCACCTCAATCCCACAAGCGCGCCGTCTCAACAACATTTCAACATACATTACACACATGATTGTCCTACAAGAACCAATTAGCTCCAATCCCGAGTGACTACTACACAAGACAACACACCAGATAGAATTTGAAGCTTGAAGACTCAGGGCATGGTCCCATCTTCCTGACTTCGTACAACCTCTTATCTCATGTCATTATGTAGCTCTCGACAACAGCATGCCGTAAAAGATCTTATACACCTCGATCAGATGCTCGAATTGAAGTTCTGAAAGTTTGAGCGGACATCACGTTGCATGCGTGCACGTACTTCAAGATAGCAGGACCCGCAGAGCCCGGGCACCCCAGGAAGCCGTAGGTGCTTCTACGGCTGCCACAGGTACACCTGTGGCTCGCTCCTCTATAAAGAGAGGGCTTGGGGCAGCCATTTTGCATAGAGAAATGGCGAGGAAGCCCTGTCTAATTTGTTCTGTATACACTATAAATTGAGTGTTTTTTCATTTCAAACACTTGTGAGCATATATTTGGCTACTTTTTACTGGTGGGAACCGAGTGTTCATCCATTTAAAACTATTGAAGTCTTCTTTTGCAGTCCACTATAAGCCTTCTTATATCGTTTAAAGCCTTTTCTACACTTCTTGCTCACATTGTTATTCACATTGAGAGTCGTGTTGTGTTCGTGTGCCCAGACTTCGGTCCGTGGCTTTTTATTTCTTTTGTATATATATATATATATATATATAAATACTTATATATATGTTGTTGCCATCAAGCTCTATTTGATTGAGCTTGGATTTCACATCCGATGCGTTTACCGTTTTTATATATATATCCTCAAACGCGAATTAAAGAAACGAGCTTGGATCGATATATATTCAGTGCGTTTATCGCTTTTTATATATACATACATATATATATATATATTACAGAATGGCTCCGATAGAAATGAAGGAACTGATGGTACAGTTGAAAGAGCTGCTGGACAAGAAATATATTCAACCAAGCGTATCGCCGTGGGGAGCGCCACTTTTGTTCGTGAAGAAGAAGGACGGGTAAATGCATCTTTGCATTGATTATAGGGAATTAAACAAGGTTACTATTAAGAATATGTATCCGTTACCTAGAATAGATGACTTGTTCGATCAGTTGAAGGGTGCTAAATATTTCTCAAAAATTGATTTGAGAAGTGGGTATCACCAATTGAAGGTAAGAAAGGAGGATATACCTAGAACGACATTCAGAACTTGGTACGGACATTACGAGTTTCTGGTGATATCTTTTGGTTTAACAAATGCCCCTGCTGCGTTCATAGATTTGATGAATAGGGTGTTTAAACCATTCTTAGACAAGTTTGTAGTGGTATTTATTGATGACATTCTGGTGTATTCCAAAACTCAAGAAGAACACGTGGAACACTTACGTTTGACATTGGAAACACTAAGAAAAGAAAAGTTGTATGCAAAATTCTCTAAGTGCAAATTTTGGCTTGACTGTGTACAATTTTTGGGGCATGTGATTGACAAAGATGGGATTTCAGTGGATCTGTCAAAAGTGGAAGCTGTGATCAATTGGGAACAACTAAGAACACCATCAGAAGTGAGAAGTTTCTTGGGACTGACTAATTATTATAGAAGATTTATTCAAGATTTTTCTAAGATAGCCACTCCGCTAACAAATTTGACAAGGAAAGCTGTAAAATTCGTTTGGATGGAGAAATATGAAGAGAGTTTCTAAGAATTGAAGAAAAAGCTAAGTATGGCACCTGTGTTGGCATTACCAGATAATACAGGAAATTTTATGGTGTATAGTGATGCCTCACACAAAGGGTTGGGTTGTGTTCTTATGCAGAACGACAAAGTTATTACGTATGCATCAATACAACTGAAGGATTATGAAAAAGGGTATCCGACTCATGATTTGGAATTGTCTGCAATAGTATTTGCTCTCAAGATATGGAGACATTATCTCTTTGGAGAGAAATGTGAAATCTACATAGATCATAAGAGTCTGAAGTATATTTTCACTCAGAAAGATTTGAACATGCGTCAAAGAAGGTGAATGGAATTGATCAAAGATTACGATTGTGAGATCTTTTATCATCCAGGCAAAGCAAACGTGGTTGCAGATGCCTTGAGTAGGAAAGGCAGGGAAAAATTGATGTTGTTAACTGATAAGGAGGAGCTTATTATAGCAATGTCAAGGTTAGAGTTGGAAATCAAATTTTCAAAAGAATCTAATGAGAGATTGTACCAGATGGAAGCCAGTTAAACTTTGGTGGACAAAGTGAAGAACGCTCAACTTTAGGATGAGGAATGCAGAAAAATAAGAGAAAGGGTGGTCGAGGGAAAAGCAATAAAGTACAAAGTTGATACCGGGGGATGTTGAGATTTGAAGGACGAATCTGGGTTCTAGCAACACCATAGCTGAAAGAAGAAATTTTGACCGAAGCTCATAGCTCAAGATATTCAATACATCCAGGAAGCACGAAAATATATCAAGATTTGCACCGATATTTTTGGTGGTCGAATATGAAAAGGGACGTTACAGAATGCGTAGCGAAATGCTTGACATGTCAAAGAGTAAAAGCCGAACATCAAAGACCTAGCAGATTACTTCAACCGTTGGAAATACCAGAATGGAAGTGGGAACACATCACGATGGATTTTGTGGTGGGTCTTCCAACTACTCAAAGAGGATGCGATGTAATTTGGGTGATAGTGGACAGACTGATGAAATCAACGCACTTTCTACCAATAAAGATTAGATTCAATCTTGATCAGTTGGCAAGATTGTACATTAAAGAGATCGTTTCGAGGCATGGAGTGCCAGTATCAATTGTGTCTGATAGAGATCCGCGATTCACATCTAATTTCTGGAAGAGACTACAAGAATGCATGAGGACACAGTTACGAATGAGTACAGCTTATCATCCACAAACAGATGGCCAAAGCGAACGAACAATTCAAACATTAGAAGATATGCTAAGAACATGTCTCATGGACTTTAAAAGAAGCTGAGAAGAACAATTACCGTTGGTGGAATTTGCTTACAACAACATTTATCACGCGAGCATCGGCATGCCACCTTACGAGGCATTGTACGGCAGAAAGTGCAGAACTCCACTGTGCTGGGATAAAGTCGGTGAACGTCAAGTGCTAGGACCGAAACTAGTGCAACAAACTGCTGACGTTATCAAACTCATCAGGACAAGATTAGTGGCAACCCAAGACAGACAGAAAAAGTATGCTGATCAACACAGACAAGATCGTGCATTCGACGTACAAGATCGTGTTTCTCCCTGGAAGGGGAAAATTTGTTTCGGTAAAAAGGGAAAGCTAAGCCCGAGGTTTATTGGACCCTCCGAAGTGCTGCGAAGAGTGGGTGAAGTGGCTTACGAAGTAGCTCTACCTTCAGAATTGGAAAACATTCATAATATTTTTCACATTTTAGTGTTACGACCGTATAAACCCGACTACAAACATGTGATCGAGTACGAATCGTTGCAGTTCGAGAAAGATTTGTCTTATGAAGAGGTTCCTATTCAGATAGTCGACAGAAAAGAACAAGTGCTTAGGAATAAAGTGACACCTTCTATAAAGGTGATATGGAGAAACCACAACGCTGAAGAAGCTACGTGGGAACTCGAAGAGAAAATATTGAAAGAGTACCCTGAGTTATTTGTTTAATCTGTGTCTTCGATTCTGGGGATAAAATCTTTGTAAGTAGGGAAGAATGTAATGAATGATTTGTTTGAGTTGTGATTCTGAGGACAGAATCCTTGTAAGGAGGAAATGATGTAACATTCCAGAATTTTAAAGTGTAATATTAAATATTTATTGATTTATATAAGTATTTAATGAATATGTTTATTGTTGAATAAATAATTGTTCAATTTGAGTTGTTGTGGTTTAGTTAATTATTTGTTGAATAAATAATTAAATATTAAATATTTATTTGCAATATTAAATATTTATTGAATTATATAAGTATTAATGACAATTTGAGTTGATGTGATTTAGTTAATTATTTGTTGAATAAATAATTAAGGAGCTAAGAAAATTAATTGCTATGAGATTATATACTAATGTAATTTAATAAGTAAGTTAGAGAGCTAATAATGATTAAATGAATTATAATATTTTAATTGGAATTTGTGATTAAAATAAAGTGTTATTTGGTTGAATAAAATTATAATTATAAAGAAATTATAGTTTTGTGATAATGATTTATGTGTTAAAGTAATTCATTAGATTAGTATTTGAATTGATTAAATTGATTATTTAATTAAATAGAAGTGCGACAAATAACCTTGCTATAAAGGAGTTACTAAAATAAATAAAGGGAGTTTAATTCAGTTTTGCCAAACAAGGCCTAATGCCTATTAAGTCTTTTATCTAATTGTGTTTTACCAAACAAGGCATAAGGATTAATGGGTTATTTTTAGTTAGTTAACCAAACAAGCCTTATGGCTTTTGATTTCAAATTAAAAAATAGCCGATGTCAGTTAAATTAGAGTTATATTATATATTTAATATATATATATATATATATATATATATATATATATATATATTATATCTTATACGTTATATTTCTAAGACGTAAGAATAGAAGAGAGAGGTTAGAGAGAAGAAAAGAAAAACTCAGAGGAAGAAGAAGAGAAGAAGAAGAGAAGAGAGGAAGAAAGGCTAGAGATTGGAGAAGAAAAAGCTTGAGAATAGAAAGAAATAGTCATCATTATCTTCTTCAAGGTATTGTTCTATTCTTTTTAGTTTTAAAAGTTTAGTTTTTCTCTTCCCAAATTCTCTGTAGAATTCTTGTGTTAGGATGAATTGTTATTGCTATGTGGCTTTATATGACATACTAATGATGTTAAAACTATTTTCATAAGTTATAGTCAATGAATTGATGATATGTATGTACTTTGTGAAGAAAACGTTTTTACAGAAAGTTTTTGTGAATATATATTGTTTAGCTTAAAGTAGAAATTGAGGGTTAATTAGTTGTTTAGTTGATAAATTGAGCATTCAATTTGATAGAGTATGTATAACTATTGATAAAGATACATTGAATTAGTTGTTTTGGTTGAAAAACAAAATTTACAGTACTGATTTTCATTGAAATATCAAAAAGTGAGTTTTTATCAAAAACAGTGAAATTGGATATTTTAAATTTGTTGTTTATGTTGTTGTATGGGTAGAAACATGTTAGGAGTTCTTGAATTATGTTTACATAAAGTTTTTGTATGAATTCCATGTGAATTAGTCTGTTAGAAACGAGCTTGTAGGCTAAAATTGGCTTTTTCTTGTGCTGCTGCCAAAGCTGTCAGTCGAAACTGCAGTTTCGCGCCGCGGCGCGGCCCAGCAGTATGTTCGTGGCGCCGCAGCGCCATCGCCACTCCGCAACGTGGCTTCGTTGTTTATTTACCGCGCCGTAGCGCCATCCTCACGCCACAGCGCGACCCACATGTTAAATTATGGCGCCGCGGCGCGAGTCAGCAGAATGGTCTGACAGTGTACTTTTTGTAAACGAAATTTTAAGAAACATTATGTGATGATAGTAGGACTGTAAAATATTGATTTTAGTATTTCTATACTATGAATGCTTATGTTATTAAAAATTAACTTGTGTTATAACTTGATTATGTGATTAAATAATCAAACATACGTGATGAATGTATTAGTTATGTGATAATGACTAACTATGTCATGATGACATATGTATATAGGATATTGTGATTCGAATTATTCGGTTTAATCTACAAACAAAGCAAGTTTTTTAATCTATTATCTTGTTAATTCAATTACTATTTTCAATGCGATTACAATATAATGATGTAAGTTATTCTGGAGCAAGTTATTCTTGTATTTAACTTGTTGTTTAGCATGCACAACTATCAATACTAATGTCGAACATTTCTATCGTTCAAATTGCTATGCATGCTTAGTATTCAGTTCTAATTAACCTTGGCTTAGTATTGTTCAAGCAAGGTATGCTATAGTTATTCAAATTGTATGCTATTAGATTATTCCTAAAGCATGACTTTAGTTTACTATGATTGATTCAATCACGATTATTCTATAGTATAGTGTTATTGGTTGTATTCAACTACTCCTTAGTTGATGTTCGTTGAATTCCAAATTACCTTGAAAGCTTATCCAAACCAAACTTCCTTTGGTGCGGACTTGTACTCTAAATACTGAGATGAACAACCCTATTGTTATGATTAGGGGTTAACTTACGCATAACGTTAAAATGTTTGTGCACAATACATTGTACGAAGGGCTGATCCCCCTAAGTACGAGGTCCTTATAGTCTTATGACTGTTAAAGTTGGAGTTGAAAGATTACTTGCAACTGTGGACGTAGTTCATGGTCTTACGACCCTCAGTGATGTATATTTTCCATATTTTGGGATTTCAGTTTCTGATTATTATTGATAGAGTACTATTCACTTTTGATGAGCCTATTTCGACAGTTATTATTGTTATACTACTGTTGATTCAATATTATATTCAGTGATCAATTATTTTGGTCACTCTTGCATATTTATAAACTCATTGCAGCTAAAGAAGAGAAGGTATGTGAACCTTCGACTAGCAAAGGAAAGGGAAAAATATACAAGTGATGAAGGCTTGTAATTTTTTCTTTGATTAAGATGTTAGACTTTTATTATGTTGATCTTAGACTTTATTTTAAATAAGTTATGTAATGTTTTCCGCATTTGAATAATGATTAAAGGTTAGATAACCTGGGAGATTTTTATTTAAGTTTAATCCTGCATGGACAGGTTTTTATTATTCAATTTTATTATAATTGAATAGTTAGAAATAAATGTTTTGATTAAGTGAACACCAAATCTTGAGTAAATGAAGTACCAGGATTTGGGGGTGTCACAAGTTGGTATCAAAGCTTTAGGTTATGAACCTTAGGTGGGGGGAAAAGCCTTAGGAAGTAACCTTTGAAAAGATAGGAGAGATAACTCTTATCGAGTTTTAAGAAAGAAGTAATAAAACACTTATGTGCTTATGTGATTATAATTTATGTACTCGTGAGTGTCGAGTAGTAACGATTAATAATTAAAACTTTAAAACTTTGTTGTCAGGATGACTAATGTCGGAGAATCCAGTCAGGATAGGGAGGAGGAACCTCAAATGCCTATAGAGGAGGAGCCTCGCGACATTCAGGTAGTTTGGGAACAACTACTGCCACGGGAGTCAGCCCCGTTGGTCACAGCCAACTCTAGCTGTGACAAACGATATTTTGTAATTTAATTTAATATTTATTGAAGTAAATAAATATTTTCGATGATTTAATTATTAGATTAAATAATTAATTAATGAAATTGTGGTAGATTAATTTAATGTGTTGCATTTATCAAATTGATGTGGAGAATTTTATTATTCGATGTATGTAATTATGTGAGCTTATTATATTAAAAGAAATATTTAATAAGCTTAATGTTATTTTAATTAATTTAATAATTAATTAGAGATTTAATAATTTAATATAATTAATTAATGAGAAAATTAATTATATGACTGTGTGAATTTATGAGAAATTATTATATTTTATTTATATTAAATTAAATAAAATATTGGTGATATTGATTTATTTTATGAAGGAGTGCGACATTAATTAAACTATATGATAAAGTTTTATTAAAATAAAGGGTTTTAAAATCTGGTATGCTAACCAAACATGACACTAAGGGAGGTTGGGAGCAGTTACCCAAGATAGGTAACTGACCTCCACAACGCGTCAGTTCCTTTTCTATTTGTTTCATACGTCTTCTTCTTTTCATTTTTCTAAGCTTGGCATAACATCACAGAGAGAGTTGAGAAATTGTTGAGTGAGAGTGTGAGTTGTGTGATTGAAGAGTTTGAGAAGAGTTTCAATTTGTCATCCTTATTCACACTACACTTGGGTAATTCTCTCTAACCCAATTCTTATTTTATGTCTTTTAAAGTTTTCATGAATATGGCTTAAAGTCTTCTGTAAAGTTTTTGAAGTTGGAAAGGGTAACAATTATGTGAATATATGTAATAATTCGAGTAGCATAGCATGTTTTATATATATTGTATATGATTCCATATCATAAGTTTCATAATACTGTGACTTGCTGTTTCAAAAATTTACAGAGTACGTTATATGGCCATATGGCCCTTATACGTAACTTTAATATGTCAACCATAAACGGTTTTATAAAATTTATACTTGTATATGATTATGCATGCTAAAACGAATAAAACAAAACTTGAATGGTTGGATATGGCCTTATAACGAATCTGTAGTATTAAATTTCATGATTTATGTTCAAAACCTTCAAAAACATGAAGAACAGTACAATTTGCATAATTTAATTATGTGATTATGTGTTTTTAGGGGTTAAAATCACTCTATAAATGTTGGGTATTGATTATATATGAATTCTAACATGTGGGTATGTTTAAATTGGAGAATTAATGATTATGTAGTGTTTATTTCGCGGAATTCTGTGTTCTTCGCGAACTGGAAATTCAGAATCTGGAGTGTCGCGCCGCGGCGCCAACTCCAGGTCTGAGACTCGCGCCGCAGCGGCACCGTGCCGTAGCGCCAGACACCTTAGCCGCAGCGCCACGGCGCCACAGCGCCACGGCGCCGCAGCGCCACGGCGCCGCAGCGCCAAGACCAAGTACACTTAGTAGAATGACCCAGAAATGAGTTTTTAAAATGTTTAAGTCTAGCAATGTGTTATTAACCTAATCGAATGAACATAAAAACTTGCTAGACATATAATGAGGTGTTAAAAAAAAAAATTCTTAACACGTCCATAACACAATTACGTGTGAATTGAACGATGGAATGCATAGTTAGCTTATTGTTAGTGAAGTCTTAATTTTGACAATAAGTGTAGTAATTGACTAAGTATAGTCATGAATTCGAGTTAGACAAAAGAATAAACTTATGATGTTTAGTACGTTATTATTGACTGGTATTGTGAACGTAATTGATATGTAGGATTTAAATCAAAGAACGAGTTTAGTTAAAGTGTAATCTACGCACGAGGCAAGTTTCCTAACCCTACTTGTTATCGTTATATTAGTTGATTAATTTACCTTTCTACATTGAGCAAGTTCTCATTATTATTGACAAGTCTGTCTTGTATATTGAAGTTATTAATCTTTCAAGCATGATGCTGTTATACAATACTTATTCTATTGTATACCTTTTGAGATTTTATTCTAGTTAAGTTATCAATTATTGTTAAACCTTGTTAGACTAGCGAACCCTTTATGATTCGACTAGTCCATAGTTAATGAGTGTCTAAATTCAGAACCCTTGATGAATTATCCAAACCAAACTTCCTTTGGTGCGAACTCGAATGTCAAACTGAGATGAACAACCCTGTGTAGTGGATTACTTATGCGTTAGCGTTAAGATATTGTGCACAATATGGTACTAAGGGCTGATCCCCCTAAGTACGAGAAGAAGAGTCCATAGTCTTATGACGGTTAAAGGTTTCAAGTATAACCCTTGACAACCTAGGACATAGTTCAAGGTCTTATGACCCTCAGAAATCTTTTGATTCTTGTTATTCATTCTTGATTCAAAAGTTGAGCTTTTATTTCAAAAGTCTTTGATTTATTCACATGTTATTATTTCATTATTATATTGTTATACTTATGGGCAATCATGCTCACTCTTGCGTAATAATAACATTGCAGTTAAGAACGAAAGAGCAGACGAACCTTCCACTAGTAAAGGCAAGGGCAAGCTTAGCAAGTAATGAAGATTGATTATTTATGTGGTTATGTAATGATAATTAGAATTGATGTTACTTAAAACTTATTTGTTTATGTTTCCGCACAGATGATTTAAGGTTAGAGTAACCTGGGATTTATTTATTATGTAGTTGATGTAACCCCATAAGGGGAGATTTATTATTAATTCTATCTATTGCATGGTTTGCATTTATTTATGGGTAGATAGATGGATGATGTTTGTACAATGAACACCAAATCCTGTGGAAATGGAAATACCAGATTTGGGGGTGTCACAGGTTGGTATCAAAGCTGTAGGTTATGAACCTTAGGTGGGGGAACAACCTTAGGTAGTAGCCTTATAGAAAGAACATAGTGATGGAAAACTCTTATCGAGTTATAGGAAATGAATTTCTGTAATTCATTGAAGATAATAAAAGACTTTATGTGCTTATGTGTTTAATTATGTGCTCACTAGTACGACTTAGTAACTAAAACTTGAAATTTTATTGTCAGGATATCGGATGTTGGAGGAACTAGTCGAGCAGGGGAGGAGGAACCCCGAGTACCTACAGTACCTATATAAGAGGAGCCCAGAGACATTCACGTCGTTAGGGAACAGTTGGTACAGAGGGAGTCATCTCCATTGATCACCGTTGTTGGTCAGGAGCATGAACCTGAGACTGATCCTAAGGAGGATCCTGAGGAGGAATTTGACGAGGAAGAGGAGTTTCCACAGCACTCCATTGATGCTGAGATGTACGACACATTATACGACCGTAACATGGAGTTACGAGATGAGGTGCAGGATCTGACTAAGCGAGCTATTATTCAGCAGATTACTCTCGAGTAGAAGGAGAGGGAGATTTTGAATCTTCACTTACGACTGGAAATGTAGAATGGGATTTGGTCCAAGAGAAGGGTCAAACCGAAGATAAGACCGCAAAGATAGAAAAGTAGAAGAAGGAACTGAAGGAAAGCTCTGAAAGGCTGATCATAGCAGAGGAAGGCTGGGTAAGAGAGTCACGTTGTGCTGATCTTACAGAAGAGGACGGTCGTGCAAACAAGGCGGAGCTTGGGGAGACATACTCCACACTTAATCATGCAATGGATGAGGCCCAGGATCGAGTTTTGAGGTACCCCATCTAGTTCGAAGGACTTCCATCGTACATGTTGGATCGTAGGACGATGTCTCGCATCATGGAAGTGGAGCGTAGCAAGGCTATTTAGCGCCTTGACAGACAGTGATAGAATTTGTTTACTTATGTGATAAACTTGTCTATTATTTAGATGTAAATTCCGATGTAGTTATGAACGAAGGAATATGTTAATATTTAAATCATGTAGATTCTTTATCTTAGGATAGATGATGTAAATAGTAGTGATGCTATCGTTTGATGTTAAAACTTTTAGTTTGAATGAATATATATCAAGTTGTTTGAGATGATGTGTTATATAAGTATGTTAAATTGTTGAGTAATGTCTTAACTATTTAGAGAAATAAACAAAGATCTAATAAGCATATATTTTAACAGAATTATGCCGCCAAGAAGAAGACAACAACGTCAACCAGCTCAGGAAGAGTCTACGAATAACAACAATAACACCAATGCTAATCCTGTTCAGCAATTGGTTAACTTGCTAGCTGGAGCAATGAATAATCAACCTCAAGCTCCACCAAATACTACATTTAAGGATTTTAAGGCGGTGGGACCGCCAAAATTTAAAGGTTCCATGAACCCGATCGAGGCTCAAACATGGGTTATAGAAATAGAGAAGGTTTTTGACGTCGCTAGGGTTAGAGAAGACCAGAAGACCGCCTTTGCAACGTTTATGCTAAAGTCTGAAGCTAGCTATTGGTGGCAAGCAAATAAAGTTCGTGGAGGTGAAGGTCTAATTACTTGGGAGAGATTTAAGGAGATGTTCTTCGAGATGTATTTCCCGACCAGCTCGCAGAACCAGATGGAGGTTCAATTTTTGGAATTGAAGCAAGGAAATATGAGCGTACCTGATTATGCGGCTAGATTCAACGAGTTGGCGAGGTTCGCCCCATATCAAGTACACACGGACGAGAGAAAAGCCAGAAGATTCGAACAATGACTAAAGCCTTGGGTATATAGTAAGGTTTCAATGTTTCAGATAAACACTTTTGCTGGAGTACTGGAAAAGGCCATCCTCGTTGAAGGTGAAAGCGATGCGGTGACTATGTATAATCAAGAGAAGAAGAAGAAGAAGAGTGAGAATGAAGGTAATAACAAGACTGGTGGGAGTAGCACTGGGGGTAGTCATAATCAGAAGAGGAAGTGGACAGATAACTCATCAGCTGGAAGTCAACAAGGAGGGCATAAGAAGAAGATCGAAGCGTGCTCAAGCTGCAGAAAAGCTTATTTGGGAGTTTGCATGAAAGGGAAGCGAGTGTTCTATAATTATCGTCAGGAAGGCTACATAGCATCAAACTGTCCAAACCCAAAGAAGGGTGCTTGTTTCACTTGTGGTTCAAAGGACCATTTGGCAAGAGACTGTCCTAAAAAGGGATCGGGAGGGTCAGGATCAGGAGGAAACCGGGGAAACAACAGTGGAAATGTCTTAACTATCACTGGACCAACCGCAACAAACCGACCGACCGCCAGGACTTTCAACATGACGGTGCAGGATACAGTTCAATCTCGTGATGTGGTGTCAGGTATTATTCTGATCAATAAAATTAATGCTTATGTTTTATTTGATTCGGGTGCTACTTGTTCCTTTATATCCGATGACTTTGCCAAGAATTTAGATTTGCCTAAGGATGAATTGGATTACCACATGAATATAGAAATTACGAATAGAGAAATAATCCCTGTTAAGTATGTGCATAAGAACTGTAGAGTGGATATTAAGGGTAATATCATGAACGTAGATTTTATCCCTATTCGACTTGGGGAATTTGACGTTATTTAGGGTATGGATTGGTTATCCAATTATGGGGCGGTAATTGACTACCAGAAGAAGCGTATTAACCTTATGACTCTGTCAAAGGTTATATTTTATGGTAGCAAGTCGCCTAGACAAGCGAGTTATCTGACGATGATGCAGGCCAGGAGGTTGTTAAGGCAAGGTTGTGTAGGATATCTAGCTTACATAGTCGATAGTCGTAAAGAGAATCCGAAAATAGATGAGATACCAGTAGTGAGAGATTTCGCAGACGTATTTCCGGATGATTTATCGGGACTTCCTCCAGATAGAGCAGTTGAATTCGTGATTGATTTGGCTCTAGGAACGACTCCAATATCGAAGGCACCGTACCGAATGGCACCGGTAGAGATGAAAGAACTGATGGTCCAACTATAAGAATTACTGGACAAGAAGTATATACAACCAAGTGTATCACCGTGGGGAGCGCCGATTTTATTTGTAAAGAAGAAGGATGGGACAATGCGGCTCTGCATAGACTATAGAGAACTGAATAAGGTTACGATCAAGAACAAATATCCATTACCGAGGATCGACGACCTGTTTGATCAATTGAAGGGAGTGAGATACTTTTCCAAGATAGACTTGAGAAGCGATTATCATCAACTGAAGGTGAGACCAGAGGATGTATCGAAGACAACATTTAGAACACGATATGGTCACTACGAATTTTTAGTAATGTCGTTTGGTCTTACGAATGCTCCTGCAGCATTTATGGGACTAATGAATGGTGTGTTCAAACCGTTTTTGGACAAGTTCGTAGTGGTATTTATAGATGACATTTTGGTTTATTCAAAAACCAAGGAAGAATATGAAGAACATTTGAGATTAACATTGGAAGTATTGAGAAGGGAGAAGTTGTATGCCAAGTTTTCAAAATGTGAATTTTGGATCGAAAGAGTACAATTTCTAGGACATGTGATTGATAAGGATGGAATTTCGGTGGATCCCTCCAAGGTCGAAGCTGTGATTAACTGGGATCAACCGAGGACGCCGGCAGAAGTACAAAGTTTTCTTGGATTGGTAGGATATTATAGAAGGTTTATACAAGACTTTTCCAAGATCGCAACTCCGTTAACGAATTTAACTCGAAAAGCTGTGAAATTTGTTTGGACGGAGAAGTGTGAGGAAAGTTTTCAAGAATTAAAGAAGAGGTTGAGTACGACACCTGTGTTATCTCTCCCAGATGATACAGGAAATTTTGTTGTTTATAGTGATGCGTCGCATAAAGGACTTGGCTGTGTGCTGATGCAAAACGGCAAAGTCATTGCGTATGCATCACGACAATTGAAGGATTACGAGAAGGGATATCCGACCCACGACTTGGAGTTAGCTGCAGTTGTTTTTGCTTTGAAAATTTAGAGGCACTATCTCTACGGGGAGAAGTGTGAAATATATACGGACCACAAGAGTTTGAAATATATTTTCACGCAGAAGGACATGAATATGAGTCAAAGAAGGTGGTTGGAGTTAATTAAGGACTACGACTGTGAGATTTTATACCATCCGGGTAAGGCGAATGTTGTTGCCGATGCCTTAAGTAGAAAGGGTCGGGAGAAGTTGATGATGTTGACTGCTCAGGAGGAGCTAATTGCAGAAATAGAGAAACTGGAATTGGAAGTGAAGTATCCTATGGAGATTGATGAGAAGCTATTTCAGATGCAATCTGGTACAACCCTACTGGATAAAGTTAAGGAGGCTCAACTTCAGGACGAGGAATGCAAAAAGGTGATAAGGAAGATATCTGAAGGAATCGAACAAAGATTTAAGATGGATAAGGAAGGAATACTGAGATTTGAGAGCAAAATTTGGGTACCGCCAGTACAAGAGATTAAGGAAGACATTTTGAACGAAGCTCATAGTTCATGATATTTGATTCACCCTGGTAGTACCAAGATGTACCAAGATTTTTGACAATATTTTTGGTGGCCGAATTTGAAACGTGATGTTGCAGAATGTGTTGCCAAGTGTCTGACCTGTCAGAAAGTGAAAGCAGAACATCAGAGACCGAGTGGATTGCTACAATCGTTGGAGATCCCAGAATGGAAATGGGAACATATTACAATGGACTTCGTGGTTGGCCTTTCGACGACTCAGAAAGGCTACGACGCAGTGTGGGTTATCGTTCACCGACTGACGAAATCCTCACACTTCCTTTCGATAAAAATCAGATTCAACTTAGATCAGTTGGCAAGGTTATATGTGAAAGAGATTGTTTCGAGGTACGGAGTATCGGTGTCAATTGTTTCTGATAGAGATCTGCGCTTTACATCGAATTTCTGGAAACGTCTACAGGAATACATGGGAACGCAATTACGAATGAGTACATCATACCACCCTCAAACAGACAGACAGAGTGAGAGAACGATTCAGACATTAGAAGATATGCTAAGAGCCTGTGTGATGGACTTTAAAGGAAATTGGGATGATCACCTACCGTTAGTAGAGTTCGGCTACAACAACAGTTACCACGCTAGTATAGGCATGCCGCCTTACGAAGCTTTATACGGCAGAAAGTGCAGAACTCCACTTTATTGGGATGAAGTTGGCGTAAGACAATTGCTAGGCCCATAATTGGTACAGCAGACATCAGAAATAGTCAAAGTGATCCGAGCACGACTGGTAGCAGGTCAAGATAGACAGAAGAAATACGCTGATCCACACCGTAAGAATGTTAAATTTGAACCGGGCAGTTATATGTTTTTAAAGGTCTCTCCCTGGAAGGGAAAGATCAGGTTCGGAAAGAAAGGGAAATTAAGCCCAAGATTCATTGGACCCTTTGAAGTTCTGAGAAGGGTCGGAGAAGTTGCTTATGAGGTAGCCTTACCTCCAGCTCTAGAGAATGTCCACAACGTTTTCCATGTCTCAGTCCTACGACCCTACAAACCCGATTACAAGCACGTCCTTGAATATGAACCCCTACATTTCGATAAAGACTTATCTTACGAAGAAATTCCTGTTCAAATTGTCGACCGAAAAGAATAAGTTCTGAGAAATAAAGTAATACCTTCTATTAAGATAATTTGGAGGAACCACAACGCTGAAGAAGCTACGTGGGAACTCGAAGAGAATATGATGAAGAATTACCCTCATTTATTTACTTAACTTATGTGTATCCGATTATGGGGACATAATCTTTGTAAGGGGGGAGAATGTAACGGGTCAAATTTATTGAGTCGTGATTCTGGGGACAGAATCCTTTTAAGGGGGGAAAGATGTGACGAACGAGATTTTGTAATTTAATTTAATATTTATTGAAGTAAATAAATATTTTCGATGATTTAATTATTAGATTAAATAATTAATTGATGAAATTATGGTAGATTAATTTAATGTGTTACATTTATCAAATTGATGTGGAAAATTTTATTATTCGATGTATGTAATTATGTGAGTTTATTATATTAAAAGAAATATTTAATAAGCTTAATGTTATTTTAATTAATTTAATAATTAATTAGAGATTTAATAATTTAATATAATTAATTAATGAGAAAATTAATTATATGACTATGTGAATTTATGAGAAATTATTATATTTTATTTATATTAAATTAAATAAAATATTGGTGATATTGATTTATTTTATGAAGGAGTGCGACATTAATTAAACTATATGATAAAGTTTTATTAAAATAAAGGGTTTTAAAATCTGGTATGCTAACCAAACATGACACTAAGGGAGGTTGGGAGCAGTTACCCAAGATAGGTAACTGACCTCCACAACGCGTCAGTTCCTTTTCTATTTGTTTCATACGTCTTCTTCTTCTTCATTTTTCTAAGCTTGGCATAACATCACAGAGAGAGTTGAGAAATTGTTGAGTGAGAGTGTGAGTTGTGTGATTGAAGAGTTTGAGAAGAGTTTCAATTTGTCATCCTTATTCACACTACACTTGGGTAATTCTCTCTAACCCAATTCTTATTTTATGTCTTTTAAAGTTTTCATGAATATGGCTTAAAGTCTTCTGTAAAGTTTTTGAAGTTGGAAAGGGTAACAATTATGTGAATATATGTAATAATTCGAGTAGCATAGCATGTTTTATATATATTGTATATGATTCCATATCATAAGTTTCATAATACTGTGACTTGCTGTTTCAAAAATTTACAGAGTACGTTATATGGCCATATGGCCCTTATACGTAACTTTAATATGTCAACCATAAACGGTTTTATAAAATTTATACTTGTATATGATTATGCATGCTAAAACGAATAAAACAAAACTTGAATGGTTGGATATGGCCTTATAACGAATCTGTAGTATTAAATTTCATGATTTATGTTCAAAACCTTCAAAAACATGAAGAACAGTACAATTTGCATAATTTAATTATGTGATTATGTGTTTTTAGGGGTTAAAATCACTCTATAAATGTTGGGTATTGATTATATATGAATTCTAACATGTGGGTATGTTTAAATTGGAGAATTAATGATTATGTAGTGTTTATTTCGCGGAATTCTGTGTTCTTCGCGAACTGGAAATTCAGAATCTGGAGTGTCGCGCCGCGGCGCCAACTCCAGGTCTGAGACTCGCGCCGCAGCGGCACCGTGCCGTAGCGCCAGACACCTTAGCCGCAGCGCCACGGCGCCACAGCGCCACGGCGCCGCAGCGCCAAGACCAAGTACACTTAGCAGAATGACCCAGAAATGAGTTTTTAAAATGTTTAAGTCTAGCAATGTGTTATTAACCTAATCGAATGAACATAAAAACTTGCTAGACATATAATGAGGTGTTAAAAAAAAATTCTTAACACGTCCATAACACAATTACGTGTGAATTGAACGATGGAATGCATAGTTAGCTTATTGTTAGTGAAGTCTTAATTTTGACAATAAGTGTAGTAATTGACTAAGTATAGTCATGAATTCGAGTTAGACAAAAGAATAAACTTATGATGTTTAGTACGTTATTATTGACTGGTATTGTGAACGTAATTGATATGTAGGATTTAAATCAAAGAACGAGTTTAGTTAAAGTGTAATCTACGCACGAGGCAAGTTTCCTAACCCTACTTGTTATCGTTATATTAGTTGATTAATTTACCTTTCTACATTGAGCAAGTTCTCATTATTATTGACAAGTCTGTCTTGTATATTGAAGTTATTAATCTTTCAAGCATGATGCTGTTATACAATACTTATTCTATTGTATACCTTTTGAGATTTTATTCTAGTTAAGTTATCAATTATTGTTAAACCTTGTTAGACTAGCGAACCCTTTATGATTCGACTAGTCCATAGTTAATGAGTGTCTAAATTCAGAACCCTTGATGAATTATCCAAACCAAACTTCCTTTGGTGCGAACTCGAATGTCAAACTGAGATGAACAACCCTGTGTAGTGGATTACTTATGCGTTAGCGTTAAGATATTGTGCACAATATGGTACTAAGGGCTGATCCCCCTAAGTACGAGAAGAAGAGTCCATAGTCTTATGACGGTTAAAGGTTTCAAGTATAACCCTTGACAACCTAGGACATAGTTCAAGGTCTTATGACCCTCAGAAATCTTTTGATTCTTGTTATTCATTCTTGATTCAAAAGTTGAGCTTTTATTTCAAAAGTCTTTGATTTATTCACATGTTATTATTTCATTATTATATTGTTATACTTATGGGCAATCATGCTCACTCTTGCGTAATAATAACATTGCAGTTAAGAACGAAAGAGCAGACGAACCTTCCACTAGTAAAGGCAAGGGCAAGCTTAGCAAGTAATGAAGATTGATTATTTATGTGGTTATGTAATGATAATTAGAATTGATGTTACTTAAAACTTATTTGTTTATGTTTCCGCACAGATGATTTAAGGTTAGAGTAACCTGGGATTTATTTATTATGTAGTTGATGTAACCCCATAAGGGGAGATTTATTATTAATTCTATCTATTGCATGGTTTGCATTTATTTATGGGTAGATAGATGGATGATGTTTGTACAATGAACACCAAATCCTGTGGAAATGGAAATACCAGATTTGGGGGTGTGACACTAGCAACATCGAAAACCTTTTTCATTTCCATAACCCACGTTTGAGCTTCAATCGGGTTCATGGAACCTTTAAATTTTGGCGGTCCTACCGCCTTGAAATCTTTAAATGTTGTATTTGGTGGAGCTTGAGGTTGATTATTCATTGCTCCGGCTAGCAAGTTTACTAATTGCTGAACAGGATTAGCATTGGCATTATTGTTGTTATTTGTAGATCCTTCTTGAGCTGGTTGACGTTGTTGTCTTCTTCTTGGCGGCATATTTCTGTTAAAATATATGCTTATTAGATCGTTGTTTATTTCTCTAAATAGTTAAGGCATTACTTAACAATTTAACATAATTATTTAACACATTATCTCAAACAACTTGATATATATTCATTTAAACCAAAAATTTTACATCAAACAATAGCATCACTGCTATTTACATCAACTATCCTGAGATAAAGAGTCTACAGGATTTAAATATTAAAATATTCATTTGTTCATAATTACATCGTAATTTACATCTAAGTACTATATAAGTTTATCACATAAGTAAACAAATTCTATCACTGTCTGTCAAGGCGCTGAATAGCCTTGCTACGCTCCTCTTCCATGATGCGAGACATCGTCCTGCGATCCAGCATGTACGATGGAAGTCCTTCGAACTGGATGGGGTACCTCAAAACTCGATCCTGGGCCTCATCTATTGCATTATTAAGTGTAGAGTACGTCTCCCAAAGCTTAGCCTTCTTTGTACGACCATCCTCTTCCGCAAGATCAGTACGACGTGACTCTCTTACCCAGCCTTCCTCTGCTGTGTCAGCCTTTCAGAGCTTTCCTTCAGTTCCTTCTTCAACTTTTCTATCTCCTCGGTCTTATCTTCGGTTTGACCCTTCTCGTGGACCAAATCCCATTCTACATTTCCCAGTCGTGAATGAAGAGTCAAAATCTCCCACTTCTTCTGCTCGAGAGTAATCTGCTGAATAATCGCCCGTTTAGTCAGATCCTGAACATCGTCTCGTAACTCTACGTTACGGTCGTATAACGTGTCGTACATCTCAGCATCAATGGAGTGCTGTGGAAACTTCTCTTCTTCCTCTTCCTCTTCAAAGTCCTCCTCAGGATCCTCCTCAAGATCAGTCTCAGGTTCATGCTCCTGACCAACAACGGTGATTAATGGAGATGACTCCCTCTGTACCAACTATTCCGTAACGACATGAATGTCTCGGGGCTCCTCTTCTGTAGGTACTGTAGGTACTCGGGGTTCCTCCTTCCCAGTTCGACTGGCTCCTCCAACATTCGACATCCTGACAACATAGTTTTAAGTTTTAGTTACTAAGTCGCACCATCTAATATATACTTTAAAACATAAGCACATAAAGTCTTTTATTATCTTTAATGAATTATGAAATTCATTTCTTAGAACTCGATAAGAGTTTTTCATCACTATGTTCTTCCTATAAGGCTACTACCTAAGGTTGTTCCCCCATCTAAGGTTCATAACCTACAACTTTGATACCAACTTGTGACACCCCCAAATTCGGGTACTTCGATTTCACAGGATTTGGTGTTCACTGTACAAATATCATCTATCTATCTACCCATAATAAATGCAAACCATGCAATAGATAGAAATAAATCTTCCCCTTATGGGGTTACAACATCTGAATAATAAACATAATTCTAGGTCATACTGACCTTAAACATCTGCGCGAAAACATAAACAAATAAGTCTTAAACAACATCATTCACTTAAGTCTAAACAGAATTACATCATCGTATAAAACAACAAGTCTTGATCACTTGTTAATCTTGCCCTTGCCTTTGCTAGTAGAAGGCTCGTCGTACTTTTCGTACTTAACTGCAATGTTATTATTAAGAAAGAGTGAGCATAATTGCCCACAAGTATAAAATGAAATAATAATATATAATAACATGCGAGTGAATCAAAGACTTCTGAAATAAAAGCTTAACTTTTGAATCAAGAATGAATAACAAGAATTCAAAAGATTTCTGAGGGTCATAAGACCTTGAACTATGTCCTATGTTATCAAATATTTCTTAAATAACCTTAAGTTTATTGAATATTTCTTTTAATTCAATAAGCTCACATAAATACATACTTGAATAATAAATATTCTCCACATTAATTTAATAAATATAACACATATAATTAAATTAATCTACCACAACTTCATCAATTAATTATTTAATCTAATAATTAAATCATCGAAAATATTTATTTAATTCAATAAATATTAAAATTAAATTACAAAAATCTCGTTCGTCACATCTTTCCCCCCTTAAAAGGATTCTGTTCCCAGAATCACGACTCAATAAATTCGACCCGTTACATTCTCCCCCCTTACAAAGATTCTGTCCCCAGAATCGCTTACACATAATTTAAGTAAATAAATGAGGGTAATTCTTCATCATATTCTCTTCGAGTTCTCACGTAGCTTCTTCAGCGTTGTGGTTTCTCCAAATTATCTTAACAGAAGGTATTACTTTATTTTTGAGAACTTGTTCTTTTCTGTCGACAATTTGAACGGGAATTTCTTCGTAAGATAAGTCTTTTTCAAAATGTAGGGGTTTGTATTCAATTACATGCTTGTAATCGGGTTTGTAGGGTCGTAAAATAGAAACATGGAAGACGTTGTGGACATTCTCGAGTGCAGGAGGTAAGGCTACCTCATACACAACTTCTCTGATTCTTCGCAGTACTTCAAATGGTCCAATGAATCTTGGGCTTAATTTTCTTTTCTTTCCAAACCTGATCTTTCCCTTCCAGGGAGAGACCTTCAAGAATAAATAACTACCCGATTCAAACTCAACATTTTTACGATGTGGATCGGCCTATTTCTTCTGCCTATCTTGAGCTGCTACCAGTCGTGTTCGGATTACTTTGACTATTTCTGCTGTTTGTTGTACCAATTCTGGCCCTAGCAACTGTCTTTTGCCAACTTCATCCCAGTAAAGCGGAGTTCTGCACTTTCTGTCGTATAACGCTTCATAAGGCGGCATGCCAATACTAGCGTGGTAACTGTTATTGTAGCCGAACTCTACTAACGGTAGGTGATCATCCCAATTGCCTTTAAAGTCCCTTACACAGGCTCTTAGCATATCTTCTAATGTCTGAATCGTTCTTTCACTCTGTCCATCTGTCTGAGGGAGATATGCCATACTCATCTGCAATTGCGTACCCATGCATTCCTGTAGACGTTTCTAGAAGTTTGATGTAAAGCGCGAATCCCTATCGGAAACAATTGACACTGGCACTCCGTGCCTCGAAACAATCTCTTTTACATATAACCTTGCCAACTGATCTAAGTTGAATCTGATTTTTATCGGAAGGAAGTGTGCAGATTTCGTCAGTCGGTCAACGATAACCCATACTGCGTCGTAGCCTTTCTGAGTCATCGAAAGGCCAACCACGAAGTCCATTGTAATATGTTCCTATTTCCATTCTGAGATCTCTAACGGTTGTAGCAACCCACTTGGTCTTTGATGTTCTGCTTTCACTTTCTGACAGGTCAGACACTTGGCAACACATTCTGCAACATCACGTTTCAAATTTGGCCACCAGAAGTGTTGTCGAAGATCTTGATACATCTTGGTACTACCAGGGTGAATCGAATATCGTGAGCTATGGGCCTCACTCAAAATGTCTTTCATAATCTCTGGTACTAGCGGTACCCAAATTCTGCTCTCGAATCTCAATATTCCTTCCTTATCTAGCTTGAACCTTGGTTCAGTTCCTTCAGATATCTTCTTTGTCACCTTCTTGCATTCTTCGTCCTGAAGTTGAGCCTCCTTAACTTTATCTAGTAGGGTTGTACCAGATTGTATCTGAAATAGATTCTTATCAATTTCCCTAGGATACTTCACTTCCAGTTCTAACTTCTCCATGGCTAAAATTAGCTCCTTTTGAGTGGTCAGCATCATCAACTTCTCCCGACCCTTTCCGCTTAAGGCGTCGACAACTACATTTGCCTTACCCGGATGATATAAAATCTCACAGTCATAGTCTTTAATTAATTCCAACCACCTTCTTTGACGCATATTTAAGTCCTTCTGTGTAAAAATATATTTCAGGCTCTTATGGTCTGTATATATTTCACACTTCTCCCCGTAGAGATAATGCCTCCAGATTTTCAACGCAAAGACTATTGCAGCTAACTCCAAGTCGTGGGTCGGATATCCCTTCTCGTAATCCTTCAATTGTCGTGATGTATACGCAATGACTTTACCGTTTTGCATCAGCACACAACCAAGTCCTTTATGCGGCACATCACTATAAACAACAAAATTTCCTATATCATCCAGAAGAGACAACACAGGTGCTGTACTCAACCTCTTCTTTAATTCTTGAAAGCTTTCCTCACACTTCTCCGTCCAAACAAATTTTACAGCTTTTCGAGTTACTTCGTTAGCGGAGTTGCGATCTTGGAAAAGTCTTGAATGAATCTTCTGTAATATCCTGCCAATCCAAGAAAACTTCGTACTTCTGACTGCATCCTCGGCTGATCCCAGTTAATTACGACTTCAACTTTGGATGGATCTACCGAGATTCCATTTTTATCAATCACGTGCCCAATAAATTGCACTCGCTCAATCCAAAATTTGCATTTCAAAAACTTGGCATACAACTTTTCCCTTCTCAATACTTCTAATGTTAATCTCAAATGCTCTTCATGTTCTTCCTTAGTTTTCGAATAAACCAAAATGTCGTCTATAAATACCACTACGAACTTGTCCAAAAACGGCTTGAACACACCATTCATTAGTCCCATAAATGCTGCAGGAGCATTCGTAAGACCGAACGACATTACTAAAAATTCGTAGTGACCATATCGTGTTCTGAACGCTGTCTTCGGTACATCCTCTGGCCTCACCTTCAATTGATGATAACCACTTCTCAAATCTATCTTGGAAAAATATTTTGCTCCCTTCAATTGATCAAACAGATCATCGATCCTCGGTAATGGATATCTATTCTTAATCATGACCTTATTCAGTTCTTTGTAGTCAATGCAGAGCCGCATCGTTCCATCCTTCTTTTTCACAAACAACACCGGCGCTCCCCACGGCGATACGCTCGATTGAATGTACTTCTTGTCCAGTAATTCTTGTAATTGTACCATTAATTCTTTCATCTCTACCGGTGCCATTCGGTACGGTGCCTTCGATATTAGAGCAGTCCCTGGCGCCAAATCGATCATGAAATCAACTTCTCTATCTGGCGGAAGTCCTGGCAAATTATTTGGAAAGACATCGACGAAGTCTCTCACTACCGGTATCTCCTCTACTTTCGGGTTCTCTTTACGACTATCAACTATGTAAGCTAAATATCCTACACAACCTTGTCTTAACAACTTCCTGGCTTGCATCAACGTCAGATAACTCTCTTGTCTCGGCGACTTGCTACCATAAAACACAACCTTTGATGGAGTCATAAGGTTAATATGCTTCTTTTGGCAATCAATTACTGCCCCGTAATTGAATAACCAGTCCATTCCCAAGATAACATCAAATTCTCCAAGTCGAATAGGGATAAGATCTACGTTCATGATATTACCCTTAATATCCACTCTACAGTTCTTATGTACGTACTTAACATGGATTATTTCTCTATTCGCAATTTCTATGTTCATGGGATATTCCAACTTATCCTTAGGCAAATCTAAATTCTTAGCAACGTCATTGGATATAAAGGAACAAGTAGCACCCAAATCAAATAAAACATAAGCATTAATTTTATTGATCGGAATGATACCTGAGACCACATCACGAGACTGAACTGCATCCTGCACCGTCATGTTGAAAGTTCTGGCGGTCGGTCGGTTAGTTGCGGTTGGTCCTGTGATTGTCAAGGCGTTTCCACTGCTGTTACCCTTGTTTCCTCCTGATCTTGCCCCTCCAGATCCCTTCTTAGGACAGTCTCTTGCCAGATGATCCTTTGAACCACAAGTGAAGCAGGCACCCTTCTTTGGGTTAGGACAGTTAGGTGCTATGTGGCCCTCCTGACCACAATTGTAGCACACCCGCTTTCCTTGCATACAAACCCCCAAATGAGCTTTCCCGCAGGTCGGGCATGCTTCGATTCTTTTCTTCTGACCTCCTTGTTGATTCCCCGATGATGAGTTGTCATTCCACATCTTCTTCTGATTAAAATTACCACCTCCTGTGCCACTACCACTAGCCTTGTTATATCCTTCACTTTCAGTCTTCTTCTTCTTCTGATCTTGATTGTACTTGGTCACCGCATCGCTTCCACCTTCAGCGAGGATGACCTTTTCCAGTACTCCAGCTAACGTGTTTAGCTGAAACATTGATACTTTGCTGTATACCCAGGGCTTTAGTCCTTGTTCAAACCGTCTCGCCTTTCTCTCATCCGTGTGAACTTGATACGGGGCGAACCTAGCTAACTCATTGAATTTAGCCCCATAATTAGGTACTGACATATTCCCTTGCTTCAACTTTAGAAACTGAACCTCCATTTGGTTTTGCGAGCTTGTCGGGAAATACATCTCAAAAAACATCACTTTGAATCTCTCTCAAGTAATCACGCCTTCACCTCCACGGACCTTGTTTGCTTGCCACCAGTAACTGGCCTTAGACTTCAGCATAAACATTGCGAAAGCGGTCTTCTGATCTTCTCTAACTCTAACAACATCGAAAACCTTTTCTATTTCCATAACCCATGTTTGAGCTTCAATCGGGTTCATGGAACCTTTAAATTCTGGCGGTCCTACCGCCTTGAAATCTTTAAATGTTGTATTTGGTGGAGCTTGAGGTTGATTATTCATTGCTCCAGCTAGCAAGTTAACCAATTGCTGAACAGGATTAGCATTGGCGTTATTGTTGTTATTTGTAGATCCTTCTTGAGCTGGTTGACGTTGTTGTCTTTTCTTGGCGGCATATTTCTATTAAAATATATGCTTATTAGATCTTTGTTTATTTCTCTAAATAGTTAAGGCATTACTCAACAATTTAAAATAATTATTTAACACATTATCTCAAACAACTTTATATATATTCATTCAAACCAAAAGTTTTACATCAAACGACAGCATCACTGCTATGTACATCAACTATCCTGAGATGAAGAGTCTACAGGATTTAAATATTAAAATATTCCTTTGTTCATAATTACATCAGAATTTACATCTAAGTACTAGATAAGTTTATCATATAAGTAAACAAATTCTATCACTGTCTGTCAAGGCGCTAAATAGCCTTGCTACGCTCCTCTTCCATGATGCAAGACATCATCCTGCGATCTAGCATGTATGATGGAAGTCCTTCGAACTGGATGGGGTACCTCAAAACTCGATCTTGGGCCTCATCCATTGTATTATTAAGTGTAGAGTACGTCTCCCCAAGCTTAGCCTTCTTTGCACGACCATCCTCTTCCGCAAGATCAGCACGACGTGACTCTCTTACCCAGCCTTCCTCTGCTATGATCAGCCTTTCAGAGCTTTCCTTTAGTTCCTTCTTTAACTTCTCTATCTCCTCGGTCTTATCTTCGGTTTGACCCTTCTTGTGGACCAAATCCCATTCTACATTTCCCAGTCATGAGTGAAGAGTCGAAATCTCCCTCTCCTTCTGCTCGAGAGTAATCTGCTGAATAATCGCCCGTTCAGTCAGATCCTGAACATCGTCTCGTAACTCTACGTTACGGTTGTATAACGTGTCGTACATCTCAGCATCAATGGAGTGCTGTGGAAACTCCTCTTCTTCCTCTTCCTCTTCAAATTCCTCCTCAGGATCAGTCTCAGGTTCATTCTCATGACCAACAACGGTGATTAATGGAGATGACTCCCTCTGTACCAACTGTTCCCTAATGACATGAATGTCTCGGGGATCCTCCTCTGTAGGTGCTGTAGGTACTTGGGGTTCCTTCTCCCCAGTTCGACTGGCTCCTTCAACATCCGACATCCTGACAATATAGTTTTAAGTTTTAGTTACTAAGTCGTACCATCTAACATATACTTTAACACATAAGCACATAAAGTCTTTTATTATCTTCAATGAATTATGAAATTCATTTCTTAGAACTCGATAAGAGTTTTCCATCACTATGTTCTTCCTATAAGGCTACTACCTAAGGTTGTTCCCCCACCTAAGGTTCATAACCTACAACTTTGATACCAACTTGTGACACCCCCAAATCCGGGTACTTCGATTCCACGGGATTTGTTGTTCACTATACAAATATCATCTATCTATCTACCCATAATAAATGCAAACCATGCAATAGATAGAAATAAATCTTCCCCTTATGGGGTTACAACATCTGAATAATAAACATAATCCCAGGTCATACTAATATTAAACATCTGCGCGGAAACATAAACAAATAAGTTTTAAACAACATCATTCACTTAAGTCTAAACAGAATTACATCATCATATAAAACAACAAGTCTTTATCACTTGTTAATCTTGCCCTTGCCTTTGCTAGTGGAAGGCTCGTCGTACTTTTCGTTCTTAACTGCAATGTTATTATTAAGCAAGAGTGAGCATAATTGGCCACAAGTATAAAATGAAATAGCAATATATAATAACATGCAATCAAAGACTTCTGAAATAAAAGCTTAACTTTTGAATCAAGAATGAATAACAAGAATTCAAAAGATTTCTGAGGGTTATAATACCTTGAACTATGTCATAGGTTATCAAGGATTATACTTGAAACCTTTAACAGTCATAAGACTATGGACTCTTCTACTCGTACTTAGGGGGATCAACCCTTAGTATCATACTGTGCACAATATCTTAACGCTAACGCATAAGTAAATCCCTTTGCAAGGTTGTTCATCACAGTTTGACATTTGAGTCCGCACCAAAGGAAGTTTAGTTTGGATAATTCATCAAGGGTTCTGAAATTTAGAACGCTCATCAACTATGGACTAGTCGAATCATAAAGGGTTCGCTAGTCTAACAAGATTTAACAATAACTGAATATTTAAATTGAATAAAATCTCAAAAGGTATACAATAGAATAAGTATTGCATAACATCATCATGCTTGAAAGATTAATATGCTTTAATATAACAAAACAGACTTGATCAATAATAATGAGAACTTGTTCAATGTAGAAAGGTGAATTCATCACTTATATAACGATAACAAGTAGGGTTAGGAAACTTACCTCGTGCGTAGATTACACGTTAATTAAACACGTTCCTTGGATTTAATCCTACATATCATTTCCATTCACAACTATAGTTAATTATAATGTAACTAGTCATCATAATATCATTTCTTTTATCTAATTCGAATTATGACTATACTTAGTCAAATTATCATACTTAATGTTACACAATTTACACTTCGCGAATAACAAGCTAATTATGTATTCAATAATTCAATCCACATGCAATTATATTATTTACATGTTAAGAATCTATTTTAACATCTCATTATACTTCTAACATATTTTTATGTTCATTAGATTAGATTAACATCATATTCATGGACTTAAACACTTTAAATTTTTTGTTTCTGAACCTTCTGGAGAGTGGCGCTGCGGTGCCACTGTTGTACAGATTCTCAGCGCTGTAGCCTGGTCAACGGCTCTGCTGCGTGGCTCGCGCTACGGTGCGACTCTTATGCCTGCAACTGGCGCTGCGGCGCGGCGTACCAGACACAAAAATGGCAGTTCGCAAAAAATCGCAGAACATGCCAATTTCTACCAATTTGTTATTTCTTACATGTAATTTGACATACCCATATACTAGAATTCATATATAATCATTACCCAACGTTTATAGAGTGATTTTAACCAATTAAAACACATAATTACAGAATTAAAACATGAAATTTTCACTATTCTTTGTGTTCTTGAAGATTTTGAACAAAAACATAAAATTTAACACTACAGATTCGTTATAACACCGAATCCGTTCATTTAAGGTTTAGTCTCTTCGTATCAATATGCATAATAACATTCAAGTGTAAAATTTACAAAACGATTTATGTTTGTCATATTAAAATCACGTATAAGGGCCATATGGCCATAACCCATACTCTGTAAATTTTGAAGCAATCATATACGATGTATTTTCATGAAACTAATGATATGGAAACCTATATAATATATAATCAAATACGATATGATACATCTTAATTTATACACAACCCATAATCATATCATTTTCCCATTTACATAGACTTTACAGTAAACTTGAAAGTCATTTTTTTATAAAAACTTAAATAACGTAATTTAGAATTTGGGAAGAAGAGATTACCCTATTATAGATAAATAAGAGTGAAGTCCCTATTGATTCTTCTTCAATATCACAATCCCCAAACAATTCCTCTGAATTCTTTCTGAGTTCTCAACTCTCTCTTTCTCTCCCTCTCTGTTTTTGCTTTTCCAGGCTTAGCAGATAATGAAAAGAAAAGAATACGTATAATAATAAAGGAGAGGAACTGATGCGTTGTGGTCAGTTACCCAATCATGGGTTAACTGTCCTCAACTCCCACTAAGGCCATGTTTGGCTAGCTTTAAAAACTCATTCTTATTTAATTTAATAAATCTCTTATACTATAGTTTAAATCATGTCACACCCCTTTATGAAATAAATCAAATATCTTATTTAATTTAATTAAATAACATATAATAATTTCTCATTAATTCACATAGTCAACAAATTAAATTCTCATTTATTAATAATGTCAAATTATTAAATCTCTAATTAATTATTACATTAATTAAAATAACATTAGGCTTATTAAATATTTCTTTTAATTCAATAAGCTCACATAAATACATACTTGAATAATAAATATTTTCCACATTAATTTAATAAATACAACACATATAATTAAATTAATCTACCACAACTTCATCAATTAATTATTTAATCTAATAATTAAATCATCAAAAATATTTATTTAATTCAATAAATATTAAAATTAAATTATAAAAATCTCGTTCGTCACAATTGTCATCATCCTCATGTTTATAATATGTTGAAAGTCATCTGTGGCCTGTAGTGCATAGATGGACTTGGTATGATAATGACCAGGGATTATTCGATATAATCAAGACCGTAATGTTACAAATGATGTGGTAAAAATCCTCATTGGCCGTAGTGCATTGATGGACAGTTGTTGACATGATCATGACCATTGATGAATACACGAATATCCTTGGCCCGTAGTGCATAGACAATTTATGGTCGTGATACTAATGAATATCCTTGGCCGTAGTGCAGGGATGATGTGGATTATTTATTAAGCTGAGTCTCAGCGATAAAAGTAATAAAAAACCTTTTAAATCATAGAAGATAGTAGATTTTATTCTCTATTTGACTCTTCTAATGGATTGCTTGTTTCACTGCAGTTAAACTTGATGTTTGTTATATTTTATCAGTTTAACACTGTTGAAGGCTAATGATAATTTATTCTGCATTATCTTAGTCATAATATTTCTTACTGGGCTAGTTGAGCTCACCCTTTTGCTTTCATTGTTCTCTTTAGGAAATGAGAACGTAGCAGGGACTAGTCGGGGAACGGTGTGACGGTCCAGATGTAGCATTAGTAGTCCTCACTATTCTATAAAATAGCGTGATATTAAATGTATTAAGGACATATTTTGAGTTTGAATACTGTCTAGAAGATAATATTTGTATTTAAACTCACAGCTCATGTTGTATATTTAAGGTTGTATTTGTATTCTGTACCATATATTTGGCGACTAAGAATAGGTGATGTATACCTATTTTGGGGGCGTCACAGTTGGTATCAAAGCTTAGGGATATGATCCCTGGCTGAGATGTGAGACAAGAACTAGGAGGGGAGAGACGGAAAATTCCTTCGTTAGTATGACCTACCTAAGTTTATTTGGTATTTAATTGGTCGGTCAGAGTATAGGGATAATATGTGATATGATAACTAACCCTTGTTTTGTGGCAGTATCTGAAAATGACATCCGAGAATGTTGAGAATAGCAATGGAGCACAGGAGACCGTTGAGTCTCCACATATCAATAATCAGGATAATGTGCATCAGGAAGGTGACAATCCTCATGCAAACAACAACACTGACCAAATGATGAATGATGGAATGTTCAGAGGCTTTATGCAATTTATGCAACATCAGGCGAGAGTAGCTCCTGTCCAAAATATAGGTGGAAACACTGGAAACTCTCGGACGGTCACCGCTAAACAGTTCAAGGAGCTAGGACCACCGGAGTTTATTGGAGAGCCAAAATCACTTAAGGTTGAGACGTGGATAAAACAGATCGCCAAGATATTTGATGTCTTGGGATGCTCCGAGGAGCAAAGGTTCCCTTTGCCACCTTTATGTTACGAGGAGAGGCAGATTACTGGTGGAAATCGGTAAAGCATACTTAACCTGCCGCACTAAAGATGTCTTGGGAGAAGTTCCAAGAACTATTCAACGACAAGTACTTTCCCGAAAGTATTCATCACAAGAAAGAGGTAGAGTTCATCAAGTTAGAGCAGAACAATATGACCGTGTCGTATTACGAAGCTAAGTTTGCCGAGTTGTCCTGGTTTGCATCTCACTTGGTTGATAATGAGGAAAGAATGACGCAGATTTTTCTAAGAGGTTTGAAACCCGAGATACATCAATATCTAATTTCTCATAAACTGTGTTTGTATTCAGATGTTGTAAATAGGGCTCAGTTATTGGAGCGCGATAACGAGTCAACTCAACCAAGAGAAAGAAGTCGACAAATTGATAATACCTGTGGTAGCAGTCATCAAAGCGGTGACAACAAACGTGGAGGGAATCAACATGTCAGAAATGGTAACCACTTCGGTGGTAATCATGGCCAAGACGATAAGAATGGACATTTTAAGAAGAGGAGATTCAACAATGATAGAAAGACGTCAGCATCAGCACCCATGGTTAAGGAAGGAGAACGACCACCTATCATATGCTTCAAATGCGGAGGGGAGGGACATATCAGTCCAAACTGCGTGATGCCATCCAAAGCGTGTTATAATTATGGAAGAGAAGGTCACCTAGCCCGATTTTATCGTGTACCGAAGACAAGTCCAGTTGGAACGGTGACATAAAATACCATTTCAGACAAGTCAAAACCAGTAGTTCAAGGGAGAGCTTTTGTTGTGACTTCCCAGAAAGCAAGGAACCCGAACGAGATCATTAAGGGTAAGCTTATCATAAACTCTAGTGAAGTCTATACCTTGTTTGATACCGGTTCTACCCATTCTTTTATTTCTTCTACTTGCGCTCAACGATTAAATTTGACTACAGAGAAATTAGACTTTGACTTATCTTTGGAAACTCCGTTAGGAGAAACCTTCATTATATCCACTGTTTATAAGTCTTGTTTGGTTCAAATCGGTACCCTTACATTACCTGTCGATCTTATTTCATTGAAAATACTTGCATTTGATGTGATTGTAGGGATTGATTGGTTAACTACTCATCATGCAAAAATTGACTATTTTCGTAAGGTTGTTAGTTTTCATATTCCTAACCAACCTATTATGCGAATTCAAGCAACCAAACCATTAAAATCAATCACTGTCATCTCAAGCCATAAAGCTATCCGTTTATTGAAAAACGGATGTCAAGCTTTCTTAGCTCATGTCACAGATTTAAACAAAAATACGTCAGATTTGAATGATATTTTTATCGTTAATAAATTTCCTGACGTATTCCTTGAAGAACTTTCTGGCCTACCCCCAGAGCGTGAAATTGAATTTTGTATCGACCTGGAACCCGGTACAAAACCCATTTCCAAAGCCCCATATCGAATGACTCCTATTGAACTTCAGGAGTTAAAGACCCAATTGCAGGAATTGTTAGACATTGGTTTCATTCGTCCTAGTTCGTCTCCTTGGGGTGCTCCTATTCTATTCGTGAAGAAGAAAGATGGGAGTATGCGATTTTGTATTGACTACCGGGAATTGAACCATGTCACCATCAAGAATAGGTATCCGTTACCTCGCATTGATGACCTTTTTGACCAGTTGCAAGGAGCATAATTCTTTTCAAAGATCGATCTTCGTTCTGGATATCATCAGCTGAAGGTTAAAACTGAGGATATTCCAAAGACTGCCTTCAGAACTCGGTACGGGCATTATGAATTCTTAGTCATGTCTTTTGGATTGACTAATGCTCCTGCTGCCTTCATGAATATGATGAACCGAGTATTCAAGGAATATTTGGATCACTTTGTGGTCGTCTTTATTGATGACATCCTCATATATTTCAAAAGCCATGAAGATCATTAGCAACACTTGAGGCTGATACTCCAAAAGCTTCCTGAAAACAAGCTTTATGCTAAGTTGAAGAAATGCAAGTTCTGGCTTAAGGAAGTAGCATTCCTTGGGCACGTAGTATCAAGTCATAGAATATCTGTTGACTGTTGGGTAAAATCTATGTACGCAAAAGCACGCAAGTATACGTGGTCAACAAGTAATATAGTAGTGAATAAAGTATCGTTCACATGAAGATAAATTAACAAGAAATTTAACTTCACAATTATCAATTTTCTATCAATCCTAATTCTATTAAACTATTCAATTTAATGGTTTAAAATTATAGAAACTAAATTAATAAATAAATAAACTATCACGAAACAATCACAAATATCAAAATCTGAAATTTCAAACAATTAATGGAGAATTAGACTTATGATTTCACCCTAAGCTTCACTCTGATTTTCAAACCTTTATTCCAACTCAATTTAATATCCTAGTTTATTAATCAAGAACGCGAATGTAGTACTAGCCACCTCTCGATGCACTAGTACCATATTAACTTAAATCCATAATTAAGATAGAAACACGTTAAACACCTAAATCAACCAACTCACTATATCTCTTTGTGAACAAAAATTAAAGAAGGTTTAAGCTCAAGTTCTCTATCCGATTACATGCGATGTCAAGCATATCTCTACCTTAATAATAATCAAGAATCTGTTATTCACAAAATTCATGACACATGCTGTATTAACTAAGTCTAGATTTGAATATCCTCTCTCGATTCCATTCAAATCCACAAGGAATTGTTGATCAAATAACTCATAAATTCACGCACAAATTAACATAGATAAACTGAAAATATTTTATTGAATTGGAAATCAAAGTTATGAAATCATCGTTTCACCCAAGGATCCATCACAAGCTTAATAAGAAAATTAGTTCATAACGAATGAAGTAAAAACTAAATAATTTAACGAAAACATCCTTGCAATTACAAATAAAAGACTAAAGAGAAGAATAATGATGAACACCCTTCACGTAGCCTAGAATTGCAATCGTCACGAAAATCTCTTCAAATTACTCCTCCAAAGCTTGCACTCAAATCTTGGAATTAATCTCTATATTATGCTTCGCGTCTTGATTGATTTGTTGTTTTTCATGTAATATATCTCTCCCTATTGGTTCTGGCCGAAGTCCCTCCTTATTAGAGTCCATGCGCATCACAAAAGTCCCAAAACCATCTGGCAGCAGAGTTCAATCAGCAGCAGGAGACTGCAGAATTTGACACCCCTGCCCCGGCGGGGGGTACAAGGCACATATAGCCCGCCTCGACGGGCATGCCCATTGCTAAAGACATTTTTCCATTTCATGCATTTTTTCACTTTTGCTCCAAAAGACCGCCTTTCTTCACCAGTTGCCTCCAAGACCACCTTACACATAAAAGAACATGAAATGAGTGAAAACGAACACAAAATAAGAAGATAACTACGAATTTAAACTTGAAATGAACATCGATTCGTGTATATTAAATCCACTTATCAAAATCCTCCAAACTTAAACCGTGCTAGTCCTCGAGCACAAAAAAAACTACATGCTATGTAATGCAATGAGATGAAATAAATAAAATCTAAATGTCTTAGAATCCAACAATATCGCAGAAACAAAATTATCCCATCGGCCGCAGAGAAAACAAGCAACTCTACAATATGAATTACCAAAACCAATCCACGGTTTCATATTAATTCTCAAATCTTGAACAATTATCACTGATATAGTGTACGTGTGTGTTCAACATCTAAAAAACTGATACGGACTCCAATTCAACACATAAGTAATTTCTTAAAAGGAATCATACAATGCAAACTTAAAAATGTCAAAAATAGGCATATTCCAACTATATCTAAAACTACGCAATACCAAATTCAAGGGTTCATGCAGGGTACTGATACTTCTTTTATTTCATCTTTTTTTTCCACGGGGGCTTTTTGCTCTTTTCCTGTTTTTTATAATATACATAAGCGACTGTGCAATGTCTCATCCCATTAGGCTAACAGTGCTACCCCTTAGCGAGCTTTCGACCAACGACTCCCAGACCATAAAAGACCTTAGGGCGCTAGGTGTACTCGGGCGTACTTGCTCAAGTAACAAAGGCCCCGAAACAAGACTAGTCACAATGTGTACCCTTTATTTTATTATTTTATTTTTTTTCTTCTTTTTTTTTAAGCTTAAGTACCCCACATATACTCCCTCAAACTTAGGTTCTTGCCTAATTTTAGCCTTTACTGACCATCCTCGTTATTTACCCTAGCATTATCCTTTAGAAATGATTTATGTATCAATTGGAACTGACCGGTCGACAAAGATGTTATTAACGTGCTAACCATTTTATAACAGTTTCAAACAAGTGCAAGATTCGATTCATAACAGAAATTATATCACAGTTCTAATAATCAATGCTGTATTGGTTAACTTGATCACAATCTCATCATTGGCCCACATAACATAAACTGCAGTACTATTGGACATATGCAACCATAATATTTAACTAATTTTTTTTATAGATTGAATATGCTAATAACAAAAATGAAAACAATGCAATATCAAAAATAACCTAGACTACTATACAAAAACCTAAGCTACTATACAAACTAGAATGCAAACAAAATTAACATATGCATGCAAACAAGAATTTAAATCCCCCAAACTTAGGTAACACAATGCCCTCATTGGATAAAAATAAAAATTAAGTGCAAGAGGACTTCCCTGCAATTGCCTAAGTCTGGGGAGGTGGTTGGTGCTCTTCTTCATCAGAATCACTTGGTGGAAATGTCGGCAGTGGTCCGGGTTGTTGATATGGATATTGAGCCACCGGGTTGAAACTTTGAAGGGTTGTATTGACTGAGGTGAAAGATGCGTTCATAGCATCAAACATGTGATTTTGTCGCATTGCCAATCGTTGCATTTCCTGACGTGCTGCTTTGTTGTGCGCAGTCATCTGATTTTGGAACTCAAGGAACTGAGGACTGGATAGTGCCTCGGTCTGCGGTACCTGCTCGGTTCCCTGATCTCCCATAGCCTCATCCTCATCCTCCCAAGTATCTTCTGCGTCAACTTCGTCTTCCGAAGTCGACGAAAAAATAAAGCCCAGACCTCGTGGATGTGACTCGCCTCTAACCCATACAAAATACCGCGCTATCATTCTAGAATCAAGCAAAGCGAGCAGCATTTGTGTGGGCTCATCGTCGGACCATCTCACCTCTGTATTGCGACATAACCCACATATGAGTGATGGGTATGGCAAGCCGCCCCCCAAAAAATTTCCACGTAAACACCGGCTGATGGAGAAACTGATAATAGCCCGACGTCAATAATGAAATCTTGCACAATTGCGTACAACAACAACGCCTTCTCTTTGGTGATGTCCGAGGTGTGTTGGGACGGAAGCAATTTAGCGTATAAGAATGCGTACCATATTTTTCCATACCTGCTAAGGTCCTTGCTGTGGAACACTGTACCTCCCTTTCGACCTTTTATCCAAGATGTTCCCAGCTTTGTCATCCATGTGATTACTTCATCAAAGTCCGGATCAAAACCACGTAGCTGAGCATATTGGCATTGGCTAGGTACCCGCAGCTAATAATAATTATTTATTACATCGGCACTGAATGTAACCAAGCGTCCCCGTACATACGCGTTGAATGGTGCTTTGTCCTGAGCATTGACGTAAAATTCCTTGACAATGTTAACCACAACGGGTTCCGGATTTTCGGTGAGTTTGAGCCACCCCTTTTGATAGATTTAAGGCATCATCTCCCCATCATTTGCCTCGGGGGCCAATCCCCACTTCGGCGTAAGGGCTTTGGTTAATATGTACTCATACCGGTCGGCGGCGGTGGCACTCACAAATCTCCGGTGATCATATGTTCGTGTCAGTTGAGCAGATCTTGAACTTTCTACCCTTTGGCGTTTAGATGTAGGTTGTGAAGCCATTGATTGTTGTAGACACATGAATTCCTCCCAAAATTAGTTTACCCAAACAGTCAAACATGTGGTGTACACAGTCCTTTCTTCCCCCCAAGCTATGTGTTTTCTATGGTAATCCCTATGAGAGAAGATGAAGATGAAGTGCAATGGAGCTCTCAAGTCCCCCAAACTTGCTGAATTCGTGGCCTTGAGCAGAAGGAATGGGGTGTATGTGGTGATAATAGGGGTTGAGTGATAGGGTTTTTATAGAGGTTTTTGTGGGGGAGAGAAATGGTAGTACTTGATGATGTGATTAGTGGATATATGTTTGGTAATGGGGTGAGATGATGGAGTTCTAGTGTATTCGTGGGTAGAAGGAGTGGGCTAGGTGGTATTGTAATGGAGGCTGGGTGGTTTGGGTGAGGGAGAATGAGATAAAAAAATGTGTAGTGGGGAAATAAGAAAGCAGCGTGTGTAGATGCTGAACGTGTCTGCCCAGAATCAAGGACCCCCGCCCTGGCGGAGGGTGCAAGGCCATTTAAGCCCGCCCCGGTGGGCATGCTCACTAACTTTGGATTTTTGGTTTCCAATAGTGCAGATCAAAATTATCCTATTTTCCTTCTTTTCTTGCCCATTGTTGCTCTTACTCACTTTTGACTCCTCCTGGAACCATAAACATGCAAGATGTTAGATTATTGATGACTTGGAGTATGATTGAGAGTTTTAGCAAAACTTGTACTCTATAATGCCTACCTAATACTTAATAAAAACTACATTCTAATAATTATAAATGAAATTAAGAACAAATAACAAAATATTGGGTTGTCTCGTAATTAGCGCTTAATTTTAAGTCGTTCAACCTGACTACTCCCTGTTTCACTGTGTATCGGCGAGGGTAATGTTGACGACATCCTAGTTTGACTTACCACCCCAGTAATGCTTTATCCGTTGACCATTGACCTTGAACGTCTCTAATGAATTATGACTGTAGAGTTCAACGGCGCCGTGAGGAAATACCCGCTTTATAGTGAATGGTCCCGACCATCTCGACTTAAGCTTTCCTGGGAACAATCACAGCCGTGAGTTGAACAAGAGGACTGATTGACCAGGCTCGAATGTTCGATGCACAATTTTCTAGTCGTGTCATCTTTTGACCTTTTCTTTGTATAACTTGGCGTTCTCGTATGCATGAAGTCGGAATTCATCGAGCTCATTTAGTTGGAGTAGCCTCTTTTCTCCTACAGCGGCTTGTTCAAAGTTCAATTTTTGAATTGCCCAATAAGCCTTATGCTGTAGCTCCACCGGTAAGTGACATGCCTTCCCGTACAGTAGTTGATATGGTGACATCTAGATCAGAGTTTGTACGCAATCCGGTATGCCCATAATGTATCGTCCAACCGAAGTGACCAATCCTTATGACTCGGATGCCCATAATGCATCGGCGCACTGTTTGAATACATAAGGCTCATCCCGCATGTACCACTTGACGTCATAAAGAAACTTCTTTTTCTGTTGTCGTGTAAGATCAAGGAGAACCATGTTACTCACCAGATAATTCGCGAAATCCGCAAACCATGGAAATTCTGCATTTAACCCAAATAGTTGCTCATTCGGGAATGACTCGTTGATTGCACATCTATCTTCTTCCTTTTTATCCTGATTTTCCAGCTTTGATAAATGGTCAGCAACTTGATTCTCCGTACCCTTCCTATCTTTTATTTCCAAATCAAATTCTTAAAGAAGGAGAATCCATCGAATAAGGCGTGGCTTAGCATCTTTTTTCGCTATTAAGTACCGAATCGCCGAATGGTCCGTGTAGACTATCACCTTAGTCCCGATCAAGTATGCCCAGAATTTACCAAACACATACACCACTGCAAGCAATATCTTTTCCGTGGTTGTATAATTCAATTGAGTCTCTGTGAGTGTTTTGCTTGCATAGTATATGGCGTGAAACACCTTGTCTCTACATTGGCCCAAAACAGCCCCAACCGCATAGTCGCTCGCATCACACATTAGCTTGAATGACATATTCCAATCCGGTGCGACTATCACGGGGGCTGTAGTTAATTTCTTCTTCAATAATTCAAACGCTGACTTGCATTCCATAGTAAAACTGAAAGTAGCATCCTTCTCTAAAAGACTGCATAGAGGTTTTGCAATTTTAGAGAAGTCTTTTATGAACCTCCTATAGAATCCAGCATGCCCCAGAAAACTCTTAATACCCTTAACTGAGCTCGGTGGAGGCAGTTTCTCGATTGTTTCCAGCTTTGCTTTGTCCACCTCCAATCCTTGCGCCGACACCTTATGGCCCAAAATTATGCCTTCTTCAACCATGAAGTGGCATTTTTCCCAATTGAGTATGAGGTTTGTATCCTTACATCGCTGCAATACCATGACCAGATTCCCTAGGCAAGTATCAAAGTTATCTCCATAGACCGAAAAATCGTCCATGAAGACTTCAATATTTTTCTCCACCATATCTGAAAAAATGGCCATCATACACCGTTGGAAAGTTGCAGGTGCATTGCATAACCCGAATGACATCCTCCTAAATGCAAATATTCCGTAAGGGCATGTAAATGTTATCTTTTCTTGATCCTTAGGAGCGATGGCGATCTGGTTCTAGCTCGAGTATCCATTCAATAAACAGTAATACTCATGTCCCGCTAATCTGTCTAACATTTGATCGATAAAGGGTAGCGGGAAGTGATCTTTTTGGGTTACCTTATTCAACCTCCTATAATCGATGCACACCCTCCAACCTGTCACTGTTCTTATTGGAATTAACTCGTTATCCTCATTCTGTACCACAGTCATTCCCCCCTTTTTTGGCACACAATGAACCGGACTAACCCATTTACTATCGAAAATTGGATATATGATACCGACATCCAATAATTTTAGAATTTCCTTCTTTAACACTTCCTTCATAATTGGGTTAAGTCGACGTTGATGCTCCACCGACGGTCTTGCATCATCTTCCATCAGAATCTTGTGCATGCAAAATAACGGGCTAATGCCCTTTATATCCGCAATCGTCCAACCAATCGCTGATTTGTGTTCCCTATGCACCCTCAACAACTTTTCTTCCTGCAATTCGTTAAGTGCAGCAGAAATAATTACAGGTAAAGAATTTGAATTGCCTAAGTACGCATACCTGAGATGTTTAGGGAGTGGTTTAAGTTCCAATGTTGGTGGCTCCTCCAATAACGGTTTAAGTTTTTCTGCAGCTATCTCCTCAGTGTGCAAAGGTTCAAACGGTGCTCTGAAACGGCTAACTCGTGGCAATGAGTCTAACATCTGTAAGTAATCCATAAATTCCGGGTCATTATTTTCTTCATCCCCCAATAAAGTTGTTTCTAACGGATCGTTGACCAAACTCTTGCTCATATCTTTACTGATGATTTGCTCAATTAAATCCATCCAAAAACATTCTTCCTCATCCGTAGGGAATAATTTCATGGCCTTGAACACATTAAATTTGATTTCTTGATCTTGGACTCTCATAGTAAGTTCTCCTTTTTGCACGTCTATGAGTGTCCTTCCCGTGGCCAAGAAAGGTCTCCCTAGGATAATCGGGATGTTCTTATCCTCCTCGAAGTCCAGAATGATAAAGTCCGCAAGGAATATAAACTTATCCACTTTGACCAGAATGTCCTCTACTATGCCTCTCGGATATGTGACTGACCTATCCGCCAACTGTAATGAAATATTCGTAGGCTTTGGTGTGGGCAAACCCAATTCTGTGTATACTGACAATGGCATAAGGTTCACACTTGCCCCCAAATCACATAAACATTTGTTAAACGACATTTTCCCGATCATGCATGTGATAGTAAAGCTCCCCGGGTCTTTAAGTTTTGGTGGTAGCTTCTGCTGTAACACCGCACTACACTCCTCTATTAGTGCCACTGTTTCAAATTCTTCCCATTTCTTTTTCCTCGACAGAATTCATTTCATGAACTTCGTATAACTCGGCATTTGCTCTAGGGCCTCTGCGAATGGGATGTTAATCTGGAGTTTCTTGAACACTTCTAAAAACTTTGCGAACTGCTTATCTGATTTCTGTTTTTGAACCCTCTGCTGAAACGGTGATGGAGGATAAACAATTGGCTTATTGTTTACTTTTATGTCCTCACATTGTTTATCCTCACCCTTGTTACCTTCAACCATGTTGTTGTCATCAACTTTTTCCTCCGGTGTCGCTGAATTTTCTGCATTATTACCCCCCGAGATGTTTTCCACTTCTCAACATAACTGCTTGACATTGCTCATGACTACCCTTCGGATTTTTCTCAGTGTCGCTTGGTAACGTTCCTTGTGGTCTATTATTCAATGCTAACGCCATCTGTCCTATCTGATTTTCTAAATTCTTGATAGCCATCTCTTGGTTTTTCATTATCATTGCTTGATTTTTCATTGATGCCTCATTGCCAGTTATGTACTTCGACACCATTTCCTCGAAATCAGATTTCCTTTCCTGATGTTGAACCGGTTGTTGGTGACTCTGAAAACCTGGGGATATGATGGTCGTGGAGCTTGATTTTGCTGGTTATTGCTCCACGAGAAATTTGGGTGATTCCTATTCCCCTGGTTGTATGTGTTTTGGTATATATTCTGCGGAATTCTGTTATAGCTACCTATGAACTGGATGGATGCTGGATTAATTGCGCACTGATCTGTAGGATGATCACCCGCACACAATTCGCATACTACCGCAACCTGCTGTACTTGAGCCCCTGCCATAGCATCTAACTTCTTGGACAACACATAAATCTGTGCTTGTATAGCTGTCACCCCATCTACTTTCAAAATCCCAGCCGCCTTTGCCTGTGTCATTCTTGCTGTGAGCCACTGGTAGTTATTTGCTGCCATGGTTTCAATCAAATTGTAGGCTTTCTTGTAACTCTTAGCCATGAATGCTCCGCCCGACGCTGCGTCAATACTGGTTCTGACATTCCCATGTAGTCCATTATAAAAGGTGTTCATTTGCAGCCACTTGGGCAATCCATGATGTGGGCACTTTCTAAGTAATTCCTTGTACCTCTCCTATGCCTCATATAGCGACTCACCATTTTGCTGCTCAAACATTGTGATGTCATTCCTCTTTTTTGCAGTTTTTGCCGGTGGGAAATATTTGGCAAGGAATTTCTGAGCCAAGTCTTCCCACGTAGTTATTGACCCCGGCAGCAGAGAATGTAACCAACTCTTCACCTTGTCCCGTAAAGTGAACGGGAACAAGCGAAGTCTCACTGCCTCATCCGACACCCCATTGTACTTGAACGTGTCACACATTTCCAGAAAACTGATTAAATGCTCATTCGGATCGTCATTTGCCATTCCCCCAAACTGAATTGAATTCTGCATCATCTGAATGGTCCCAGGCTTGATTTCAAAAGTATACACAACTATTGCAGGCCTAGTGATGCTCGACTGCAGATCAGTCACCTTAGGTGTTGCAAAATCCCTCAACGCTTTCTAGTCTTCGGCAGCCATTGCTTCTTCCTTATCAGAGTTTTCGAATTCTTTCCTTGTTTCCTTGATCCACTTACTTAACCTCTGAAATTTTCTTTCAATGTCTTCCTCAAACGGAAGCAAGTTTGGATTTTTGGATCGTGTTTGCATAAACCAATGTCAAAAACTTGAAATAAGGAGAACAAAAACAAAAACAAAAATGTTTAAGTAAAACTGGACTAATTAAACTGATATTGTAAAAATATTAAAATCTAGGCTAAATTATCCCCGGTAACGGCGCCAAAAACTTGTTGGGTAAAATCTATGTACGCAAAAGCACGCAAGTATACATGGTCAACAAGTAATATAGTAGTAAATAAAGTATCGTTCCCACGAAGACAAATTAACAAGAAATTTAACTTCACAATTATCAATTTTCTATTAATCTTAATTCTATTAAACTATTCAATTCAATGGTCTAAAATTATAGAAACTAAATTAATAAATAAATAAACTATCACGAAACAATCACAAATATCAAAATCCAGAATTTCAAACAATTAATGGAGAATTTGACTTATGATTTCACCCTAAGCTTCACTCTGATTTTCAAACCTTTATTCCATCTCAATTTAATATCCCAGTTTATTAATCAAGAACACGAATGTAGTACTAGCCACCTCTCGATGCACTAGTACAATATTAACTTAAATCCACAATTAAGATAAAAATAAGTTAAACACCTAAATTAACCAACTCACTATATCTCTATGTGAACTGAAATTAAAGAAGGTTTAAGATCAAGTTCTCTATCCGATTACATGCGATGTCAAGCATATCTCTACCTTAACAATAATCAAGAATATGCTATTCACAAAATTCATGACACATGCTATATTAACTAAGTCTAGATTTGAATATCCTCTCTCGATTCCATTCAAATCCACAAGGAATTGTTGATCAAGCAACTCATAAATTCACGCGCAAATTAACATAGATAAACTAAAAATATTTTATTGAACTGGAAATCAAAGTTATGAAATCATCGTTTCACCCAAGGATCCATCACAAGCATACTAAGCAAATTAGTTCATAACGAATGAAGTAAAAACTGAATAATTTAACGAAAACATCCTTGCAATTACACATAAAAGACTAAAGAGAAGAATAATGATGAACACCCTTCACGTAGCCTAGAATTGCAATCGTCACAAAAATCTCTTCAAATTACTCGTCCAAAGCTTGCACTCAAATCTTGGAATTAATCTCTATATTATGCTTCACGTCCTGATTGATTTGTTGTTTTTCACGTAATATATCTCTCCCTCTTGGTTCTGGCCGAAGTCCCTCCTTATTAGAGTCCATGCGCATCACAAAAGTTCCAAAACCATCTGGCAGCAAAGTTCAATTAGCAGCAGGAGACTACAGAATTCGGCACCCCCACCCCGGAGGGGGGTACAAGGTACATATAGCCCGCCCCGACGGGCATGCCCACTGCTAAAGACATTTTTCCATTTCATGCATTTTTTCACTTTTGCTCCAAAAGACCGCCTTTCTTCACCACTTGCCTCCAAGATAACCCTACACATAAAAGAACATGAAACGAGTGAAAACGAACACAAAACAAGAAGATAACTACGAATTTAAACTTTAAATGAACATCGATTCGTGTATATTAAGTCCACTTATCATTGACCTGGCAAAGATTGAAGCTATTCAAAGCTGGGAGCAAGCTAAATCGGTGACCGAAGTACGTAGCTTTCTCAGCTTAGCTAGTTATTATTAGAGATTCGTGGAAGGGTTTTCTCGAATCACTACTCCATTAGCTCAGCTGACTCGAAAAGATATAAAATTCGGTTAGAGCGTGGAATGTGAGAAGAGTTATCAAGAACTCAGGAGGAGACTCATTTCAGCACCTGTTCTGACAATACCATCTGGCTCGGAGGAATTTGTCATCTACAGTGATGCATCGGGCAAAGGGTTAGGATGTGTTCTCATGCAACATGAGAAAGTCATAGCCTATGCTTCTCGGCAACTCAAAGAATATGAGAGAAATTATCCTACTCATGATCTAGAGTTGGCAGATGTTGTCTTCGCACTTAAAATTTGGAGGTATTACTTGTATGGGGAGAAAGTGGAGATCTTTACGGTTCATAAAAGCCTCAAATATTTCTTCACCCAAAAGGAACTCAACATGCGGTAACGACGTTGGCTTGAACTATTGAAAGATTATGATCATATCATCCAATACCATCCTAGAAAAGCGAACGTTAACGTATTGAGTAAAAGATTATATGCAGGTACAAGCGCGATATTGTCAACGCAAAGACCCATTTTGTGTGACTTGCAAAGGATGGAGATATAATTAAAGACTCCAGGGACCTATGTGATGATGACAAATATATGAGTAAAACCGACTTTAATTGATAAAGTTAAAGCTGCTCAAACTACAGACCTGGAGCTGATGCGTATGAAGAAGAAAGTGCAAGAAGGTGCTGTGTCGGAAGCAAGAATCGATGAAGACAGAATACTTCGAGTCAAGTCCAGACTTTGTGTTCCTAACGACCCTGATTTAAAGTATAAAATCATGATGGAGGCGCGCAACACGCCGTTTGCAATCCATCCTAGGAGTACCAAAATGTATCATGATCTTCGTCATACATTTTGGTAGAGCAATATGTAGAAAGAGATAGCGCTATTTATCTCAAGGTGTTTGACTTGTCAACGAGTCAAGGCGGAGCATCAAGTGCCAAAAGGTCCATAGCAACCACTTGAAATTTTAGAATGTAAGTGGGAGCACATTACCATGGATTTCGTTACCGGTCTTCCCAAGGTTTCTCAAGGCATAGATACGATTTGGGTCATTATTGATAGATTGACCAAGTCTGCTCATTTCTTATCGATATGAGAAACTTATACACTTGAACGTTTTGCTCGTATGTACATAAATGAGATTATAAGATTGCATGGTATGCCAGTATCCATAGTTTCTGATCGAGACCCAAGATTCACTTCACGATTTTGGGTTAGTTTGCAGAAAGCTATGGACATAGATTTATGATTTAGCTCGGCATATCATCCTCAGACGGACGGGCAGTCGGAGATGACTTTTCAAACTCTTGAAGATTTATTAAGACTTTGTGTCCTTGACTTCAAGGGAAGTTGGGATAAGTTCTTACCATTGATGGAGTTTTCCTACAACAACAATTATCAAACAAGTATTGGCATGGCTCCATTTGAGGTGTTGTATGGAAGAAAGTGTCGTTCTCCAGTATGCTGGGATGAGGTGGGTGAAGCAACGTTGTTGGGACCGGAGTTGGTACGTATGACTACAGAAAAGATTCAAATAATCCGACAACGTATAAAAACCTCACAAGATCGACAAAAGAGTTATGCTGATCTTCATCGAAAGGACGTAGAATTCGATATTGGAGATCATGTGTTGTTACGTGTTGCTCCATGGAAAGGAGTTACGAGATTTGAAAAGGGAGGAAAGGTCAATTCTCGATTCATTAGCCCATTTTTAATCCTCGATCAAAGTAGGAACTATGGCCTATAGACTCACTTTATCGCCACGTATGTCTCGTCTTCATAACGTTTTTCACATATCTATGTTACGTAAATATGTGAAAGACCCGCACCATATTATTGAGTTAGAACCGGATGAAATAGCGGAAGATTTAACGTATGAAGAGGTTCCTGTTAAAATCTTGAATAAGAAGGAACATGTTCTACTTTCCAAGGTTATACCTCAAGTCAAAGGTTTGTGGAGGAACCACGATGTTGAGGAAATGACCTGGGAGTTAGAATCTGAAATGAAATCAAGGTATCCTTACCTCTTCGACATACCAGGTACGTACCCTAATTTCGAGGGCAAAATTTCATAAGAAGGGGAGGTTGTATGACCCCAACTTTTATGAATAAAGATGAATTTTCTATAAATATCATTTTTAAATATTATGGAATGAATTTGATATAATGTTATAGTTGTGGGTAATATTTATAAATTTTGTAAAGTACGCAAGTTGTTATATAATATTCGATTGGTCGAGGAATATTCGTTTTAACAGGAAATATTCGTACAACGACACAATCATTGGTAGACCCCACAACGAAATTATTGTCGGATTGAGAAAATGATAAAAATACTTTATAAAAATAACGGCGAAAGTTTTACCGTTAATTGTTGAAACACCCGGTGTTAAAAGTACAGTAATACGCGTGATTGTATAGTAGCACACAATATTGATTATTGATGCTTACGTGAGAAGTCACTCAGTTTTGTTCAATTATTGCTACAGTAATTGCTGTATAGTATCTCACGTTATTTTATTCAATTATTGTCAATATTTTATATATTATTAAATTAATAATTGAGATGACAAAGTTATTAATATTATTATTTATAATATTAACGATGTCTAGAAGTTCTTTTAAGGAGAGGTTTGATCACCTAATTACGTGTCAATAGGGAGAAATCCTTATTGGAAAGCCCCCTCTTTCTTGGGAACGACCTGGTCGATTAATATTGTGAATTACAATAATGATGATAAAGTTTATTTTATTATTATTATAAATGTAATAAAACAGAAAACTTTTTATATAAAACAGAATACTTTTATAAAGTTATTTATTTTATTAGATTTTAAATAGAATATATTATATTTTATTATGCATAGTGTTTGCATAGTGCCTGTATAGTAAAATCTTTTTATATAAAACAGAATACTTTTATAAAGTTATTTATTTTATTAGATTTTCAATAGAATATATTATATTTTATTATGTATAGTATTTGCATAGTGCCTGCATAGTGTTTGAATAGTAAATTTTTTTTATATAAAACAGAATACTTTTTATAAAGTTTTATTTTATTTGATTATAAATAGAATATATTATATTTTATTGTATAGTGCAGCATAGTATCCTTTCCATTCTTCTATAAATAGGATGCTTAGTTAGAATTGAAAATCACACCAGAAGTTCAGAGAATTCTCCTTCTATAATCTTGAGCGTATTTCTTTAGAGTTTAAGAAAGCTTTGAGCATAGAAATTAGTGCAAATTTTCTTCAAGTATATCCCCGCCCTAACCGTCAGAATACTCTTCTTTTTAAGGTAAGGGGTATTATTCTTTCGTATTCATGAAGAGAGTTATTTTCTTTCAATAATCGTAAGGGTTGTTATTCTATTCTTTATTATTATGTTGGAATAACCTGTCTATGCGAAGTACCGCATACATGGTAAAATTCTTCTATTATTCCATTCTTTATTATTCTGTTGGAATAACCTGTCTGTGCGGTCTATCGCATGCCTGGTGAATTCTGTTGTTATTCCATTCTTTATTATTCTGTTGGAACATCCTGTCTGTGTGCATTATGCATGACCTGGTTCCATTATTTATTATTCTGTTGGAACATCCTATCTGTGCGGATTACGCATGACCTGGTTCCATTCTTTATTATTCTATTGGAACATCCTGTCTGTGCGGATTACGCATGACCTGATTCCATTCTTTATTATTCTGTTAGAATATCCTGTCTGTGCGGGTTACGCATGACCTGGTTCTATTCTTTATTATTCTGTTGGAATAACCTGTCTGTGTGGATTACACACGCCTGGTGAATTCTTCTGTTATTCCATTCTTTATTATTCTGTTGGAATAATCTGTCTACGTGGATTACCGGATGACGGCAAAAATCCATTTGCGGTTTCATATATTCTATTATACTCAGTTGATTAAAGTTTTGGCTTCTATACTCCATGAAATTAGTGGAATATCCTTGATATTTGCACTTCATCCAGTATCTTTTTATGAAAATATTCTTCTGAGCATTCTTGAATTTTACTCCACAAAGCAGCATCATGTTGACAATTGGGACGTTATTGAGTTCAGGATAAATTAACTTATAAATCTTTAAAATTTATTCTTGAACTTATTTTATTGAATTGTCATCATCGTCATGTTTATAATATGTTGAAAGTCATCTGTGGCCTGTAGTGCATATATGGACTTGGTATGATTATGACCAGGGATTATTCGGTATAATCATGACCGTAATGTTACAAATGATGTGGTAAAAATCCTCATTGGTCGTAGTGCATTGATGGACAGTTGTTGGCATGATCATGACCATTGATAAATACACGAATATCCTTGGCCCGTAGTGCATGGATAATTTGTGATCGTGATACTAATGAATATCCTTGGCCGTAGTGCATGGATGATGTGAATTATTTATTAAGCTGAGTCTCAGCGATAAAAGTAATGAAAAACCTTTTAAATCATAGAAGATAATAGATTTTATTCTCTACTTGACTCTTCTAATGGATTGTTTGTTTCGCTGCAGTTAAACTTGATGTTTGTTATATTTTATCAGTTTAACACTGTTAAAGGCTAATGATAATTTATTCTGTATTATCTTAGTCATAATATTTCTCACTGGGCTAGTTGAGCTCACCCTTTTACTTTCATTGTTATTTTTAGGAAATGAGAGCGTAGCAGGGACTAGTCGGGAAACGGAGAGACGGTCCAGATGATAGCATTAGTAGTCCTCACTATTCTATGAAATAGTGTGATAATAAATGTATTAAGAACTTATTTTGAGTTTGAATACTGTCTAGAAGACAATATTTGTATTAAAACTCACAGCTCACGTTGTATATTTAAGGTTGTATTTGTATTCTGTACCATATATTTGGCGACTCAGAATAGGTGATGTATACCTATTTTGGGGGCGTCACATTCGTACTACAGTTTATCCAAGTTAAAAAATAGTCCATAATAATCAATTGTACAACATAATTCAAAAATAAATATCAAAACATGGATACAATCAAAGATAGTAACCATAATAGACATCACAGACACAAAAGAGAGAATTTCATTTTTTTGTGAATAGTGCCGTATTCGTGAATAGTGCCGTATACGTGAATAGTAATCCCGACACAAAAAGGTAGAAATTTCACAATAAAATTTATATCAATATTTCGGCATAATGATATTGAAGGAAAAAAAATATTATTTACGAAGAAAATAACATCCCTTACCTCAAAAGAACAGTACTTCTGACTGAAATATCGGATGTAATGCTGAAGGAAACTTGCACTGAATAGCAACTCTCGAAGTATTTAAATACTTACAAAATACGCTCAATAATATATAGAGAGAGAAAACTTGTTTCTGGTGTGATTTTCAATTCTAACTAAGCACCCTATTTATAGGAAAAATACCAGAATGCCAAAGCAGACTAAATTAATAAAATATTAGCCAAAATATCAGCCACCACAAGTGGGACCTACCAAAAATCAGAATTTCCACACCAACTAAAAGTGGGGCCCACCCATGTTTAAAATAAATATTTATTTCTAAAACTTCAATAATTCATAATAAATAGCCCTTTTATCAGAAAAATAAAATTTTATGTCCATTTCATAGGAAATTAAATTCTCTACAACTTTGTAGAGTAAAGTTTTTCCAAATTCCAAACAGAAAATGTCCGAAATCTACATACGGATGATTTTTAAGACCTCCATTCTTACAAAATACTGATAAAATACCTCAGCATTAATTCTTTCATTTATATTCACACAAAATAAATATTTCCCTATCCATCAACATAAAATAAATATTTTTTTATCATATAAATCAATAATTAATTATTCACAAATAATATTACAGAATCACAATTATGACAACCAGGTTGTTCCCACGAAAGATGGGGCTTTCCGATAAAATTTTTTCCTTATTGGCGCGCAATTAGGTGACCAAACTCCTTTCCTAGACAGAACTTTCTTAGACATTGTCAATAATGCTATCTAACAGTATTATTCAAATAATATGAATTATTGATCTGATAATGGAGATATTGTGCAGTGACAATTATTGAAACAACAATAATATAAAATATCAACGTATCAATTATTGAATCAATAAAATTAAATATTGAACATTAATTACTGTAATAATTATTGAGTAGTGTCTTCTTACGTAAGAATCAATAATTCAAAAATACTGTGCAATACCGTGTGCAACTGTGCAACCACGCGTATTACTATATTTTAACCACCGGATATTCCAACAGTGTTAACGGTAGCAACTACTCCATTATTTATAAAAACTCAAACTTGTTGTTTTCTTCATCTGACCATTTTCCGTTATGGGGCCAACAAATGGATGCACCATCATATGAATATTTCCAGGCAGTAAGAATATTTCACGACCAAACGAATATTCCCTGACAACAATGAATATTTTATAACCACTTGCTTATTTTGTAAAATTTGCACATTTCATCCATAACCAAAGCATTATATCAAATTAACACCTTATTATTCACAATAATAATTAGAGGAAATTCGATTTTACTTATAAAAAGTTGGGGTCTTACAACCTCCCCTCCTTATAAAATTTCTTCCTCGAAATTGACGTTCGTACTTGGTGTTTCAAAAAGGCAAGGGTACCTCGCTTTTATTTTTGATTCTAACTCCCAGGTCATTTCCTCAATAGCATGGTTACTTCACAAAACCTTGAATTGTGGTGTAGGCCACATTTCCTATTCGGTCAAGAATCTCAATTGAACCAACAAATCGTAGATTGAGCTTTCCTCTCTTTCCAAATACTGTAACTCCCTTCCATGGAGCAATAAGTAACAATACATGATCCTAAAACAGTTTTAACGTCCTTTCGATGAAAATCCGCATAACTCTTTTGTCGATCCTGTGCTGTTTGTATACGTTGTCGGATCATTTGGATCTTCTCTGTAGTCATTCGTACCAACTCTGGTCCCAACAACGTTTCTTCTCCCACCTCATCCCAACATACTGGAGAGCGACACTTTCGTCCATACGATGCTTCAAATGGAGCCACACCTATACTTGCCTAATAATTGTTGTTGTAGGAGAATTGAACCAATGGTAGGTACTTATCCCAACTCCCTTTGAAATCTAGGAGACAGAGTCTTAATAGATCTTCAAGAGTTTTAATAGTCCTTTCTGATTGTTCGTCCGTTTGAGGATGGTATGCCGAACTGAATAGTAAGTCCGTGCCCATAGCTTTCTGCAAGCTAACCCAAAATTGTGAAGTGAATCTTGGGTCACGATCCGAAACTATGGATACTGACAAGCCATGCAATCTCACAATCTCATTCACGTACGTACGAGCAAGACGTTCAAGAGAATAAGTCTCCTGTATAGGCAAGAAATGAGCAGACTTAGTTAATCTATCAACAATAACCCAAATCGCATCTATGCCTTGAGAAACCTTGGGAAGACCCGTAACGAAATCTATGGTAAAGTGTTCCCACTTCCATTTCAGAATCTTAAGTGGTTGCAATGGACCCTTTGCCACTTGATGCTCCGCCTTCACACGTTGACAAGTTAAACACCTCGAGATAAACTCCACGATCTCTCTCTTCATATTACTCTACCAAAATGTATGTCAAAGATCATGATACATTTTAGCACTCCTAGGATGGATTGCAAATTGTGTGTTGTGTGCCTCCAACATGATTCTATGTTTCAAGTCAGAATCGTTAGGAACACAAAGTTTAGAGTTGACTCGAAGTATTCCTACTTCATCGATTCTTGCTTTTGGAATAACACCTTCTTGTACTTTCTTCTTGATACGCATCAACTCTAGGTCCGTAGCTTGAGCAACTTTAACTTTATCGAATAAAGTCGGTTCTACTCGTATGTTTGATATTATCACGTATGTGGGTACTTGGAGCCTTTAACTCTATCTTCATCCTTTGTAAGTCGTACAAAATGGGTCTTTGCGTTAACAACATCGCACTTGTACACGCATACGATCTTCTACTCAACGCGTCAGCTACCACATTCGCTTTTCCAGGATGATATTGAATAGTATGGTTATAATCTTTCAACAACTCGAGCCAACGTCGTTGCCGCATGTTGAGTTCCTTTTGAGTGAAGAAATATTTGAGGCTTTTATGATCCGTATAAATTTCCACTTTCTCCCCATATAGGTAGTGCCTCCAGATCTTCAATGCGAAAATGACTGCTGCCAACTCCAAATCATGAGTAGGACAATTCCTCTCATATTCTTTTAGTTGTCGCGAGGCATAGGCAATGACTTTCCCATGTTATATGAGAACACATCCTAACCCTTTGCCTGAAGCATCGCTATAGATAACAAATCCATCCGAACCAAATGGTATTGTCAGAACAGGTGCTGAAATAAGTCTCCTCTTGAGCTCTTGGAAACTCTTCTCGCATTCCACGCTCCATACAGATTTTGTATCTTTCCGAGTCAGCTGAGTTAACGAAGTAGCGATTCGAGAAAACCCTTCCATGAATCTCCGATAGTAACCAGCTAAGCCCAGAAAGCTACGTACTTCGGTCACGGACTTCGGTTGTTTCCAACTTTGTATTGCTTCAATCTTCATCGGGTCGACAGATACTCCATGTTTTGACACCACGTGCCTAAGGAATGCTACTTCCTCAAGCCAAAACTCGCATTTCTTCAGCTTGGCATATAGCTTGTTTTCACGAAGCCTTTGAAGTACCAACTTCAAATGGCGCTCATGATCTTCACGGCTTTTGGAATAGATGAGGATGTCATCAATAAAGACAATAATAAACTGATCCAAATATTCCTTAAACACACGGTTCATCATATTCATGAAAGCAACATGAGCATTAGTCAATCCAAAAGACATGACTAAGAATTCATAATGCCCGTATCGAGTTCTGAAGGCAGTCTTCGGAATATCCTCAGTTTTAATCTTTAGCTGATGATATCCAGAACGAATATTGATCTTTGAAAAGAATTGTGCTCCTTGCAACTGGTCAAACATGTCATCAAAGCGAGGTAAAGGATACCTATTCTTGATGGTGACATGGTTTAATTCCCGGTAGTCAATACGAAGTCGCATACTCCCGTCTTTCTTCTTTACAAATAAAATAGAAGCACCCCAAAGAGATGTACTAGGACGAATGAAACCGATGTCCAACAACTCCTGTAGTTGGACCTTTAACTCCTGAAGTTCAATATGTGCCATTCAATATGGGATTTTAGAAATGGGCTTTATACCAGGTTCAAGGTCAATAAAGAATTCAACTTCACGTTCTGGGGGTAGACCAGGAAGTTCTTCAGGAAATACTGTAAGACCCCAACTTTTATGAATAAAGAATAATTTTCTCGAATTATATTTTTGAATATTATGGTGTTGATTTGATATAATGTTATAGTTGTGGGTAATATTTACACATTTTGTAAAGTAAGCAAGTGGTTATATAATATTCGATTGGTCGGAGAATATTCGTTTTAACAGGAAATATTCGTACGACGGCACAATCATTGGTGGACCCCACAATGGAAGTATTGTCGAAGTTATAAAATGACAAAAATACTTTATGAAAATAACGGCGGAAGTTTTACCGTTAACTGTTGAAACACGCGGTGTTAAAAGTACAGTAATACGCGTAGCTGCACAGTAGCACACGGTATTGATTATTGATGCTACTGTGAGAAGTCACTCAGTTATACTCAATTATTGCTACAGTAATTGCTGCATCATATCTCTCATATTATTGATTCAATTATTGTTACAGTATCATCTTCATAATATGATATATTATTAAATCAATGATTGAGACGTCAAAGTTATTCATATTATTATTTGCAATATTGAGAATGTCTAGAAGTTCTGTAAGGAGAGGTTTGGTCACTTAATTGCGCGCCAATAAGGAGAAATCCTTATCGAAAAGCCCTTCATTTCCTAAGAACGACCCGGTTGTTAAATATTGTGAATTATAATATTAATGATGAATAAGTTCGTGTTGATTAAAGATAAATTTTATAGTGTTGGAATTATTTGTGTTAGTGGGAATCGACATTTGTTTCGATAATAATTGAGGCCTGGAGGATATATTGTTCAATCGGGTATTCGAGACACTTTTCGTGTCGAGTTACTATTCACGAGTTACTATTCATGAGTTACTATTCACGGAGTACTATTCACCCGTAAAATATATTTCTTTTTGGTCCAATTAGTTTTGGGTACAATATTATTCCATGAGGAGATGTGCTAATTTTTTAGACCGTTGGTTGAAGATATAATAGTAAATCAATATGGACCGCTGGTGGATAGTTATAATAGTAAATCAATATGGATCGCTGGTTTAAAGTTTTAATAGTAAATCAGTATGGACCGTTGCTTTAAGTTTTAATAGTAAACCAATCTAGATCGTCCGTTTAAAGTAAATCAATCTGGACCGTTCATAAGTTAGTTACTATGCAGTCCATTCTTCTATAAATAGAAGCTCATTCCTTCATTATTTCTTATGAATTCACTGAAGTTCTAGAGAGAAAAGTTATAGAGAAACTATAGAAAAGTATTCTGCTACTTCCCTACTCTTATATTCAGTTTCTTTTTACGGTAAGGGGTATTATTTCTTTTGTATTTATGAAAAGAACTTCTGTTATTCCATTATTTATTATTCTGCTAGAATAACCTGTATACGCGGGCTACCCTATACTTTGTGAAATTCTTCTGTTATTTCATTCTTTATTATTTTGTTGGAATATCATGTCTGTGCGTTTTACGCCGGACCTAGTTCCATTCTTTATTATTCTGTTGGAATATCCTGTTTGTGCGTTTTACGCTGGACCTGGTTCCATTCATTATTATTCTGTTGGAATATCCTTTCTGTGCATTTTACGCCGGACCTGGTTCCGTTATTTATTATTCTGTTGGAATAACCTGCCTGTGCGGTCCATCGCATGCCTGGTGATTTCTTTTGTTATTCTATTCTTTATTATACTCAGTTGGCTAAAACTTTTACTTCTATACTCCATGAAATTAGTGGAATATCCTTGATATTTGCGCTTCATCCAGTATCTTTTCATGAAAATATTTTTCTGAGCATTCTTGAATTTTACTCAACAAAGAAGTATCATGTTGACAATTTGGACGTTATTAGTTCCTGGATACATTAATTCTTGAACTTATTTTATTGAATTCTTATATCATTGTCATCATCCTCATGTTTATATTATGTTGAAAGTTATCTGTGGCCTGTAGGGCATAGATGGACTTGGTATGATTATGACCAGAGATTTTTCGGTATAATCATGACCGTAATGTTACAAATGATGTGGTAAAAGTCCTCATTGGCCCGTAGTGCATTGATGGACAGTTGTTGGCATGATCATGACCATTAATGAATACACGAATGTCCTTAGCCCGTAGTGCATGGATAATTTGTGGTCGTGATACTAAAGAATATCCTTGGCCATAGTACAGGGGTGATTCGATGATGTGGATTATTTATTAAGCTGAGTCCCAGCAATAAAAGTGATGAAAAACCTTTTAAATCATAGAAGATAGTAGATTTTATTCTCTACTTGACTCTTCTAATGGATTGCTTGATCTGCTGCAGTTAAACTTAATATTTATTATATTTTATCAGTTTAACATTGTTGAAGGCTAACGATAAATTATTTTGCATTATCTTAGTCATATAATTTTTTTTACTGGGCTAGTTTAGCTCACCCTTTCTTTCACTGTTCTTTTCAAGAAATGAGAACGTAGCTGGGACTAGTCAGGAAACAGAGTGATGGTCCTAGATAGTGTATTAGTAGTCCTCACTATTCTGTGAAATAGTGTGATAATAATTGTAATGAGGACTCCTTTTTAGTTTGTATACTCTCTAGTAGACAATATTTGTATTCAAACTCACAGTTTATGTTTTGTCATATTGTATACGACAGTTGTATTATTAAGTTGTATTTGAATTCAGTACCTTGTATCTGGCGACTCAAGATGGGTGATGTAAACCTATTTTGGGGGCGTCACAGTTGGTATCAAAGCTCGGGGATATGATCCCTGGCTAAGATGTGAGAATAGAACTAGGAGGGGAGAGACGGGAAATTCCTTCGTTAGTATGACCTACCTAAGTTTTTTTGGTATTTAATTGGCCGGTCAGAATATAGGGATAATATGTTACATATCAATTAACCTTTTGTTTTGTGGCAGTATTTGAAAATGACATCCGAGAATGTTGAGAATAGCAATAGAGCACAGGTGACCGTTGATTCACCACATATCAATAATCAGGATAATGTGCATCAGGAAGGTGACAATCCTCATGCAAACAACAACACTAACCAAATGATGAATGATGGAATGTTCAGAGGCTTTATGCAATTCATGCAACAGCAGGCGAGAGCGGCTCCTGTCCAAAATGTAGGTGGAAACACTAGAAACTCTCGAACGGTCACCGCTAAACAGTTCAAGGAGCTGGGACCACCGGAGTTTATTGGAGAGCCAAAACCACTTAAGGCGAAAGCATGGATAAAGTAGATCACCAAGATATTTGATGTCTTGGGATGCTCCGAGGAGCAAAAGGTTTCCTTTGCCGCCTTTATGTTGCGAGGAGAGGCAGATTACTGGTGGGAATCGGTAAAGCGTACTCAACCTGCCGCACTAAAGATGTCTTGGGAAAAGTTCCAAGAACTATTCAATAACAAGTACTTTCCCGAAAGTATTTGTCATATAAAAGTGGTAGAATTCATCAAGTTGGAGCAAAATAATATGACCGTGTCGCAGTACGAAGCCAAGTTTACCGAGTTGTCCCAGTTTGCGTCCCACTTGGTGGATAATGAAGAGAGAATGACGCGGATGTTTTTAAGAGGTTTGAAGCCGGAGATACGTCAACATCTTATTTCTCATAAACCGTGTTTGTATTCAGATGTTGTAAATAGGGCTCAGTTAGTGGAGCGCGATAACGAGTCAACGCAACCAAAAGAGAGTAGCCGACAAAATGATAATACCAGTGAGAGCAGTCATCAAAGCAGTGACAACAAGCGTGGAGGGAATCAACAGGCCAGAAATGGTAACCACTTCGGTGGTAATCATGGCCAAAATAATAAGAATGAACATTTCAAGAAGAAGAGATTCAATAATGATGGAAAGACGTCAGCACCAACACCCGTTGTTAAGGAAGGAGAACGACCACCTATCATATGCTTCAAATGCGGAGGGGAGGGACACATCAGTCCAAACTGCGCGATGCCGGCCAAAACATGTTATAATTATGGAAGAGAAGGTCACTTAGCCCGATTTTGTTATTCACCGAAGATAAGTTCAGCTAGGATGGATGCACCAAAGGCCGTCCCAGAAAAGTCAAATCCGGTAGTGCAAGGAAGAGCGGTTGTTGTGACCTCCCAAAAAGTAAGGAACCCGAATGAGGTCATCACGGGTAAGCTTATCATAAACTCTAGCATAGACTATACTTTATTTGATACCGGTTCTACCCATTCTTTTATTTCTCCTACTTGCGCTCAACGATTAAATTTGACTTCGGAGAAATTAGACTTTGACTTATCTATGAAAACTCCGTTGGGAGAAACCTTCATTACATCTACTGTTTATAAGTCTTGTTTGGTTCAAATCGGTAACCTCACATTACCTATCGATCTTATTTCTTTAAAAATATTTGCGTTTGACGTAATTCTAGGGATTGATTGGTTAACTACTCATCATGCAAAAATTGATTATTTTCGTAAGGTTGTTAGTTTTCATATTCCTAATCAACCTATTATGCGAATTCAAGCGACCAAACCATTAAAATCAATTACGGTCATTTCAAGCCATAAAGCTATTCGTTTATTAAAAAACGGATGTCAGGCTTTCTTAGCTCATGTCACAGATTTAAACAAAAATACGTCAGTTTTGAACGATATTTCTATTGTTAATAAATTTCCTGACGTATTCCCTGAAGAACTTCCTGGCCTACCCCCAGAGCGTGAAATTAAATTTTGTATCGACCTTGAACCTGGTACAAAACCCATTTCCAAAGCTCCATATCGAATGACTCCTATTGAACTTCAGGAGTTAAAGATCCAATTGTAGGAATTGTTAGACATTGGTTTCATTCATCTTAGTACGTCTCCTTGGGGTGCTCCTATTCTATTCGTGAAGAAGAAAGATATGGGAGTATACGACTTTGTATTGATTATCGGGAGTTGAATCATGTCACCATCAAAAATAGGTACCCATTACCATGTATTGATGACCTGTTTGACCAGTTGCAAGGAGCAGCCAAATTCTTTTTAAAGATTGATCTTCGTTCCGGATATCACCAATTGAAGATTAGAACCGATGACATTCCAAAGATGACTTTCAGAACTCGTTACGGGCATTTTGAATTCCTAGTCATGTCCTTTGGATTGACTAATGCTCCTGCTGCCTTCATGGATATGATGAACCAAGTATTCAAGGAATATTTGGATCACTTTGTGGTCGTCTTTATTGATGACATTCTTATTTATTCCAAAAGCCGTGAAGATCATGATCAACACTTGAGGCTGACACTCCAAAAGCTTCGTGAATACAAGCTTTGTGCCAAGTTGAAGAAATGCGAGTTCTGGCTTGAGGAAGTAGCATTCCTTGGGCACGTAGTATCAAGTCATGGAATATCTGTTGACCCGGCAAAGATTGAAGCTATTCAAAGCTGGGAGCAACCTAAATCAGTGATCGAAGTACGTAGCTTTCTCTGTTTAGCTGGTTATTATCGGAGATTCATGGAAGGATTTTCTCGAATCGCTACTCCATTAACTCAGCTGACTCGAAAAGATACAAAGTTCAGTTGGAGCGAAGAATGTGAGAAGAGTTTTTAAGAACTCAAGAGGAGACTCATTTCAGCACCTGTTCTGACAATACCATCTAGCTCGGAGGGATTTGTCATCTACAGTGATGCTTCAGGCAAAGGGTTGGGATGTGTTCTCATGCAACATGAGAAAGTCATAGCCTATGCCTCAAGACAACTCAAAGAATATGAGAGGAATTATCCTAATTATGATCTAGAGTTAGCAGCTGTTGTCTTCGTAGTTAAAATTTGGAGGCATTACTTGTGTGGGGAGAAAGTGGAGATCTTTACGGATCATAAAAGCCTCAAATATTTCTTCACTCTAAAGGAACTCAACATGTGACAATGACGTTGGCTTGAACTATTGAAAGATTATGATCATACCATCCAATACCATCCTAGAAAAGCGAACGTGGTAGCTGATGCATTGGGTAGAAGATCATATGCAAGAACGAGTGCGATATTGTCAACGCAAAGGCCCACTTTGTGTGACTTACAAAGAATGGAGATAGAGTTAAAGACTCCAGGGACCCATGTGATGATGGCAAATATACGAGTAGAACCGACTTTAATTGACAAAGTTAAAGCTGCTCAAGCTACAGACCTGGAGCTTATGCGTATGAGGAAGAAAGTGCAAGAAGTTGCTATGCCGAAAGTAAGAATCGATGAAGAAGGAATACTTCGAGTCAACTCCCGACTTTGTGTTCCTAACAACCCTGATTTAAAGTATAAAATCATGATGGAGACACATAACACACCGTTTGTAATCCATCCTGGGAGTACCAAAATGTATCATGATCTTCGACATACATTTTGGTGGAGCAATATGAAGATAGAGATAGAGGAGTTTATCTCAAGGTGTTTAACTTGTCAATGAGTCAAGGCAGAGCATTAAGTACCAAAAGGTTAATTGCAACCACTTAAAATTCCAGAATGGAAGTGGGAGCACATTACCATGGATTTCGTTACTGGTCTTCCCAAGGTTTCTCAAGGCATAGATACAATTTGGGTCATTGTTGATAGATTGACCAAGTCTGCTCACTTTTTACCTATACGAGAAACTTATACACTTGAACGTCTTGCTCGTATTTACATAAATGAGATTGTAAGACTGCATGGTATGCCAGTATCCATAGTTTCTGATCTAGACCCAAGATTCACTTCACGATTTTGGGTTAGTTTGCAGAAAGCTATGGGCACGGGTTTACGATTTAGCTCGGCATATCATCCTCAGACGGACGGGCAGTCGGAGAGGACTATTCAAACTCTTGAAGATTTATTAAGACTCTGTGTCCTTGACTTCAAAGGAAGTTGGGACAAGTTCTTACCGTTGGTGGAGTTTTCCTATAACAACAATTATCAAGCAAGTATTGGCATGGCTCCATTTGAGGCGTTGTATGGGAGAAAGTGTCGTTCTCCAGTATGCTGGAATGAGGTGGGTGAAGCAACGTTGTTGGGATCGGAGTTAGTACGTAAGACTACAGAAAAGATTCAAACGATCCGAGAACGTATAAAAACTTCACAAGATCGACAAAAGAGTTATGCTGATCTTCATCGAAAGGACGTAGAATTCGATATTGGAGATCCTGTGTTGTTACGTGTTGCTCCATGGAAAGAAGTTACGAGATTTGGAATGAGAGAAAAACTCAATCCTTGATTCGTTGGCCCATTTTTAATTCTCGAGCGAGTGGGAACTGTGGCCTATAGACTCGCCTTACCGCCAAGTATGTCTCGTGTTCATAATGTTTTTCACATATCAATGTTACGTAAATATGTGAAAGACTCGAACCACATTATTGAGTTAGAACCAGATGAGATAGAGGTAGATTTAACGTATGAGAGTTACCTGTTAAAATCTTGGATAAGAAGGATCATGTTCTACGCTCCAAGGTTATACCTCAAGTCAAAGTTTTGTGGAGAAACCACGATGTGGAGAAAATGACTTGGGAGTTAGAATCTGAGATGAAGTCAAGGTATCCTCATCTCTTCGACATACCAGGTATGTACCCTAATTTCGAGAATGAAATTTCATAAGAAGGGGAGGTTGTAAGACCCCAACTTTTATGAATAAAGAATAATTTTCCCGAATTATATTTTTGAATATTATGGTGTTGATTTGATATAATGTTATAGTTGTGGGTAATATTTAAAAATTTTGCAAAGTAAGCAAGTGGTTATATAATATTCGATTGGTCGGGGAATATTCGTTTTAATAGGGAATATTCGTACGACGACACAATCATTGGTGAACCCCACAACGGATGTATTATCGTAGTTAGAAAAAGACAAAAATACTTTATGAAAATAACGGCGGAAGTTTTACCGTTAACTGTTGAAATACCCGGTGTTAAAAGTACAGTAATACACGTAGTTGCACAGTAGCACGCGGTATTGATTATTGATGCTTACGTGAGAAGTTACTCAATTATACTCAATTATTGCTACAGTAATTGCTGCATCATATCTCTCATATTATTGATTCAATTATTGTTACAGTATCATCTGCATTATATGACTTATTATTAAATCAATGATTGAGACGACAAAATTATTCATATTATTATTTGCAATATTGACAATGTCTAGAAGTTCTGTCAAGGAGAGGGTTGGTCACCTAAATGCACGCCAATAAGGAGAAATCCTTATCGAAAAGCCCCCTCTTTCCTGGGAACGACCTGGTTGTTAAATATTGTGAATTATAATATTAATGATGAATAAGTTCGTGTTGATTAAAGATGAATTTTATAGTTTTGGAATTATATGTGTTAGTGAGAATCGACATTTGTTTCGATAATAATTGATGTCTGGAGGATATATTGTTCAATCGGGTATTCGGGACACTTTTCATGTCAAGTTACTATTCACGAGTTATTATTCACTAGTTACTATTCACAGAGTACTATTCATCCGTAAAATATATTTCTTTTCGGTCCAATTATTTTTGGGTACAATATTATTCCATGAGGAGATGTGTTAATTTTTCAGACCGTTGGTTGAAGATATAATAGTAAATCAATATGGACCGCTGGTGGATAGTTATAATAGTAAATCAATATGGATCGCTGATTTAAAGTTTTAATAGTAAATCAGTATGGACCGTTGCTTTAAGTTTTAATAGTAAACCAATCTGGATCGTCCGTTTAAAGTAAATCAATCTGGACCGTTCATAAGTTAGTTACTATGCAGTCCATTCTTCTATAAATAGAAGCTCATTCCTTCATTATTTCTTACGAATTCACTGAAACTCTAGAGAGAAAAGTTATAGAGAAACTATAGAAAAGTATTCTGTTACTTTCCTACTCTTATATTCAGTTTCTTTTACGGTAAGGTGTATTATTTATTTTGTATTCATGAAGAAAACTTCTGTTATTCCATTATGTTGGAATAACCTATTTACGCGGGCTACCCTAGACTTGGTGAAATTCTTCTGTTATTTCATTCTTTATTATTCTGTTGAAATATCCTGTCTATGCATTTTACGCCGGACCTGGTTCCATTCTTTATTATTCTGTTGGAATATCCTGTCTGTGCGTTTTACGCCGGACCTGGTTCCATTCTTTATTATTATGTTGGAATATACTGTCTGTGCGTTTTACGCCGGACCTGGTTCCGTTATTTATTATTCTGTTGGAATAACCTGCCTATGCGGTCTATCGCATGCCTGGTGATTTCATTTGTTATTCCATTCTTTATTATACTCAGTTGGTTAAAACTTTGACTTCTATACTCCATAAAATTAGTAGAATATCCTTGATATTTGCGCTTCATCCATTATCTTTTCATGGAAATATTCTTCTGAGCATTCTTGAATTTTACTCTACAAAGAAGTATCATGTTGATAATTTGGACGTTATTAGTTCTTGGATAAATTAATTCCTGAACTTGTTTTATTGAATTCTTATATCATTGTCATCATCCTCATGTTTATATTATGTTGAAGTCATCTGTGGCCTGTAGTGCATAGATGGACTTGATATGATTATGACCAGGGATTATTCGGTATAATCATGACCGTAATATTACAAATGATGTGGTAAAAGTCCTCATTGGCCCGTAGTGCATTGATGAACAGTTGTTGGCATGATCATGACCATTAATGAATACACGAATGTCCTTGACCTGTAGTGCATGGATAATTTGTGATCGTGATACTAAAGAATATCCTTGGCCATAGTACAGGGGTGATTCGATGATGTGGATTATTTATTAAGCTGAGTCCCAGCGTTAAAAGTGATGAAAAACCTTTTAAATCATAGAAGATAGTAGATTTTATTTTCTACTTGACTCTTCTAATGGATTACTTGATCCGCTGCAGTTAAACTTGATATTTATTATATTTTATCAGTTTAACATTGTTAAAGGCTAACGATAAATTATTCTGCATTATCTTAGTCATATAATTTTTTTACTGGGCTAGTTAAGCTCACTCTTTCTTTCACTGTTCTCTTCAGGAAATGAGAACGTAGCTGGGACTAGTCGGGAAACAGAGTGATGGTCCTAGATGGTACATTAGTAGTCCTCACTATTCTGTGAAATAGTGTGATAATAATTATAATGAGGACTCCTTTTGAGTTTGTATACTCTCTAGTAGATAATATTTGTATTCAAACTCACAGTTTATGTTTTGTCATATTGTATACGACAGTTGTATTATTAAGTTGTATTTAAATTCAGTACCTTGTATCTGGCGACTCAAGATGGGTGATGTAAACCTGTTTTGGGGGCGCCACAAATACGTGAGGAAATTCACTAACAACAAAAATATTATTCAAATCTGACGTATTTTTGTTCAAGTCCATGACATGGGCTAAGAAAGCTTGACATCCGTTTTTCAATAAATGAATGACTTTATGGCTTGATATGACAATGATTGACTTTAGTGGTTTGGTTGCTTGAATTCGCATAATAGGTTGGCTAGGAATATGAAAACTAACAACCTTACGAAAAAATCAATTTTAGCATGATGAGTGGTTAACTAATCAATCCCTAAAATCACATCAAATGCAAGTATTTTCAACGAAATAAGATCGGCAGTTAATGTGATGGTTCCAACTTGAAGCAAACAAGATTTATAAGCAATAGATGTAATGAAAGTTTCTCCTAACGTAGTCTCAACAGATAAGTCAAAGTGTAATTTCGCCGGAGACAAGTTCAAACGTTGAGCACGAGCAGGAGAGATAAAAGAATGGGTAGAACCGGTATCTAATAAGGTATAAACTTCACAAAAGTTTATGATTAGCTTACCCGTGATCACCTCATTTGGGTTCCTCATGTTTTGGCCAGTCACGACAAACTCTCTTTCAAGAACCGCTGACTTTGACTTATCCGGGACAGCCTTTGGAGTCACTATCCCAGTTGGACTTGGTTTCGCTACAAGACAATCTCTAGCTATATGACCTTCCTTTCCACAGTTATAACACACCTTGGATTATTGTGGGCAGTTTGGGCTGATATGTCCCTCTTTTCCGCATTTGTAACATACGACTGGTGGTCATTCTCCTCCCCTAGAAACAGTTGGTGCTGACGTCTTCACGTTGTCATTGTTGTACCTTATCTTCTTGAAATCTCCTCCCGCCTCGCTTCTTCTATTATCATGGCCATGATTACCACCAGAGTGGTTACTACTTTTATCCGAATGTTTTCCTCCCCGCTGGTTGTCATTGCTCTGATGACTGCTGCCACAGGTTTGACCCTGGTTATGGTCCATCGGTTGAACATACTCATTATCTCGCTCTAATAATTGAGCATTGTTTACAACATCTGAATATAAAGAACTTTTATGAGAGATAAGATATTACCGAATCTCGGGTTTTAGTCCTCTCAGAAATATCTACGTCATTCGTTTCTCATTCTCTACCAAATGAGGTGCAAACCTGGATAACTCTGCAAACTTAGCCTCGTACTGAGACACAATCATGTTCTTTTCTTCCAGTCTGATAAACTTTACCTCCTTCATATGAAGAATACTTTCAGGAAAGTACTTGTCATTGAAAAGATTTTGAAATATTTCCCAAGACATGTTGAGTGCGGCAGGTTGGGTACGCTTCACAGATTCCGACCAGTAATCTGCCTTACCACGGAACATAAAGGTGGCGAATAGAACCTTCTGTTCCTCTGTGCATCCCAAGACATCAAATATCTTGGTACTTTGCTTAACTCACGTTTCTGCCCTGATCAGATCCGGCTTTCCCAAAATTTCTGGTGGTCCCAACTCTTTAAACTGCTTGGCTGTGACAAGCCACGCGTTGCTATCATTTCCACCCGTATTTTGTACACGAGTCTCCCTCGTCTGATTTTGCATGAACTGCAAAAAGCTTCTAAACATTCCATCATTCATCGTTTGTTCGGTAATGTTGTTTACAGGAGGAATATTGCCTTCCTGTTGCACGTTCCCCTGGTTGGTGATTAAAGGTGTCTCCACGGTCTCATTCACTCCATTGTTAATATTCTTAGCTACCAATCTCAAATACTACCATAAAACAAGGGTTAATTAAAGAAATTGACATACCACATAATATCCCTATATTCTGACCGACCAATTAAATATCAAATAAGCTTAGGTAGGACACACTAGCGAAGGATTTACTCGTTTCTCCCCTCCTAGTTCTATTCCCCGATCTCCGTCAGAGACCATATCCCTAAGCTCTGATACCAACAGTGACACCCCCAAAATAGGTATACATCACCCATTCTGAGTCGCCAAATACATGGTACAGAAATAACTACAACTTAATTATTACAATTGTCGTGCAAAATATGACAACACATATACTGTGAGTTTAAATACAAATATTATCTTCTAGACAGTATTCAAACTCAAATAAGTTCTCATTACAATTATTGATACACTATTTTACAAAATAGTGAGAACTGCTAAACAACTATCTTGATCCATCATTCCATACCTCGACTAGTTCCCACTATATTCTTTCCTCCTAAGAAGAAAAATGGAACAAAAAGGAAAATAGTGAGCTCAACTAGCCCAGTAAAGAATATTATGACTAAGATAATATACAACAAATTATCATTAATCTTCAACAGGAAAAAATCTGATAGAATATAATAGACAACAAGTTTTAGATCAACAACTGCAGCAGAAACATCAATTCATTAGAAGAGTCAAGTAGAGAATGAATTCTACTATCTTCTAAGATTTAAAAGTCCATCATCAATATTTTATCCATGTAATATCAATCAATATACATCTTGAATCAAATATCTATCTTTGCACTACAGGCCAAAGATATTCATTTGTATCACCAGTTGGTCATGTTCATCTCAACACCTGTTCATCTTTGCACTACGGGCCAAAGATATTCATCAGTTAATCACTCATCTTTGCACTACAAGCCAAAGATATTCAGTAATATCATCATTTAGGACTGAGGATGATAAAAAATATTTTAAAGAAACGAATCCAGTGAGACAAAATGACAAATATTAGGGATTCGTACTACAGTTAACCAAGTTCAAAAATACTCCATAATAATCAATTGTGGAGCATAATTAAAAAATAAAGATCAAAACAAGGATACAATCAAAGATAGTAACCATAATAGACATCTTGGACAAAGAAGAAAAAATTTCATTTTTTTATGAATAGTGTCGTATACGTGAATAGTGTTCGTATACGTGAATAGTAACCCGGACACAAAAAGGTAAAAATTCTAAAATAAAATTTATATCAATATTTCGGCATAATGATATTGATGGAAATAATATCATTTACGAAGAAAATAACATCCCTTACCTCAAAAGAACAATACTTCTAACTGAAATATCAGATGTAATGCTGAAGGAAACTTACACTGAATAGCAACTCTCAAAATATCTAAATACTCACAAAATACGCCCAATAATATATATAGAGAGAAAACTTGTTTCTGGTGTGATTTTTAATTCTAACTAAGCACCCTATTTATAGGAAAATGATAGAACGCCAAAGCAGACTAAATTAATAAAATAGTAATTTACCAAAAAAAATTTCTATGCACACATTCTTGACCAAAATATCAGGCACCACAAGTGGGGCTCACCAAAAACCAGAATTTCCACACCAACAAAAACTGGGGCCCACCCATGTTTAAAAAAATATTTATTCTGAAACTTCAATAATTCATAATAAATAGCCTTTTTATCAGAAAAATACGAATTTTATGTCTATTCCATATGATATTAAATTCTCTACAACTTTGTAGCAGAAAGTTTTTCCAAATTTCAAACAGAAAATGTCCGAAATCCACATACGAATAATTTTTAATACCTCTATTCCGACAAAATACTAATAAAACACCTCATCATTAATTCCTTTATTTATATCAACTCAAAATAAATATTTCCCTATCCATCCACATAAAATAAATATTTTCTTATCATATAAATCAATAATTAATTATTCACAAATAATATTACAGAATCATAATTATGACAACCAGGTCATTCCCAAGAAAGAGAGGACTTTTCGATAAGGATTTCTCCTTATTGGCGTGCAATTAGGTGACCAAACTCCTTTCATAGACAGAACTTCCTTAGATATTGCCAATAATGCTATCTAACAATATTATTCAAATAATATGAATTATTGATCTGATAATGGAGATACTGTGCAGTGACAATTATTGAAATAATAATAATATAAAATATCAACGTAGCAGTTATTGAATCAATAAAATAAAATATTGAACAGTAATTACTGTAATAATTATTGTGAGATCCCAAAATTATGAAATAAAAGTATTCAATTTTCTTATAAGTATTATTTTATTTAGTAAATGGTTAAATTGAGAAAGGGTTAAAGTTAAGGGTGATATGTGAAAATTTTACAAAGTAAGAAAGTTGATATAAAATATTCGTTGTGTCGGGGAATATACGATTGATCGGGGAATATTCGTTTTAATAGGGAATATTCGTATGACGACATAGTCATTGGTGGACCCACAACGAAAGTATTGTCGTAGTTAGAAAACGACAGAATTATCTTTTTATAAAAATAACAGCGAAAATTTTACCATTAAACTGTTGAACTACTCGGTAGTAAAAGTACAGTAATACGCGTGGTTGCATAGTAGCACACGATATTGATTATTGATGCTTACGTGAGAAGTCACTCAGTTATACTTAATTATTGCTACAATAATTGCTGCATAATATCTCTCATATTATTGATTCAATTATTGTCACAGTATCATCTGCATAATATTTATTATTATTAAATCAATAATTGAGACGTAAAGTTATTTATATTATTATTTACAATATTGACAATGTCTAGAAAGTTCTGTCGAGGAGAGGTTTGGTCACCTAATTGCGCTCTAATAGGGAGAAATCCTTATCAGAAAGCCCCCTCTTTCCTGGAAACGACCTGTTTGTTAAATATTGTGAGTTATAATATTAATGATGAATAAGTTCGTGTTGATTAAAGATACAATTGATATTTCCATTGTGTTGGGATTATTAGTGTTAATGGAAATCGACATCTATTTCGATAATAATTGTTGTCTGGAGGTTATATTGACCAATTGGGTAATTAATCGGAGAAATGAGTAATTAATTGCTACTAATTCAAATGCTTATAACTATTTATTCATATGTGTGTACTATTGATTCAAATGTATGTACTATTAGGTGAGGTGGTGCAAGATTGATAATACTTGAACGACTAAATTAAAAATAGAGGTATAGATGATGGTACTATACTGTAACTATTTTTTCATATGTATAAAACTATTGATTCACATGAATGTAGTATTGATTCACATGATGTACTATTAGGGGAGGTGGTGCAAGTTTGATAATACTTACAGGACTAAATTAAAAATGAAGGAAAAGATGAAGGTATTATACTGTAATATTTCGAGCCCCAAAACGTGCTATTATAGAACATATATTTTCCTATAAATAGAAGCTCATTCTTCTTTCATTCTCACCAATTCGCTAAGACTCACAAGAGAAATTATAGAGAGAGAAGCTATAGAGAGAAAGAAGAAAAGAAGTCTGCTACTTCACTATTCCAGTATCCAGTCTTTTTCTGAGGTAAGGGATATTTTTTTTTCAATATTCATAAGGAATAATATTTTCTTCCATACTCTGTAGTATGCGAGTAATAATATTTTGTCTCGTATTCCTGATTATACCCTCATTTTGTTAAAGTATTGTTTCTATACTCCGTGAAATTAGTAGAATATCCTTGAAATTTGCGCTTCATCTAGTACCATTTTACAAGGATATTTTCTACATATTCTTGTTAAATTTTAAGCTTTTCATGCCGGAGTATTGTCCATGAGTAGTATTCATTTTTATGGTACTATTCATAAAGTACTATTCACGGGTTACTATTTATAAAGTACTATTCACGGGTACTATTCACAAAGTACTATTCACGAGTACTATTCTCAAAGTATTATTCATAGGATACTATTCTCGAAGTACTATTCACTCTGGTACTATTTACCCAGGGAATTATTCATGACAAAAATTAATTTCTTTGCTGTCCAAATCATTTTTGATACAATATTATTCTTGAATTTTACTCCACTAAGCAGTATCATGTTGACTATTTGGACATTATTGAATTCTGGATAAATTTACTTATAAATCTGTAAAAATTTATCTTTTACTTTTTTTTAATTGAATTCTTATATCATTGTCATCATCCTCATGCTTATTCGGTATAATCATGACCATTGATGATTACATGAATATCCTTGGCCCGTAGTGCATGGATGATTCGATGATGTGGTTTATTTATTAAGCTGAGTCTCAGCGATAAAATTGATGATAAACTTTTTTAAATCATAAAAGATAGTAGATATCATGCTCTACTTGAATCTTCTAATGGATTGTTTGTTTTGCTGCAGTTAAACTTGATGTTTATTAATATTTTATCAGTTTAACACTATTGAAGGCTAACGATAAATTATTCTGCATTATCTTAATCATAATATTTCTTACTGGGCTAGTTGAGCTCACCATTTGTTTTCATTGTTCTCTTCAGGAAATGAGAATATAGCTGGGACTAGTCGGGGGGACAGAGTGACGGTCCGAGATGGTGGCTATAGTAGTCCTCACTATTTTATAAAATAGTGTGATAATAAATATAATGAGGACTTCATTTGAGTTTGAATACTGTCTATGAGACAATAATCGTGTAAAAACTCTAAACTACGCTGTTGTCGTATTGTATAAAAGAAGTTTGTATTTGATTTCTGTAGTGTGATATCTGGCGACTCAGAATGGGCCGTGTGGACCTATTTTGGGGGCGTCACAATTATTGAGTAGTGCCTTCTTACGTAAGAATCAATAATTTAAAAATACTGTGCAATACCGTGTGCTACTGTGCAACCACGCGTATTCCTGTATTTTAACCACACGGGTATTCTAACAGTGTTAACGGTAAGAACCACGCCGTTATTTATAAAAACTCAAACTTGTCGTTTTCTTCATCTGACCGCTTTCCGTTATGGGGCCCACAAATGGCTGCGCCGTTGTACGAATATTCCTCGACAACAAGAATATTCCACGACCAAATGAATATTCCCCAACAACAATGAATATTTTATAACCACTTGCTTATTTTGCAAAAGTTGCATATTTCACCCATAATCAAAGTATTATATCAAATTAACACCTTATTATTCAAAATAATAATTAGAGAAAATTCAATTTTATTTATAAAAAGTTGGGGTCTTACATTGTTTATAAGAAATTAGTTATGTCCCGTGACTCCAGCAGTACATAGACGGTGGAATTTATTCCAAACTTTGGACTGTCCAGATGATTTATTAGGGTGAGCGGGAAATTCAAAATCAGTTGTATTTTGTTAGATAGATTGATGTTTATCAACCGTCTTTTAAGTCTTATATAATTTACGGCTAAAATGCGTACATGTTTCATTATATATTGTTTTGAAGCGTTTAGTGCATATTAAACACACTTTATTTAATTTAACAAACGTGATATTTGGAATTCAAACGCATGCATTAAAATTTTAAAAGTGATACAATGTGTTTAAAATTCTAATATTTCCGAACATTATGATGCAAATGTTATAAAAACTGCTTGAGGTCTTACATTTTTTTAGGGTACTGGTATTTTCATATAAAAAAATTAATAATTTCATACGATCTCCTTCACATGAATAGTGAGCGGATCCCACCTCTATGTGAGAGATACTAATGTAAAAATATTATTTTCTTTTTTTTATCTAAGGAGTGTCTCAAATGATGTGTCATCATAACATTAGTTGGATAAATCTCATGATCAGCTATAACATAAATTATCATTAAAATATTCAATTTCATATCATTTGAAACAAAATTTTGAGATTACTCAAAAATTAATAACCAAACAAACCCCCTTGTTGTGTTTCTTTGTTTTTCACAACATTCTCTTCAAATGTATAATAAATAAATTAACACTTATGTGAGAAATTTTTAAAAAAATATAAACTATTATTGTGACGCCCCCAAAATAGGTCTACACAACCCATTATGAGTCGCCAAAAATATGGTACAAAATTCAAATACAAACTTAATTTACACTATTATTAATTGTCGTACAGAATATGACAAAACATAAGCTGAGAGTTTTAACACGAATATTGTCTCGTAGACAATATCCAAACTCAAATGAAATCCTCATTACAATTATTATCACACTATTTCATAGAATAGTGATAACTACTATAGTCACCATCTTTGACCATCCATTCCCCGACTAGTCCCAGCTATATTCTCATTTCCTGAAGAGAACAATGAAAGGAAAGGGTGAGCTCAACTAGCCCAGTAAAGAATATTATGACTAAGATAATATAGAATAAATTATCCTTAGTCCTCAACACTGTAAAAATTGATAGAATACAATAAATAACAAGTTTTGATCAACATATGCAGCGGCATAAACAATCCATTAGAAGAGTCAAGTAGAGCATGATGTCTACTATCTTCTATGATTTAAAAGTTCATCATCAATATTTTATTTCTGTAACACAACTCAATAAATAATCCACATCACCGAATTATCCATGCACTACGGGCCAAGGATATTTGTTAGTATCACATCCACGAATTATCCATGCACTATAGGCCAAGGATATTCGTTATTATCATCAGTGGTCATGACCATGCCAAACAACTGTTCATCTATGCACTACGGGCCAAAGAGGACTTTTACCACATCATTTGTAACATTACAGGTCATGATTATACCGATACATAATTCCTAATCATAATTGTACCAATCAACAGTCCATCTATGCACTACGGGCCAAAGATGACTTTCACCACAATATAAACATGAGGATGATGACAATGATATAAGAAATCAATCAAGTGAGATTAATGATAAATATTAAAGATTTATAATTCAATTTATCCAGAGTTTAAGAATGTCCAAATTGTCAACATGATAACTACTTTGTGGAGTAAAATTTAAGAATAATATTCAAGTATCAAAAATAATTTGGACAAAAAAGAAATCAATTTTTATCGTGAATAGTACTTCATGAATAATACCTCATGAATAGTACCGTATAAATAGTACCGTATGTATGAATAATATCGTATGTATGAATAGTGCCGTATGTATAAATAATAACCATGAATAGTACTCCGGCATGAAAAGCTTAAATTTAATAAGAAAGTTCAGAAAAATGTTTCAGTGAAACGATACTAGATGAAGCGCAAAATTCAAGTATATTATACTAATTTCAAGGAGTACAGAAGCAATACTTATCAAAATAAGTGTAGATTTAGGAATATGAAATGAAATAATATTATTTACATACTACAGAGTATGGAAGAAAATATTATTTCTTACGAATATTGAATGAAAATAATATCCCTTGCCTTAGTAAGAGAGTAATTTTGACTAGTATAGTGGATATATGCTTAAAAAAAACTTGTACTGTTTTTTACACTCAAAGTATCCTTTTGCTCAAAAGAAATACGCTCAATATTATAGAAGAAGAATTCTCTGATTCTAGTGTAATTTTTATTTTTAACTAAGCATCCTATTTATAGGAGAATGACAGGGTACTATTTAAGAAAATAATCATGGGCGCAAAACCGACGAATTCGCGTGATTTTCGGATTTTCACTATGGAGCACTATGCAATAAAATATTCTAATAAAATGAAAATTTTATATAAAATATAAAATATTCTATTTTTAATCTAATAAAACAAATAACTTTATATATAATATAAAAAGTATTCTGTTTTATATAAAAAGTTTTCTGTTTTATTACTATTATCATAATAATCAAACAAAAACTGAGATAACTTTCTACTGGTAATTTTGAAAAATGAGTAAGTGGGGGTCCATGTAATAAGCCAAACTTACAACAAATACTTCATGAAAACCCCCTCCATTTATATCAAATCACTTGTCTTCAATAAACACATTTTTAATCATTCATTATTAATATTATAACTCACAATATTAACAACCAGATTATTTTCAAGAAAGAGGGGGCTTTCTGATAAGGACTTCTCCTTATTGGCGCACAATTAAATGACCTTACCCCTTTTCTCGACAGAACTTTCTAGACATTATCAATAATGCAAATAATAATATGAATAATTGTGTCGTCTTAATTATTGATTTAATAATATAAAATATTATGCAGATGATACTGTGACAATAATTGAATCAATAATATGAGATACTATGCAGTAACTACTGTGGCAATAATTGAATAAAATTGAGTGACTTCATAAGTAAGAATCAATAAAAAGAGATACTGTGAAATACCGTGTGCTATTATGCAATCACGCGTATTACTATACTTTTATGACCGGGTATTTCAATAGTTTAACGGTAAATGTCTTGCCATAGTTTTTATAAAAAGGTTATTTCTGTCGCTTTCTGTATCCGACAATAATTTCGTTGTGAGGTCTACCAATGATTGTGCCATCGTACGAATATTTCCTGATAAAACGAATATTCTTCGGCCAAACGAATATTTTATGACAACTTGCTTACTTTGTAAAATTTGTAAATATTACCCACAACTATAACATTATATCAAATAAACACCTTATTATTCAAAATAACATTTAGAGAAAATTAAATCTTTATTCATAAAAGTTGGGGTCTTACAACCTCCCACTCTTATGAAATTTCGTCCTCAAAATTAATGTACGTACCTGGTATGTCGAAGAGGTGAAGATACCTTGTTTTCATTTCAGATTCTAACTCCTAGGTCATTTCCTCAATATCGTGATTTCTCCACAAAACTTTGACTTGGGGTATAACCTTTGAGCGTAGTATATGTTCCTTCTTATCCAAGATTTTAATAGGTACCTCCTCATACGTTAAATCTTCTGCTATCTTGTTTGGTTCTAATTCAATAATGTGGTTTGGGTCTTCCACATATTTACGTAACATAGATAAGTGAAAAAAAGTTATGAACACGAGACATACTTGGCGGTAAGGCGAGTCTATAGGCCACCATTCCTACTCGATCGAGGATTTCAAATGGACCAATGAATCGAGGATTGAGCTTTCCTCTCTTTCCAAATCTCGTAACTCCTTTCCATGGAGCAGCACGTAATAATACATGATCTCCAACATTGAATTTCACATCCATTTGATGAAGATCAATATAACTCTTTTGTCGATCTTGTGAGGTTTGTATATGTTGTCGGATTATTTGAATATTTTTCGTAGTCATACGTACCAATTCTGGTCCCAACAACGTTGCTTCACCCACCTCGTTCCAGCATACTAGAGAACGACACTTTCGTCCATACAATGCCTCGAATGGAGCTATGCCTATACTTGCTTGATAATTGTTGTATGAGAATTCTACTAATGACAAGTACTTGTCCCAACTTCCTTTGAAGTCTAGGACATAGAGTCTTAATAGATCTTCAAGAGTTTGAATAGTCCTCTCCGACTGCCCGTCCGTCTGAGGATGATTTGTCGAACTGAATCGTAAATCCGTGCCCATAGCTTTTTACAAACTAACCCAAAATCATGAAGTGAATCTTGTGTCTCGATCATAAACTATGGATACTAGCATACCATGAAGTCTTACAATATCATTTATGTATATACGAGTAAGACGTTCAAGTGAATAAGTTTTTCGTATAGGTAAGAAATGAGCAGACTTGGTTAATCTATCGACAATGACCAAAATTGCATCTATGCCTTGAGAAACCTTAGGAAGACTAGTAACGAAATCCATGTTAATGTGCTCCCACTTCCATTTTAGAATTTTAAGTGGTTGTAATGGACCTTTTGGCACTTGATGCTCTACCTTGACACGTTGACAAGTTAAACACCTTGAGATAAACTCTGCAATCTCTCTCTTCATATTGCTCCACCAAAATGTATGTCAAAGATCACGATACATTTTAGTACTTCCAGGATGGATTACAAATGGTGTACTGTGTGCCTCCATTATGATTTTATACTTCAAATCAGAGTTGTTAGGAACACAAAGTCTGGAGTTGACTCGAAGTATTCCTTCTTCATCGATTCTTGCTTTTGGAATAACACCTTCTTGCACTTTCTTCTTCATACGCATCAACTCTGGGTCTATAGCTTGAGCAGCTTTAACTTTATCGATTAAAATCGGTTCTACTCGTATATTTGACATCATCACGTGGGTCCCTGAAGTCTTAAACTCTATCTCCATCCTTTGTAAGTCATACAAAATGGGCCTTTGCGTTGACAATATCGCACTCGTACCCGCATATAATCTTCTATTCAACGCATTAGCTACCACGTTCGCTTTTTCAGAATGATATTGAATGGTATGATCGTAATCTTTCAATAGCTCAAACCAACATCGTTGCCACATATTGAGTTCCTTTTGGGTGAAAAAATATTTGAGGCTTTTATGATCTGTATAGATCTCCACTTTCTCCTTATACAGGTAATGTCTCCAGATCTTTAGCACAAAAATGACTGATGCCAACTCTAGATCATGAGTAGGATAATTCCTCTCATATTCTTTGAGTTGTCGTGAGGCATATGCTATGAATTTCTCATGTTGCATGAGAACACATCCTAAACCTTTGCCTAAAGCATCGCTGTCGATGACAAATCCCTCCAAACCTGATGGTATTATCAGAACAGGTGCTTAAATTAGTCTCCTCTTGAATTCTTGAAAACTCTTATCACATTCCTTGCTCCATCTGAATTTTGTATCATTTTGAGTCAGTTGAGTTAATGGAGTGGCGATTCGAGAAAATCCTTCCACGAATCTCCGATAATAACCAGCTAAGCCCAGAAAGCTACGTACTTCAGTTACTAACTTAGGTTGCTCCCAACTTTGTATTGCTTCAATATTTGCCGGGTCAACTGATATTCTATGATTCGATATCACGCGCCCAAGGAATGCTACTTTCTCAAGTCAGAACTTGTATTTCTTCAACTTGTCATATAGCTTGTTTTCACGAAGCTTTTGGAGTATCAGTCCCAAGTATTGCTCATGATCTTCACGGCTTTTGGAGTATATGAGGATGTCATCAATAAAGATAACCACAAAATGATTCAAATATTCTTTGAATACTTGGTTCATCATATCCATGAAGGCAACATGAGCATTAGTCAATCCAAAAGACATGACTAGGAATTCGTAATGCCCGTATTGAGTTCTAAAAGCAATCTTTGGAATGTCATCAGTTTTAATTTTTAATTGATGATATCCAGAACGAAGATCGATCTTTGAAAAGAATTTAGCACCTTGCAACTGGTCAAACAGGTCATCAATGCGAGGTAACGGGTACCTATTTTTTATGGTGACATGATTCAACTCTTGATAGTCAATGCAAAGTCATACTCCCATCTTTCTTCTTTACGAATAAAACAGGAGCACCCCAAGGAGATGTACTAGGACGAATGAAACTGATGTCTAACAATTCCTGCAGTTGGGTTTTTAACTCCTGATGTTCAATAGGAGCCATTCGATATGGGGTTTTGGAAATGAGTTTTGTACCGGGTTCAAGGTCAATACAAAATTCGATTTCACGTTCTGGGGGTAGGCCAGGAAGTTCTTCAGGGAATACGTCTGGAAATTTATTAACAATAGAAATATCATTCAAATCTGACGTATTTTTGTTTAAATCTGTGACATGGGCTAAGAAAGCTTGACATTCGTTTTTCAATAAACTAATGGCATTATGGATTGATATGACAGTGATTGACTTTAGTGGTTTGGTTACTTAAATTCACATAATAGGTTGGTTCGGAATATGAAAACTAACAACCTTACGAAAATAATCAATTTTAGCATGATGAGTAGTTAACCAATCAATCCCTAAAATCACATCAAATGTAAGTATTTTCAAAGAGATGAGATCAACAGGTAATGTGAAAGTGTCGATTTGAATCAAACAATATTTATAAATAGTGGATGTGATGAAGGTTTCTCCCAAAAGAGTTTCAATAGATAAGTCAAAGTCTAATTTCTCTGGAGTCAAATTTAAATGTTGAGCGCAAGTAGGTGAAATAAAAGAATGGGTAAAACTGGTATTAAATAAGGTATATACTTCACAAGAGTTTATGATTAGGTTACCTATGATAACTTCGTTTGGGTTCCTCGCTTTTTGGGAGGTCACGACAAACACTCTCCCTTGAACTACCGGCTTTGACTTGTCTGGGACAGCCTTTGGTGTCACCATCCCAGCTGGACTTGACTTCACTACACGACAAAATCGAGCTAGGTGACCTTCTCTTCCGCAATTGAAACACGCTTTGGGTTGTTGCGTACAGTTTGGACTGATGTGTCCCTCCTCTCTGCATCTGTGGCATACGACCGGTGGTCATTCTCTTTCCTTAAAAACAAGTGCTGGTACTTATGTCTTTCCATCATTATTGAACCTTCTCTTTTTGAAATTTCCACTTGACTCATTTCTTCTATTATCTTGGACAGGATTTCCACCGAAGTGGTTACCATTTCTGGCATGATAATTTCCTCCACATTTGCTATCACCACTTCGATGACTATTTCCATTGGTATGACCATTATCGTTTTGTTGGCTGCTATCTTTTGGCTAGGCTGAATTATTATCGCTCTGCTCCAATAACTGAGCCCTATTCACAACATCTGAATATAAACAAAGTTTGTGAGAAATGAGGTATTGACGAATTTCGGGCTTCAAACCTCGCAGAAACATTCGCGTTATACGCTCGTCATTATCTACCAAATGGGATGCAAACCAGGATAACTCCGTAAACTTTTCCTTGTATTGTGATATGATCATATTGTTTTGTTCCAGCTTAATAAATTCCACCTCCTTCATGTGATGAATACTCTCTGGAAAGTACTTGTCGTTGAATAATTCTTGGAACTTCTCCCAAGACATCTTTAGTGTAGAAAGATGAGTACGTTTTACAGATTTCCATCAGTAATCTGCCTCTCCTCCTAACATAAAGGTGGCAAAGGGAACCTTTTGCTCCTCTGAGCATCCCAAGACATCAAATATCTTGGTGATCTGCTTAATCCACGTCTCTACCTTAAGTGGCTCTGGCTTTCCCAAAAACTCCGGTGGTCCCAACTTCTTAAATTGCTTAACAGTGACCAGCCGTGAGTTGCCATTGATTCCATATGCATTTTGAACATGAATCTCTCTCGTTTGGTGTTGTATGAATTGTAGAAAGCTTCTAAACATCCCATCATTCATCATTTGGTCGGTGTTGTTGTTTACATGAAGATTATTGCCTTCTTGATGCACATTATCATGGTTATTAATTGGCGGTGACTCAATGGTCTCATGTGCTCCATTGCTTATCTCAAAATTTTTAGATGCCATTTAAAACACTGCCATAAAACAAGGGTTAATTGACATGCCACATATTATCCCTATATTCTGACCGACCAATTAAATAACAGATAAGCTTAGGTAGGACACACTAGCGAAAGATTTACTCGTCTCTCCCCTCCTAGTTCTAGTCTCAGATCTCTGCCAGGGATCATATCCCTAAGCTTTGATAACAACTGTGACGCCCCTAAAATAGGTCTACACAACCCATTCTGAGTCGCCAAATACATGGTACAAAATTCAAATACAAACTTAATTTACACAATTATTAATTGTCGTACAGAATATGACAAAATATTAGCTGAGAGTTTTAACACGAATATTGTCTCGTATATTGGGAGAATGCATATGTTGATTTGATGTTTAAATATAAATGCTCATGATTATTTATAAAGTCCTTCAAAGAATATATGTACAAGGACTTAGTGATAGATCAAAAATTTGTTAGGTTGATCTAAGCTCTTAATGTGTATCATTCTGGAAATGAATGTATAGATAGAAAGATCAAAGCTGTTAGGTTGATCTTGAGATGTAATAGATAGGCTTCAAAGAATTCGTAGTGCATCAATCTGATCAAGATGGCAGATGTCAAGGCAGAAACGTAGAGCCTCAAGGATCGTTGTAACGACCTCAAAATTTATACAATTTAAATCTCAACTTCGGTCGTTAACCATACATTAAATCTCAAATTTTACATCATTATTCGATGTTAAACTTAATAAAATTGCGGAATATTTAAAACGTTTATACATTTTCTTCTTTCTTGCCCTGAATCGCAACCTTTACATTACATCTCTTTGATTTAATCTTATATCATGAATCGTTACAACAAAATGACTATACAAAGTCTTACATAATAACTACATATCCATATACATTGGATAGCTCAACTTACAATTCAACAACATGTTACTTTCAAAATATGAAATACATTTCTCATAAAACATAAGTAATCTTCGTGAATATGGATCTTTATAACTCACTTAGCACATATCTTTACCTTAAAATCTTGACCTGCAAAAGTGGTTATTTGCAAGAATGAGCTCGACAACCCAGCAAAGTCTAACAATTTTCATGTATCACATAACATATAATAACATGCTCGATATACATCTCATTAAAGTAACATGGCATACATGCTTTCATCATTACTTAGCCAAAACAATGCAGTCATATATTGACTTTAACATTTCATGATTTCAACATGCATAACATATCATGCAATTTAAAACAGTTCATCAAGTCCACGTAGAAAATAGGAACCAAAAGACTTGCCTTGCGTGTAGATTAAACCGTTGATATCCAAATCACAATACCCTTTTGTTGCTAAGAAATTAGTTGATAACAGAACTCGGTTTGGACAATCACACACTTGGCTTCCTCTCAGACTCTGTGAACTTTTTTTTTCTTTTCTTTCTCTGTAGCTTTTCTTAGGCTTAAGACAAACAATAGTATATGTAAACTAAAATAAAGCCAACGTATGTTTTTTTTAAAACGCATAAAACCAACGCCACACTTGTTACCCTAATAATATATCAGTTACCAATATATATATATATATATATATATATATATATATATTAATTAATTAATTATTTAACTAATAATTTAATTCAACAGAAATTCAGAAGCCATAAGGTTTTGTTTGGCAAACCATTTAAAAATTAAAGGATTAATATACTTAAACCTTGTTTGGCAAAAACTAAATTAAAATTACTTTAATTTATTTTAATAACCACTTATAATATAGCTATTTGTCACACTTCTAATTAATTAAGTTTTCATACTTAATTTAATTATTTCTAATAACAATTCATTGCATAATATAATAATTTATTTAATCATTATAAACTCTCTAACTTAATTACTAAATTAAATTAGATTACTATTTCAAAATAATTACTTTCCTTAACTCATTAATTATTTATTAAACAAATAAATAATCAAATCACATCAAATCAATTAAACAAATACTTATTCAACGATAAACACATCCATTAAATATTTATATAATTCAATAAATATTTAATTAAAAATCTTGATTGTTACATCATTCCTTCCTTACAAGGATTCTGTCCTCAAAATCACAACTCAAATCACTCATTCGTTACAATCTTCCCTACTTACAAAGATTCTGTCCCCAGAATCGAAGACACAATTAAACAAATAACTCAGACTATTAACACAAATCAAACACCAATTAACACTTAAATTCTCTTCATATCAATTCATATATTTCACAATATATAACACATATACACATACTCGTACTTAAACATCTTAAAATAAGAATTTTATTTATTAAATTCTCATTTATTAATTCATAAAAATTCGGGATGTCACAATCGTAGTGTGCTTGCCTTGAAGGGCCTCTTCGGAAATCGTAGAGTGGTTCCAACGTTTGCCGAGCCAACTCAGAGATCGTAGTGTGCTCTCGGAAACGTAGAGTTTACAACTTAAGCAAGCAAAGATCGTAGTGTGCAAGTATTTAAGAGAAATCGTAGTGGTCTCGGATGATAGCATCAGACCAAGCACCAAGGTGACAAGTCACCACGATCTGAATCGTAGAGTACCACGATCTGAATCGTAGAGTATCATCTGTCTTGTGTCAGAAGTATCAAGCCTCACGCTTTATATGGAGACAAACTCCAACATATGAGGAATGGATTCTAAACGTTGTAGTACTCACCAGTCCCAAAGGCATAAAAGATATCCTTAGTATGAAACAAAGAAGCGTATTGAAGAAGCTAAGGAAAGTACCATTGATAAGGGAGAAACACCTTTTCAGGTGTTAGGTGAGAAAGCAGTCTACTGTGTCAGTGAGCTAGAATGCAATTCAGAAGATGTGTAGAAAAGTCTCCATCAAAGAACAGAAAGGTCAAACGCATTTAATGCTTCAACGGATGGATCCAACGGATAGTTTTCAAGGTCACATATATGCAAATCAAGCAGATGAGAGAAGCAAGCAAGTATTGAACAAAAATGTACAAGAACTCTCAACGCTCAACTCTACGATCTGAGAAAAAGAAAAGCTTACTCAGCTACTCAGTTCTTTCGAACAAGTACTTAAACAGCAACTGAGTAGCAACCATCAAGAACTCAACATCTACCAATCAACTGAAGAAAAAGTTCCAAGTCAGAAGGACTTGAAGAGTTCTAAGTGAACTGTAAAAGAGCCAAGTCTGCTAGACTTGAAGAGTTCAAGAGTGAACTAAGAAGTTCCTAGACTGCTAGTCTAGAAAGAATCTAAGTGATTCAGAAAGTGTAAAAGATATCCTTAGTGGATTTCCTACTCGAGGAGTAGAAGAGTGGCTAGGAGCTTTAAGTGCTTTGAACCACTTAAAACGACTGTGTCTCTTACATTCTTACTATAACTGCTATATCTGCTATAACTGTGACGCCCCCAAATCCGGATATCTTCTAACTTAACAGATAGTGCTACATGGTGCTACAGTTCACATAAACATTCAATTGAAATGTCTCAAAAGAACGAATATGTCTTATATATATATCAAAAGAATATTTACATTCCACAGGTTCTTTACAACCAATACATTGTCTTTGTCATAATATCAATATTATGCCTTACAAAACCTATACTATCACATATGTAATCTACGGGTTCACCTTCGCCTTCCCTTTATCCTTGTCGGGTCCATCGGTCCGTTTGGTCTTAGCTGCATTCATATGGTTCAAGCAAGAATGAGCCTAACTAGCTCAGCAAGTACAATAATTCTAGGAAAATAGCATGCTTGAAACATAGTAATCGTATATCTTCAATAACTGAACAATAGTTATGAAGTACTATCGATAATTCAAAATAACACTTCTTTTCATTCAAAACGTTTTACAACAACAATATTCAGTAAAATATTAATTCTGGTTCTAGACCGTAAGCATTTTATAAGTACTTTGAAAAGGACATCCCGGCACGAAGTCCGTAAGTCCGACATAGCTTACGAGTACGTCTAGGTGATCAGCCTATAGTACTCTATGTTGATCAACACTAAATTCATTAAACATGTATACATTAAAGTTGTGGCAACCTCACGTGCCTATCGTTTGACGACAAAATAGTTTAGCATATTCAGTCTACTTTTGAAAACCACGACAATATTAGTTTGGTAAATCCTTATCAACACTTGATAGAATAACATAGCATACTTCTAGCCGAAAGGATTGGCTTTGACTTCCTCAAATACTAACTTATGCGAAGAATACATGAATCACAAATACTTGTCCAGATCGAACTGGAACAAGGGTTAGAGTACTTGCCTTTAGCGTCTGCTACAATTTATAACACGTGCACTTTAAGTCCTTAAGTCTCTACAGTAAATAATCACATAGCACATTAGATCATGAATGATCATACATGGTTTCTAAGGAATCTTACCCTTCTTCTCAATCTAATTACGTATTAGATTTGTTATTATTGGTTCCGGCTTTTCGTTAGGTCATTCTTACGTTCATATGTAATTGATTTAACTTAACTCTAAGTGTTCATATTTAAGGCTTAATTATGTCTTAACAATGTTTTATTAAGATCCTCATTTAATTGCTTATCAAATACTCTTTATGCTTAACATGTAAACATTTCTTTATTATCTAGGTTATGAAGTTGGCGCTGCAGCGCCGAATATTGCACTTGGTGCCGCGCTGCGGCGTCACCACTTATACTTTAAAAATCCAGACTCGGCGCGAGTCTCTGTGTTATATGTCGCGTTGCGGCATGAGTTTGCAGGGGCTGAGGGCCATTTTGGCGCTGTGGCGCGGGCTTATTGGCGTTGGGCTGGCGCCGCGGCGCCAGCTCTGTGCACCAGAAAACTTTGACAGTTTTGAAACTTTTGTGAAACTCCCGGACTCGTAACTTCTTCACTAAAAGTCCGAATTGGCTCGTTAAAGAGCCTACGGGTCACAAATTACGTACTCTATGCGTTCACACAAGAATTTTATCTATTTTACTTCGTTTGCTCAAATTTCACATATTAGTCCATTTTAACGAAAACGATAAACGTTCGCGAACGTTCAACGCTCGTTTCTTCGTTCTAATTCGGAATCTAGCCATTTTCGAGTCCGCAACTCTATAATGCCAAATATGACTTGTCTCCATCGAAAACCAACGTTTACGAATTCAAACACAAAATACGACTTCCATTTCGAGAATTTCACGAATTCGACGATTATCGTCCAATCGTGTAAATTCCGACAAAACCTCATTACTAATCATTCTAGGTGGATTTTAATCAACATATAGACATTTCAAGTTACTTATTACACCAACTTATTATCAAAGTAGGTTTTGACTTATTCTCATAAGTTAATGACTTATTTAACATATTAACTACAAATTCTCATGCTTATGACTTACTATGAACTTAAGTCCATCAATCAATGTTCTCATACTATATTGAATCTACTAACATCAAATGGAAAGTTTTGTACAAAGTTATCAACTTATTTAGGTTCAAGGTACTTATTCCTCTTATTCGGCTTAAGTTCATTGCTTATCCACTTCCCATATGTTCTTAACATATATGTTCATTAGGTTACACTTCTCTTATCACCCTACTATGATAGAGATGGAAGAGACAAGATAATTTACCTTTGATGAACTAGTACTTCTTCTTTGAAAACTAACAATGGAAGGTTTAGCTTCAAAGTGCTTTTGGGCTCTAACAAATAAGTTGTTTATGAGAGAGGAGTTGAGAGGAATTTTTAATCAAGCAATAAAATGAATTGAGAGGTCTCTATTTATAGGCAACACAAAGTTTGGGTAGTATGGTCATTAAGACCTTCCACCTCCTTAAGTAACCTCCTTACTATTCACTTGCTTAATCCCTAAGTTTACTTGCTAACCACAACTCTTATCTCTTACTTGGTTATTACATATAGTTCTTGCCCATCAAGACTACCCATATTATCATGGCTTGCTCCATAGATCATGGCTAATTTATTGGGCTTGCATTAATAATAGTTTGGGCTTCACTTTATAAACCACTTGGGCTTAGTATAAATCCCACATAGGTTTACACCTTTAAGCTTATGGACTTATATTTTATACCAAGTTACATTAATTCATTTCATTAGGTTTTAATACCTATATTCTCAATTTAAGTCTGCATGCGAATTATTGCATTTTCCATACTCAGATTATTATTACATAATCCATCTCGCCTCGATATTCTAACGTTACGTATTTCTCGGAAGTTCAAAAATCATTCCCGAGCGATAAACGGTGAATAGTGTTTTTCGTAAACTTTCTCGGAAAACTTTTATTTTCGTCTTGAAAATTCAAATACTTTAATTCATTCACGTGGTTCAAATACTACAATGCTCCGACATTTATAGGTTATAGAACGACATACATCTTATTAACACATATAATAACAAATAATATTATTTTATTCATTATTTAATTCTTTCAAATATTTTATAAAGGATCCGAATTTCTCGGTCGTTACAATAACTGCTATATCTACCTCACTCTTATAAACTCACTGTGACGCCCCCAAATTCTGACCTCCACTTGGTCACCAAAATTTGGTTCGTCACTTTCTCAGAGTATTACCATAATAACTAAAATAACGCATACACAACGGAAAATCTACTTTAGAATAATATACAATGATTTATTATAATTATTCCCCCAGGTCTCGCAACCTATAGTGCTTAATAGATTACATAATAATATCTAATAAAGACTTATTACATGATCCTACTTAAGCTTAAACATAGTCTGCAGATAGTCTTAATACAACATGATTAATTTAAACATAAAGGGATAAGCTAGTCGGTAGCCTTGCCCTTGCCCTTGTCTTTCCCAGATAAACCTCCCTGTTCCGCCTTAACTGAAAGGTTTTAAATAAGCAAGGATGAGCACAAATTGCCCAGCAAGTAATATATAACAAGGGTATAGGATATAATATCACAAGGTTTGAAATATCGAAGGGTTATTTCTAAGATAGTTCAAAGTGTCAGAATAACATCATGAATAAGGGATATGACAATTAAATATAATTCAACAGATATATATGAATTCAACAGCTAACAATGTATCCAACTGGATAAGCAATTTATACCGAGCAGTCACTAAGGAAGGACCATTGAACTTTCACTAGAGTTACCAATATTAAACCGATAACCAAAAATATCAAGTACTATAGATGATCAGTCTACAATACTTCTCGTTATGCATAACACCACAATAATATTTATTCATGTGTTGGGGTTTCCAACAACATACACTCCCCTTACCAAAAGGGTTGTTCAACTCAGTTCTTAAGATTTCCGCACCAATCAATTGGTTTGGACAATTTTTATAACCATGCATATAGTCTAGCCGAATCAAATGGCATCGACTCTTTCACTATATTCAAGGGAAATACTAGTTTTAACATGAATAAAAGCTTTCACCGGGGTTTAACATACTCGTTTATTTGAATGAGAAAGTAATATAACTTGTATTCAAAGGGAAAAGCGTACTGTATTTGTCTAATAAAATAATGCAATGATATTGCACAACAATAATAGTAGGGTTCGGATACTTGCTCAATATAAATTTGAGTAAGGTTAGAGAAACTTGCTCAATGTAATAAGGTAGGTTTAGAAACTTGCCTTAAGCGTATTTTATCCACGTTAATAACTCAACCTTTCGAATCCTATTTATAGCGTATTATATGTATACAAGGTTCATTAGCTAACATAATCTTTAATCAAGCTTGACATGACTCAAGTACTCACATATGGTACAAAACTAGTTTATACATCATCACAAGTTCAATGCACGTAACTTTGTTTTGATATCATATAAACATTCTTTTGGTCTTATTATTCGAAAGTTATGAACAACCTTTATTTCTATCACATGACATGTTCCTTAACATATTACATAGCATGTTGATCATATATTACAAGTTAAAGACATCATATAGGCATTCTTCAAACATCAGACCCAAAATAGAATCCAAACATGACTGCTGCCCGGCGCAGCTGCGCCCTATCTAGGCCTAGGGACGGCGCAGCTGCGCTGTCCCCTGGCCATACCAGGACTGAGTTGTGGCCTTGCAGTTTCTGTCCGGCTTGACCAAAACTCTCACGCATGGTATATATGTCATGTTAAAGGTCTTTTCATGCTTCTCAAGTAAATCTAGATTCCCTTTTATAACATATTTCCAACTTAGCTATTTCAACCATTTGGATCCATTCCAGGTCATGAACCTACAAAGTCTATCATGCTTGCTCTCTAAACATACAAGATAGTTATAACACTCATATTAAGCATGCGTACGAGTATTCACAACATATATGGGAAACTAATATCGCTTTAGTTGAAAATAGGCTTTGTTCATGCTTTTCTTGAAACGTGCTACCTAAGCATGGTATATATATGTTTATACTACATGAGCGAGTCTAAGAGTGTCATCAAACATGCTCACTAATATCAGATTTTAGTTTTCAAGGTATCATGACAATATTCACATTCAAAGCTTGCTAATAGGTTTAACATGCTCATGTTCCTCTACCAATCAAATAGACACAATCTAAAGGTTTAATCATGCATTTCTAAATCATGCTAGCAGGTTTGCAAGGTCAGAATACATACATGGCATACATACACAATAAGTTTATTTCTAAAGTCCTTAAATCCATTTTAAGCTATATACTTTCTTTAATCATGCTAATGTTAGTCTAACATGCTCACATTAGATTCATATACTTTTATATACACATTACTCATGCTTTTATGCTATTACATGTCAAGGTATTATAACAGATTTGCAAAACAGAACTCAAAACAAAGTTCAGCAACTGGCGCAACTGCGCTGCGCCTCAATACAAATGTGGCGTAGCTGCGCCGTGTCTGGTTCAGTCCAAGAACAGTCTGCTTCAGCAACTGTTCAGCCCGAACATAAAATTTACCCACGAAATCATTCCTAAACACTCATATATCAATTGTAACATGCTTATATGATCATATAACATCTATATAAACATTACTCAACCATACTAACATCCAATTCTCCAAAATTAAGAATTTGCAATTTTAACAACTTAAAACTCTGTTTACAGAAAATTGAATTGGGAAAGCATGAAATGGAATTATAACTCAATATTCTGAAGGAACTTGCTACTAATTGAACTCTTAAGCTCTAATATCACTTGTATGCTCTCACTCCCCTACTTAGCAATTCTAAAAAATTCTCAAGCAACATAACTGATAACCATGGCTGCCATTTATAGAAGGAGTGTGAACTAGACATTTGTATTACACAGAACTTGAATTCTTAGTGCAATGCCAAGAAACAATGGTTGCTCAAGGGTTGGCCAACCTCCCTCAAGCTCAGCCATCATCACCTAGTTCTAGCCATGAGCTCTTATGATTTAGCAGCTAGAAGGTTTATGTATCATAGCTTCAAGTTACTGTTCATGGTACTTGATGACATTAATTATGGGACAAGAGCAAATTCTCATCAACACTTAGCTCTCCACTTGTACACATTTAGTTACTTTATTACAAAAATGGTTTTAATGTCCAAGTGCTACCATATAAGGAGAATTTAGGGATTAATTATACACTCACATCATATAGTCCGTGTACATTAAACATAAGCAATAAAATAATGCAGTCAGGTATTATTGTCCGGATAGTTCCATAATTAACCCTACTACTCATATATCCATATTATAACCTTATTATAATAATAACTTATTTATTTATGTTAAATAAAGAAATTATTCCTTCCTTGATTAATTACTACTTAAAATACTATAGTTTAATATATAGTCACACAATGTCACACCATACTATATAGTTATATTTGAATTATCGTTCACATGCACATAACTATCAATATAATATCATTATATTGATAACCCACTTAATTATGTTAAATAATTAACCACGCTCTTCCTTAATTAATTAACATCAATATTAACTAATCATTGATAATATTCTTATTACATTTATAGGTATATTACAATTAATAACAATCGTATATTACGAATTAATTATCAAGTAATCCATATTCCACCACAATTAATTAACATTAATTAATGGATTAACAATTCCGTTGTTGGACATAACATATTGTAATATACTCCTATCATATGGTTTCATCCATGTTACACATCTCACATAATTGTTCCATTTAATTTCTAAAGTGGAAAAATTTATTTTTCTCCTACTGACTCCTGGCGCAGCTGCGCCGTGCCCTGACAGTGCCAAGACTGGTGCAGTTTCTGCCTGTGCCAATTTTCGACGCTAACTTGTTAAACATGACGTGAATTGATCTCCACAAAAGTGTTACTACAAGTCCATGAGCATATTAATTACTTATACGAAATCACATGATCAACACGATTAATCTTTCTAATTTTCGTTTTATTTCACTTAGTGAATTTTCTCGTTTTGCATTAGGCCACACAAGGCATTTCACAAATCTCTTTGTCACTTCACACTTCTTAATACACATTGATTTAATACTAATCAATTATATTATCCAACTCGTAAAACAATAACACTTATTTTCACATAAATAATATTTCCATTAATATATTCATTTAATAATACATGAAAATTCTCGGGTATTACATCCTCCCACCTTTATAAAAAATTCTGTCCCGGAATTACTACAAGGTTACACAAATAGATTGGGAAAATCCCTCATCATCCTATCTTCTAATTCCCACGTTGCCTCCTCAATATCGTGGTTATGCCAAAGTACCTTTACAGAAGAAATAACTTTATTTCTCAAGGTTTGCTCTTTCCTATCAAGAATTTGGACAGGAATTTCTTCATACGCTAAGTTCTTCTCCACTTGAATGGGTTTATACGAAATCACGTGCTTATAGTCAGGCTTGTACGGACGTAACACGGATATGTGAAACACGTTATTGATGTGCTCTAACTCAGGTGGTAGTGCAACTTTGTATGCTACTTCCCCCACTCACTTGAGTATTTCGAATGGTCCTATGAATCTTGGACTCAGTTTTCCTTTCTTACCGAAACGGATTTTTCCTTTCCACGGAGATACCTTTAAGAATACAAAACTGCTGACTTCAAAGTCTCGGTCTTGCAGATGTAAATCCACGTACTTTTTCTGGAAATCTTGAGCTGCTACTAGTCTGGCCCTTATTATTGTCACCACGTCCGCGGTTTGCTGTACTAACTCTGGTCCGAGTATTCGTCTTTCTCCGACTTCATCCCAATATAATGGCATTCTTCACTTTCTTTCGTAAAGAGCTTCGTATGGTGGCATGCCGATACTCGCATGGTAACTATTGTAATACACAAATTCGACTAAGGGTAGGTGGTCATCCCAATTTCCCTTGAAGTCCATCACGTAAGTCCTAAGCATGTCCTCTAGTGTTTGTATTATTCTCTTACTTTGTCCATCCGTCTGAGGATGATAAGCAGTACTTAACCTTAACTGTGTTCCCATCTTTTCTTGCAAGCTTTTCCAGAATTTTAATGTGAAACGCGGGGCTTGGTCAGAAACAATCGATACCGGCACTCCATGTCGTGAAATAATTTCCTTTACGTACAGACTTGCTAACTGATTCAAACTGTAGTGGATCTTGATTGGTAGAAAATGTGTGGTCTTTGTAAGTCGATCCACAATAACCCAAATGGCATCCAAACCTTTCTGCGTGACCTGAAGTCCTACCATGAAGTCCATTGTAATATGCTCCCATTTCCACTCTGATATTTCCAACGGTTGTAGCAACCCACTCGGCCGCTGATGCTCAGCTTTTACGCGTTGACAAGTCAAACATCTACTAACACACTCTGCGACTTCCCGTTTCAAATTGGGCCACCAAAAATGTTACCTCAAGTCTCGGTACATCTTGGTGTCTCCCGGATGAACGGAATATGTCGTATTGTGTGCCTCTTGTAAAATCTCCTCTCTCAACTCGGTTACCGCCGGTACCCACACTCTCTCTTCGAATCTTAAAATACCATCTTTATCTATTCGAAATTTTTCTTCCTCATTTTCTGTAATTCCTTTCCTAATTTTCTTGCATTCTTCATCTTTCTCCTGTGCTTCTTTTACTCTATCCAACAATGTCGGAAAAGCTTCCATTACAAATAATTTCTCGTCAGGCTTCTCGGGTCCCTTCACTTCTATTTCCAACTTCTCCATATCTCTTATTAATTCCTCTTGAGTCGTCAGTTGAAACAATTTCTCCCTTTTTTTCCTGCTCAGAGCCTCGGCAACTATGTTTGCCTTCCCCTGGTGATAAAGAATCTCACATTCATAATCTTTGATTAGTTCTAACCACCTCCTCTGACGCATATTCAACTCCTTCTGTGTAAAGATATATTTCAGACTTTTGAGGTCCGTATATATCTCACATTTCTCTCCGTACAAATAATGTCTCCAAATCTTTAATGTAAAAACTACTGCTGCTAACTCTAAGTCATGAGTAGGGTATCATTTTTTGTAATCCTTCAATTGGCGTGATGCATATGCAATGACCTTGCCATGCTACATCAGCACACAGCCTAGTCCTCTATGCGATGCATCACTATATACTACAAATCCTCCCGTATCATCTGGTAAGGATAATACAGGTGCCTCGCTTAACCTCCTCTTCAACTCCTGAAAACTTTCCTCGCATTTGTCAGTCCATACGAATTTCACCGTCTTCCTCGTCAGATTAGTCAACGGGGTCGTTATCTTAGAAAAATCTTGGATGAATCTTCGATAGTACCCTACTAACCCTAGGAAACTCCTCACCTCCGTCGGTGTTCTCGGTTGTTCCCAACTACTTACTGCTTCAACCTTTTTAGGGTCTACTGAGATTCCATTCTCATCCACCACGTGGCCTAAGAATTGAACCTTCTTCATCCAAAATTTGCATTTTGAAAACTTTACGTACATCTCCTCCTTTCGTAGTGCCTCTAAATTAATCTTCAGATGTTCGACGTGTTCTTCCTCTATTTTTTAGTAGATCAAAATGTCGTCGATGAAAACTACTACAAATTTATCCAAGTATGGCTTGAAAACTCAATTTATCAAGTCCATGAATGCTGCTGGAGCATTAGTTAAACCAAATGACATTACCAAAAACTCGTAATGTCCATAACGGGTTCAAAACGCAGTCTTTGGTATGTCCTCATCCCGCACTTTCAGTTGATGATATCCTGTTCGTAAGTCAATTTTCGAGAAACATTTTGCTCCTTTTAGTTGATCAAACAACTTGTCTAACCTCGGTAATGGATATCGATTCTTGATCGTTACCCTGTTTAATTCTCAATAATTGATATAGAGCCTCATCAATCCATCCTTTTTCTTCACGAATAACACTGGTGCTCCCCAAGGAGACACACTTGGTCGAATGTAACCTTTATATAATAGCTCTTGAAGTTGTATCATCAATTCCTTCATTTCTACTGGCGTCATACGATATGGAGCCTTCGAAATCGCCGTCGTTCCCGGTGCTAAGTCTATTACGAATTCGATTTCTCTGTCTGGCGGAAGACCAGACAGATCGTCCGGAAACACGTCTTAAAATTCATTCACTATGGGTATATCTTTAATCTCGACTCCCTTTTTCCGTGTATCTATGATGTAAGCTAAATAACCGACGCATCATTTCCTTAACAACTTCTTGGCATGCATCATCGTAATGCAACACGATTTCTTAAGCGATGAGCTACCATGAAACACTACCTTAGACTTACTCGGAGTCTGAAGGTTCACACACTTATTCTGACAGTCAATTATCGCTGCATGGTTATATAACCAATCCCTTCCCAATATTACGTCAAATTCTCCCAGTCTAATAGGAATCAAGTCTACGCTCAGTTCATGTTCTCTAATGTTTGCGCGATAATTTCGATAAACATATTCTACAGGGATTATTTCCTTATTTGTAATCTCTATGTTCAAGGAATCTTCTAAACGTTCTCGGGGTGTACTAAATTTACTAGTAAATTCTTCAGATACAAAAGAACAGGTGGCACCCGAATCAAATAATACATAAGCATTTATATTATTGATTAGGATTATACTTGACACCACGTCCTTTGCAGCCACTGCGTCATGAACGGTCATGTTAAAGGTTCAAGCGGTCGATCGGTTGGGTTGTGTAGGTACACCAATCGTTAATTTGATCCTTCCTCCCTGGCCTCTGCCAGCTCCACTGCTTCCTTTCTTCGGGCAATCCTTTATTTGGTGCTCTGTTGATCCGCAAGCAAAACATCCCCTGATCTTCCTTGGCTTTGGGAAAATTGACAATATGTGCCCCTCCTGACCGCAATTATAGCAAGTTGTCTTCCCTTTCCAGCACTCCCCCTGATGGCTCCTTTCGCACTTGTTACAAGTTTCGGTCCTCCTCTTGAAATTTCCCTGGTGACACCCACCTTGATTATTGTTTCGGTTGTTGCTGTTGTGGTTGTTGTTGTTGTTTTCCCATTTCTTTTTTCCCGAATTACTTCCCCACTGCTACTTCCTCCATGATGCTCACTACCAGTGTTCTTATTCTTCTTCTCTTTATGATACAGACTTAAGGCCTCACTGCCACCTTCTGCAATGACTACCTTTTCCAACAAGGTCGTAAAGGAATCAATCTGAAAGACTGGTACCTTATTATACAACCACGGCTTCAACCCTTGCTCGAAGCGTCTCGCCTTCCTTTCTTCATCCCCAACTTGGTGCTCCGCAAATAGCGCTAGTTCATTAAGCTTAGCAGTGAATTTCGCCACCGTCATATCTCCTTGTTTCAATTCTAAGAACTTCACTTCCATCCTACTCTTTATACTCTTCGGAAAATAATTCTCGAAAAACAACGTCGTAAACCTTTCCCATGTTATCGTTCCTTCCCCCGCTCTCTGCTGATTAGTTTTCCACCAATAGTTTACTTCGCCCCTCATCATGTATGTGGCGAATACAGTCTTCTGGTCTTCACCCACGCGTGCTATAGTGAAGGCCTTCTCGATCTCCTTGATCCATGTTTGCGCAACCTTCGGGTCAGTAGTTCCAATGAATTCTGGGGGTCCTACACTCTTAAAGTCTTTGAAGGTTGTTATTGGGACAGCTCAGGGAACGGATGGTATAGGTTCGTTTCTTCACCTCAAAGCTTCTCCCAATAAATCTTCCAGTCGCTGTATCGGATCTACTGGACCTCTCTCATCATTAACTGACTCTTCTGGGATAGGTATTCTACGTCTGGGCAGCATTTTCTGCATCACAAAATTTTATCTTATTATCTAACTATCATATTTAGACATTTCTCAATTGAAAAGAACTAAAAGTTTATAACACGTTTCTGAAATAAGATCATTTATATTCATATGCCAAATGGTCACAATACATGTTCTTTTCTAGGATGCTGTTATAAATGAAAACACATATCCCCTAATATCACAAAAGACAGGGACAACACTAGCTTAATACCCCTCTAACATTTTTTAAAAGTTTGGGGTGATACCACTATCTCACATCTTACACAAAAGACTGAGATTACAACAACATATTAACAATGCATAAATAAAACTACTATACTACTGAGCTTTCCCCTCTAGACTCAATCTAACATTCCACGCTCCACAGTGCTCTGATACTCCTTCTGAGTGATGTGTGCTACGATATCCCGACTTATGGTATGTCGGGTTTGTCCTTGCTCAGCGGGGTAGTGATTTACCCCATTGATCAATCTCTCCATGGCTGTGCGTAGAGCATACCCTATCTTGTTCATCTTCCTCCTCTTGCACTGCACCTCATCTTCTAGATCACTCACTCTGTCATTAGAATCCTCCCACTTCTCCTCGAAGTGGATCCTATCCATCACCTCCAGTTCTAACTGAGTTCGGAGAGCCTCCTTCTCCGTCTTCTCACTCAACACCCTCTGTTCCAATTCTTCTAACTTCCTGCCAACTCAACATTCCTTGCCACCGATCGGTGAAACAAGGCACCCATCTGGATCCCTGCCTCCTTACGGTGAGCAATTTCCACCTCCATCTCCTGCATCACTAGCTGCCTCTCAAGAGTCTCGGTCTCTAGCTCTTTGACTCTACTTCCTAACTCCAAAATCTGCTCCTCGTACTCTCCTAGCATCCGATCTTCAAAAGTAGTCTCGTCGGAGTCCTCCATGGGCTCAGGTTCCTCCTCCACGGGTTCCTCCTCCATAGGCTCCTCCTCCGGATCAGATTCCTCAGGTAGAGGCACCATCTCCTCCTCCTCATCATCGTCATAAATAGGGGCAACTACCGATATAGGCTTCACTATCAAGGGTGCCTCATAGACTACGTGGATATCATGCGGCTCCTCCTCAACTACTCGACTAGGTCCTCCCATTTCAGTCATCCTACAATCACCAACATAAGACAAGACAAACAACAACTCCATCAGAATGTTAAATAAACATAAGTTCATTGTATAGAATGAAGTTACATTTCATAACACACTAAGACTCTCAGGGAAAACTCTTAATGAGTTGTATCCCTTTTTTCTAAATTCTAAGTTTTCTTAAGTTATAGTCTAAGGATTCTCGTTCCTAAGGTTTATAACTATAGCTTTGATACCAACCTGTGACGCCCCGAAATTCTGACCTCCACTTGGTCACCCAAATTCGGTTCGTCACTTTCTCAGAGTATTACCATAATAACTAAAATAACGCATACACAAATGAAAATCTAATTTAGAATAATATACAATGATTTATTATAATTATTCCCCCAGGTCTCGCAACCTACAGTGCTTAATAGATCACATAATAATATCTAATAAAGATTTATTACATGATCCTACTTAAGTTCAAACATAGTCTGCAGATAGTCTTAATACAACATGATTAATTTAAACATAAAGGGACAAGCTAGTCGGTAGCCTTGCCCTTGCCCTTGTCTTTCCCAGATACACTTCCCTGTTCCGCCTTAACTAAAAGGTTTTAAATAAGCAAGGAAGAGCACAAATTGCCCAGCAAGTAATATACAACAAGGGTATAGGATATAATATCACAAGGTTTGAAATATCGAAGGGTTATTTCTAAGATAGTTCAAAGTGTCAGAATAACATCATGGATAAGGGATATGACAATTCAATATAATTCAACAGATATATATGAATTCAACGGCTAACAATGTATCTAACAGGACAAGCAATTTATACTGAGCAGTCACTAAGGACCATTGAACTTTCACTAGAGTTACCAATATTAAACCGATAACCAAAAATATCAAGTACTATAGATGATCAGTCTACAATACTTCACGTTATGCATAACACCACAATAATATTTATTCATGTGTTGGGGTTTCCAACAACATATACTCCCCTCACCAAAAGGGTTGTTCAACTCAGTTCTTAAGATTTCAGCACCAATCAATTGGTTTGGACAGTTTTTATAACCATATATATAGTTTTTATAACTCGTTAAACATGACGTGAATTGATCTCCACAAAAGTGTTACTACAAGTCCATGAGCGTATTAATTACTTATACGAAATCACATGATCGACACGATTAATCTTTCTAATTTCCGTTTTAATTCACTTAGTGAATTTTCTAGTTTCGCATTAGGCCACACAAGGCATTTCACAAACCTCTCTGTCACTTCACACTTCTTAATACGCATTGATTTAATACTAATCAATTATATTATCCAACTCATAAAACAATAACACTTATTTTCACATAAATAGTATTTCTATTAATATATTCATTTAATAATACGTGGAAATTCTCTGGTATTACACTCACTATCTTAAGGGAGATTAAAACTAATATTAATTCCGCTAAAGTTTTAATCATTATCTACTAACAAGTTAAAATGAAAAGTTTTTTAAATATCTATTCAACCCCCCTTCTAGATAACTATTGTGCCTCCAGGAACTAACAATTGGTATCAATGCAGGTTCTATTATACAGCCTACAAAGCTTTAGTAGATCCAATGGCACACTTACCAAGTGAATCAAGAACTGGAGGAGGCAGCAAGCCACCAATGTGCAATAAATATAAATTTGCTAACTGGAAAGTTCGGATGCAAGCATACATGGACTCAATAGATGAAGATCTATTTGAGACCATTCAAAATGGGCCCTATATTCCAACAAAGCTTGCACCAACTACAGACGATCCAAACAGAAAACAAATCAAAGTCAAAGAAGAATGGACTGACAACGAGAAGAGAGTTGTCCAACTCGACAAGAAGGCCAAGAACATTTTGTTTCAATCCTTAGAAGACGATCTGTTCGAAAATGTTGTCAACAACAAAACAACGAAGGAGGTTTGGGAAGCACTGCTCATCATACACGAAGGAACGGAAGAAGTAAGAGAAAACAAACAATCACTCCTGACACAGCAGTATGAAATGTTTGCTCATGTTCAAGGAGAAAACGTAACTGCCACCTATGAGAGATTCAACGTTCTGCTCAACTCTCTACGAGCATATGGGAAGATCTATCCAAACAAAGATCTAATCATAAAGTTCATGAGAGCCCTACTGAGCATGTGGGATGCCAAAACCACTGCTATTAGAGAGTCAAAGAATCTTCATGAGATGACAGTTCAACAACTATATGACAATCTTTTGACATACGAACTGGAGCTAACTTAACGAGCTGAAACCCTATCAGAAGGAAGAAAGAAGGATAAGGGTGTTGCTCTCAAAGCAACTGAAAGTGCATCTAAGGTCAACACTGAGATTGACTCTGATTATGATGAAGACGATGATGAAGACTTTGCTATGCTAATAAAAAGACTAAGAAGGTTCATGCGTTAAGGCAAAACCAGCAAGCCAAAGAAGGTCAACAACTACAATAGCCAGGAGCAAATGAATGATCTATGCTACAACTGCAAGAAGCCTGGCCACTTCATTGCCAACTGCAACAAACCTTTCAAAGAAGAACTAAATAAGAAATCACATGCAAAGAAGGAATACAAAGGCAACAAAAGGCCTCAGAAGAGAGACAAAGGCCTGGCAGCTACAGGATTGTGGAGTGATTCAGACAATGGCTCCAATCCCGATTCTGAAGATAATGAAGAACCACAAATGGCTAATCTGTGCCTAATGGCCAAACATGCAAAGGATAAACTAAATTCCAACATACATGAAGTAAGTCTCGATGATGTATTTGACTTCAACTCTCCTGATGTAGACATTAATGATTTGAGAACTGCACTGCATGACATAATAACTGATCTACATCAATATATGAAGTGGTTCAGAGCTATGTCTAAGGATCATTCACTTCTTCAAGAGGAGAAAAAGAAAGTTCAAGAAGAGCTTGAAATAGCTCTTCTAAGTACTAACCTTCTCTCCAAGCTTGATGGTGAGAATGAGATCTTAAAACAGACAAATGAACTCAATGCACAAAGAGAGTCTAATCTAACCTCTAAAATTGAGAAACTAGAAAAGATTATATCTATATGGAACAAATCCTCATCATCCATGGACTCCCTGTTCTCTAGTCAGAGAAATGCATTTGACAGAACAGGCTTAGGTTTTGGGGAATCCACTTCAGAGCCACGTGTGGAAGAGACGAAGGAAACTAGCACTAGTAATGCCTCAAGTTTTAGTAGAAGCATTACCTTTGTGAAATCCTCACAGAAGGAAGAACCAGCCCAACCTTGTTCTACTATTTCCATCCATACTCCAAGGAGTATAGGATCTCATGCTTTCCTGGGCTTCAGAAAAGAGAAGAGTAATCCATCCTCTACTCACCAACCTCTAAGGATCGTAGAGTTAAATAAAACCAACTCTATGAACCAACTGGGAAGGTACTGTAGAGGCAAGATACACTCCTCACATTTCATGAGACCCAAGGACATGTAGAAAAAGGAAAATCAGTTTAACAGAAGAATAACTAAAGAACCACAAAAGTCCAAATGGAGAATGAGCTCTCACACACATATGCATGTATCATACTAAGTGTTTTGTGTGCAATAGAGTTGGTCACAAGGCTGCAAGATGCTATTTTAATTCCATGCATGTGAGACCCAAGATCAAACAGATTTGGGTCCCCAAGGGTACTAACAAAATAGGACCCATGCAAATATAGGTACCAAAATGAAGGTTCAATGTTATGACAGGAAAAGAGCTCCACGATCACAACCTGGTATCTAGACAGTGGATGCTCAAGACACATGACTAGGAACAAAGCTCTTCTGTCTAACTACATAGAAAAGGAGGGTCCCTCAATCATCTTTGGAGACAATGGCTCGGGCAAGCCAAGAGGATATGGCTCTACTGGTAATGGTGCAGTGTCTTTCAGCAAAGTAGCATATGTGGAAGGTCTCCAACATAACCTTCTAAGCATCAGCCAACTCTGCGACAAGGGTCATCAAGTAACATTCCTCAACAACTAGTGTCAAGTCAGAGATTGGAAGACATCTGCTGTAAGGCTAACCGGGACAAGAGAAGGAAATGTCTACACAGTGAATCTTGGTCAACTAAGCTCAGACGAGACAATATGCTTCCTGGCAAAAGTATCTGAAGAAATGAGCTGGCTATGGCATAGACGGTTGTCCCAGTTAAACTTCAAAAGTATGTCCAAACTGGCATCATAAGATCTCGTTGCAGGCCTACCTAAGTTCAACTTCGTAAAAGAAAGGCCATGCAATGCCTGTCAGCTTGGAAAGCAAACCAGAAACTCATTCAAGAGCAAAACTGCCAACTCTATCGATAATCCCCTGCAGTTGCTCCACATGGATCTATTTGGGCCAATTCCAACAACAAGTCTTGGAGGAAAAAGATACTCTCTAGTTATAGTCGACGACTACACCAGATTCACATGGGTATTCTTCCTAACCTCAAAGGATGAAACGAGCTCCCAATTGATCAAAATGTTCAGACTGGTGATGAACGAGAAAGGAGAGAAAATCAAGGCTATAAGGAGTGATCATGGAAGAGAATTTAACTTCTCAAAAATGGACCAGTTCTGCACAGACAATGGCATCAGTCATAACTTCTCAGCTCCACAAACTCCTCAACAAAATGGAGTAACTGAAAGAAAGAACAGAACTTTGATAGAGGCTGGAAGAACTCTACTAGCAGCAGCTCATCTACCTGAATACTTCTGGGCAGAAGCCGTCAACACTGCATGTTACACGCAGAATAGATCACTGATACACTCTACGATCAAGAAGACACCCTACGAACTATGGAAAGGAAGAAAGCCAAATGTCAGCTACTTTCATGTATTCAGCTGTGCATGCTACATTCTCAACAATGGGAAGCAGTAATTGACAAAATTTCAACTCAAGTCAGACGAATGAATCTTTCTTGGATATGCCACAGATAGTAAGACCTACCGAGTGTTCAACAAGAAGACACTAAGTGTTGAAGTCTCGATTCACATGAAGTCGTCGAGCTCAACACTACGATCGTAGTGCCAGATAGTGAAATCGTTGAGCAAGAAAATGAGATCGTAGAGAGGTATATGCAAGACAACGAACCTCCACACCAAGAAGAAGAGATAGTTCTTGAAGATTTAAGAAAAGAAGGTATCAGGACATATGTTCCAACCGGAAATAGATGGGAAAGAGATCACACTCAAGATCGAATCATTGGAGATCCGAGTGCAAGAATCAAAACAAGAGCTGCCACCCAAAATGAATGCTTTTATCTAAGCTTTCTGTCACAAATGGAACCGAAGAAGATAGAGGATGCTATGGAAAACTCTAGCTGGATAGAAGCCATACAGGAAGAACTCATCCAATTTGAAAGAAGCAAAGTATGGAGATTGGTACCAAGACCAAAGAGTCATCCTATCATTGGAACCAAGTGGGTCTTCAGAAACAAGATGGATGAAGATGGAGTAATAAGCAGGAATAAGGAAAGATTAGTGGCCAAGGGCTACTCTCAGGAAGAAGGCATTGACTATGATGAGACATTTGCACCTGTTGCCAGACTAGAAGCCATCAGAATCTTTCTTGCCTTTGCTGCTCACATGAAGTTCAAGGTCTTCCAGATGGATGTCAAAAGTGCATTCCTGAATGGAGAACTTCAAGAAGTCTATGTAGAGCAACCTCCAGGTTTCATCAATCCATCTCTTTCTAATTATGTTTATAGATTAGACAAAGCCTTATATGGTCTTAAACAAGCACCTAGAGCATGATATGAAACACTAACTAACTTTCTGATTGAAAATGGATTCACTAGAGGTAGAGTAGATACCCCATTATTTCTTAGAAAGCATAAAGACAAAGTCTTATTGGTTCAAATATATGTTGATGATATTATTTTTGGTTCTACTGACGAAACGTTATGCAAGAGATTCTCCAAGCTAATGCAGAACAAGTTTGAAATGAGCATGATGGGTGAGCTGAATTTCTTCCTTGGACTGCAAGTAAAGTAGACTGATGAAGGAATCTTCATAAACCAAGCCAAGTACATCAAAGATTTACTTAAGAAGTATGGCATGGAATCAGCCTCTCCCATGAAAATCCCAATTGCTCCTGCAACCAAACTTGACAAAAATGAAAAAGGTAAAAGTATTGATATAACTTAATACAGAGGTATGTTAGGCTCTCTTTTATATCTAACTGCCAGTAGACCAGACATAATGTTTGCAACATGCATATGTGCTAGATTTCAGGCTAACCCTAAAGAATCATAGTTATCTGCTGTAAAGAGGATTTTCAGGTATCTCAAGGGTACACCTTACTTGGGGCTTTGGTACCCTAAGGAATCCTCATTTGAACTAACAGGATACACAGATGCTGATTTTGCAGGCTGTAAAATTGATAGAAAGAGTACCAGTGGCACATGTCAATTGCTAGGAAACATACTTGTGTCCTAGTTTAGCAAAAAACAAATCTCAGTATCTACGTCAACTGTAGAAGCTGAATACATTGCTGCTGGAAGCTGTTGTGCTCAGATCCTATGGATGAAAAATTAGCTAGCTGTTTATGGGTTTGATTTCAAATCCATTCCCATTCACTTTGATAACACAAGTGCCATATCAACAACTCATAATCATGTTATGCCTTCTAGGACTAAACATATAGAAATAAGGTATCACTTCATTAGGGATCATAAGTAAAATGGAACTATATCTTTACAATATATCCCTACTGAAAATCAACTTGATGATGTTTTTACAAAACCTCTAGATGAATCCAGGTTTAACAAGTTAATAAGTGAGCTAGGAATGCTTAATTTACAACCATGAAATATATGCTCTAGTATGTGCTAACTATATAGATAAAAAGGCTATGGTTGAAATCAAAGACATGATCAAGGGAAGTCCACGATCGTAGAGCTGAAGTGACATGAAAAAAAACGATCGTAGCATAGACTCAACCATCGTAGTGCAGACTCAACGATAGCAGAACCCCATCATCAAGAGGAACATCCTGTGATGTTAAGTTTCAAAACAAAGCAATCTCTCTGATAAGCGCCTCAGGAACAAACCTAACCCTTGACTCACTCCAAGAGGTTGGCCCTTCCTGAGCTACCTTAAAAGAATGCTAAGTCAAAAACTCATCACAAGGATCCGGTCAGACACGACGATCGTAGTTCAGACACGACTCGACAAATGCTGAAAAGACTCGACGATCGTAACTCAGACACGACGATTACTGGACAAAATCAATGATCGTAGTTCAGACTCAATGATCACAAAAGCTACCTCAATGATCGTAGTCCTCCCTAAGGACAATCAACTCTGCAGGAGATAAGGGCAAATCAGTACAATCCTTCTCAGTCAAATTCGTAGAGCGAAACAGAATTCGACACCTGCCCCACTAAGCAAAATGGAGAGAGGGAAGTTACAGTTACTATTTGAAAGCGCCTTTTTGAAATCAGAAGTTCAAAAGATTATCTCTCTCATCCTCTCTCAAAACAGAAACCCTAAATTAGAAGAAAGCTCAGTCAATCACACTTCTTGCAAGAAATCAATGGCAGCTTCCAGTGTTATCTCCGGCTGCAGACTCTGCTTTAACGAGTTTAAAATAGCTGAACCCAAGTTTCACAAAACTCTGTCATTACTGAAGAAGGAGAGTCTCGAAGAAGCTTTGGGTACAGACACATTGATCTACCCGAAGCTGGTAAAAGAATTCTACAATAATGGTGTTTTTGAAAACAACACCATCACTGCGAAAGTCAGAAACGTAGAAATCATACTAAAGGCTGAGGACATCAATCTAGCCCTAGGTCTCAAACTTGAAGGGTATCCATCCATAGATGGCATAGATTTCCATAAGGGACTCAAAACGATGCATCACAAGAAATCACCCTCTGTCAAAGGATACAAGAAGAAGGAGTTTCCACATAGGTGTGAATTTCTAGCATATATTGTTGGAAAATGTATATGTTGCAAGAGCTATGGTCATGACTCTATAAATGAGGTGCAACTCAAGCTAATGATTGGCATATGTTATGAAATACAACTTAATTATGGGGCTCTATTTCTTGAATGGATTGGGAAGTGGTTAATCAGCTCAAAGAAGACAAAGAGCTCTCAAAAGATGCTCTACGGGCGATTTATAAGCATCATCCTACAAGCTTCTTTGGGTGACAAGATTAAGGACAACGAAGGAGAAGCCATTAATCCAAACAGGTGAATGACCCAACAAATATTTGAAAATTGGAAAAGGAATCCAGCTAAAAATGTACGGATGATGTCTTAATCCAGTGGAAGAACTGGTGAAATAAAGGAATCAGGAGTGCCAGGAAATATGTCAGTTGTCAGAGAAATTGAAGGAGAAGAAGAAGAAACAAACAAGGGAGAACCCTCTGCCCTTATCAAAAAAAGCAAGGGCAAGAGGAAGCTTAAGGCTAAGATGGAAGAAGAACCCCGGGGATCCACAACTAATATACCTGTAGAGTTCTCTAACATTGAGACTCTAAGGATCCTGAGAAAGAAGCAACAGCAGGCTGAGACAGAAGAAGATAGAGCTACCATATCTCAGCTGCTGAAGAAGAATAAGATTAGCCATAAACCCAAAAGGCCATCTCTCTCTTCAATTGTAAAGTCTCTACTGATCGTAGAGACCAGACCAAACACCTTGAGCAAAGAAGCTGCCACACCTGATAGTCTGGGTAATCAACAGGACAAAATTGAAGTTCAAGAAAGTCCTGAGGCTGTGGCTCAGCCTAGAAAATCAAGAAGAAAACTGGTCAAGAAATATATCCTTGAAAATGAAAAAGTGCTCAAAGAGGAAGACAAGAGTATGGCTGCCAAAAAGGAACTATCCAAAGCAAGCCAAGAGAACAATGCTCCAGCTGAGGGGGAGATCCCTGAAGTTCTTATGATAGAGAATACACCAGCTAAGGGGGAAATGCTTGAAGCTCCCATCCTAGAAGGTGCTCCAGTTGACGGGGAGCTATTGACCGTACAAGAAGTTGATCAAGTTGAGGGGGAGGCTCATGACATCTCCATGGCAGAACAAGAGGTCCCTGCAAGAAATGAAGAAGAACTAGTGCAAGAACATTATGAGGCCATTGAGATAATGGAATCCTCCAACGAAAACAGAGAAGAGGATGAAGGTGACGAGGTCGAGATCATAGTTGTGGGAATTGATGGGTACAGAAGAGCCAACTATGAGCAACTATTTTCATATCTACCCATGATGCCTTTTCATCAAGCTCAAATTCTAAATTCCTGGAATCACATGTTTTGGAGCTTCAAATAGTATCCGGCCATCTCAGTACTAGCCAATGAATTCCTAGGAAGATTCAACTTTGCCAAGAAATTACTCACAAATAACTCTTCCTCAAAGTATAAACCTGAGGTACTGTCTATCCCAACCCTCTACAGAGTTAATCACTTGCCATCATCCTCACTTAATCAATTTTTTGAATTCCCACGATGGTTGGAAGTAATTCTTCATCCACTAAATCAATATCCATTTGCAGAATACCAAAATTCTGTAACTGAGGAACCAAATGTGATCAACTTCATAATGCTCCCACATCCCATTATCTCTACGATCACTGACTCTAGCCTCATTGCAGAGTCTCCACCTCAAATCGTAGAGTCACCAAACTCAAACATCCAAACCCTGGCCCCTCCATCAGATATTCCCTCCTCATCCAGCAACGAATACTTCAATATCGATCTTTCCCTCTACTCACTACAAGATCAATACCAGAGACAAACCCCTTCCTCACAAACCCCCCAACTGAATGAAATTCTTTCAGAGTTGTCCACAAAAGCTGACTTATCGAAAATGTCTAAGAAAGTGATCAAGGAACTCGATGAGAGTCTTGAAGAACACACTGACCTCATTCAGCTGCGATTAACAACAATGATCAATGCTGCCAATAAACTCCCACAATCCCTAAGCTCTACGCTCTCTAAGACACTTAAGGAGTTTGTCAAGAAAATGATTCAAAGCATAATGGACCGGGATGACATTCACTTTCTAGCAGCCAAGAAACACAGTGAAGCTGTCCTTACCCTATAGACAACTCAAGAAAATCAGAATAAAAACATGTTGGAAAGCTTCCTCAATCTACAAACTACCGTTCAAGAATTCCAAAAATTCTACGTTAGCAGTGGCAAGTAAACTGACAACATTCTATCAGTTCTCCAGCAAAGGGAATCTCGGTCTGAAGCTCTAATCGATGAAAATTGAGAGGACATTGCTCAGACTAAAAGTCAGCTCAATGAGCTTGTCCAAGGCCTAAATCGCCTCTCAGTAGACATTCGAACCCTTGATGCTGACATAAAGGGGGAGAATAAAGGGAAAGGAGAAGTAGCCCAGGGTGGAGGCAGAGGAGGTCAAGGAGGCAGAGGAGGTTAAGGAAGCCAAGGAAGAGGCAGAGGACAATTCCACACTCAAGCTTCAAGAAGCCATCAACAGACTCCACGATCAAGCAATCAGACTTAACGATCTGATCAGCAGGAAGTCTTAATGGCTCAGCCAATAAGGAGTCAAGGGCCAACTACCAACTCACAAAATATGACCACTACATGCCTAATAATGCCAATTGGAGATCCTGTATTCATGAATAAGCATGATCATAACCCAAGGTTAAGCCCAAGTGAGCTGGAAGAGATAGCCAGAAGGGATGAAGCAAGCAGTAAAAGAAGGGCTGAGGAGTATGCCAATCCTCCACGCAAAAGGCCAAAGAAATAGAGATAAGTGAAAGTTTAAATTCTTATTGATGTAAAGCTAAATTGTAATACTCTTCAATCATCAATAAATTCATGCTTATGCTCTAGAAATTTTAGTTGCTCACTAAAATACTAAGTCATGTTTAAATTTCCTGCAAGTGCATCTAGATACTAATAATCATGACAACAAATCTCCTTGGTTATGTCAACATCAAATAGGGGGAGATTGTTGGGAGAATACATATGTTGATTTGATGTTTAAATATAAATGCTCATGATTATTTGTAAAGTCCTTCAAGGAATATATGTACAAAGACTTAGTGATAGATCAAAAATTTGTTAGGTTGATCTAAGCTCTTAATGTGTATCATCCTGGAAATGAATGTATAGATAGAAAGATAAAAGCTGTTAGGTTGATCTTGAGATGTAATAGATAGGCTTCGAAGAATTCGTAGTGCATCAATCTGATTAAGATGGCAGAAGTCAAGGCAGAAACGAAGAGCCTTAAGGATCGTAGTGTGCCTGCCTTGAAGGGCCTCTTCGGAAATCGTAGAGTGGTCCCAACGTTTGCTGAGCCAACTCAGAGATTGTAGTGTGCTCTTGGAAACCTAGAGTTTACAACTCAAGCAAGCGAAGATCGTCGTGTGCAAGTATTTAAGAGAAATCGTAGTGCTCTCGGCTGATAGTATCAGACCAAGCACCAAGGCGACAAGTCACCACGATCTGAATCGTAGAGTACCACGATCTGAATCGTAGAGTACCACGATCTAAATCATAGAGTATCATCTTTCTTATGTCAGAAGCATCAAGCCTCACGCTTTATGTGGAGACAAACTCCAACATATGAGGAATGGATTCTAAACGTTGTAGTACTCACCAGTCCCAAAGGCATAAAAGATCCTTAGTATGCAACAAAGAATTGTATTGAAGAAGCTAAGGAAAGTACCATTGGTAAGGGGGAAAACACCTTTTCAGGTGTTAGGTGAGAAAGCAGTCTGCTGTGTCAGTGGGCCAGAATGCAATTCAGAAGAGACAAGTCTCCATCAAAGAACAGAAAGGTCAAACACATTTAATGCTTCAACGGAAGGATCCAATGGATAGTTTTCAAGATCACATATATGCAAATCAAGCAGATGAGAGAAGCAAGCAAGTATTGAAAAAAAACGTACAAGAACTCTCAACGCTCAACTCTACGATCTAAGAAAAAGAAAAGCTTGCTCAGCTACTCAGTTCTTTCGAACAAGTGCTTAAACAACAACTGAGTAGCAACCATCAAGAACTCAACATCTACCAATCAACTGAAGAAAAAGTTCCAAGTCAGAAGGACTTGAAGAGTTCTAAGTGAACTGTAAAAGAGCCAAGTCTGCTGGACTTGAAGAGTTCAAGAGTGAACTAAGAAGTTCATAGACTGCTGGTCTAGAAGGAATCTAAGTGATTCAGAAATTGTAAAAGACATCCTTAGTGGATTTCCTACTCGAGGAGTAGAAGAGTGGACTAGGAGCTTTAAGTGCTATGAAGCACTTAAAACGACTGTCTCTTACATTTTTACTATAACTGCTATATCTACTATAACTACTATATCTGCCTCACTCTCATAAACTCACTATCTTAAGGGAGATTAAAAGTAATATTAATTACGCTAAAGTTTTAATCATTATCTACTAACAAGTTAAAACGAAAAGTTTTTTAAATATCTATTCAACCCCCCCTTTTAGATAACTATTGTGCCTCCGGAAACTAACATCGTAGATAATATCCAAACTCAAATGAAGTCCTCATTACAATTATTATTACACTATTTCATAGAATAGTGAGGACTACTATAGCCACCATCTTGGGCCATCACTCCATTCCCTGACTAGTTTAAGCTATATTCTCATTTCCTGAAGAGAATAATGAAAGAAAAGGGTGAGCTCAACTAGTCCAGTAAAGAATATTATGACTAAGATAATATATAATAAATTATCCTTAGTCCTCAACAATATAAAAACTGATAGAATACAATAGAAAACTTATTTTGATCAACATATGCAGCAGAATAAGCAATCCATTAGAAGAGTCAAGTAGAGCATGATGTCTACTATCTTCTATGATTTAAAAGTTCATCATCAATATTTTATTTCTATAACATAACCCAATAAATAATCCATATCACTGAATTATCCATGTACTACGGGCCAAGGATATTCGTTAGTATCACATCCACGAATTATCAATGTGCTACGGGCCAAGGATATTCGTTATTATCACTAGTGGTCATGATCATGCCAAACAAATGTCCATCTATGCACTACGGGCCAAAGATGACTTTTACCACATCATTTGTAACATTACAGGCCATGATTATACTGATACATAATTCTTGGTCATAATCATACCAATCAACAGTCCATCTATGCACTACATGTCAAAGATGACTTTCACCACAATATAAGCAAGAGGATGATGACAATGATATAAGAAATCAATCAAGTGAGATTAAGGATAAATATTAAAGACTTATAATTCAATTTATTGGGAATTGCATATTTAAATTTGATGTTAAAAGTAAATAAACATGCTTATATGTAAAGTCCTTTAAGGGATACATGTACAAGGACTTAGTGGTAGATCAAAACTTGTTAGGTTTGATTTGTGCTTTATGTTTATCATTTTGTAAATGAATCTATAGAAGAAAAGATCAAAGCTATTAGGTTGATCTATTTTGAAATGTAATAGATAGGTTTCAACAAAATCGTAGTCTGTTGAGCCAGCCAAGAATTTGCAGAAACCAAGGCAGAAACATAGAGTATTAAGAATCATAGTCTGTCTGCTTTGGAGGGCCTCTCCCAGAATCGTAGAGTGGTCCAAACGCCTACCGAGCCAAATCAAGAATCGTAGTCCGCTCTTGAAAGCGTAGAGTATGCAAATCCAGAAAGCAAAGATCGTAGTCTACCGGTGCTTAAGAGAAATCGTAGTGTTATCTTCTATCAATCTGTATCAGGCACGAATGTGACAAGACACCACGATCATAATCGTAGTGCATCATCTGTCTACATCAGAAGCATCGAGCTTTGTCCATTTGTTGAAAAAATCAATTACAACAAATGTGGAATAGATTATAGACGTTGAGACTCTCGTAAATCCCAATGACCCAACACTCATCCTTAGTATATAACAAAGAAATGTATTGAAGAACTAAGAAAAGTACTATATGTCAGCTGAAAACACCTTTTTAGGTGTTAGGTGAGATAGCAGTCTGCTGTGTCAGTGGGCCAGACGGCTAAGCATAAGATTTCCAAGAAGTCACCATCAGTGCTCAGAAATGTCAAATACAATTAATGTTTCAACGGATGCCTTCAAACGAACATATTTCAAAGGCACCTTATATACAAATCAGATGCAGATGCAAGGAAGCAAGCAAGTGAGCACACAACGAAAAGCTGAAGAACACTCAACGCTCAACTCTATAATCAAGAAAGAAAGCTTACTCAGCTACTCAGTTCTTTTGAACATATGCTTAACAACAATTGAGTAGCGCAACCCAAAAAACTCAACTCTCATCAAGTGTATTCCATGTCTGCTGGACTTGAAGAGTTCTAAGTGAACTAAGAAGTTCCAAGACTGCTGGTCTTGAAGGAATCTATGAGATTCAAAGATTGTAAAGACATTCTTAGTGGATTTCCACTCGAGGAGTAGAAGAGTGGACTAAAAGCCTTGAGTGCTCTAAACCACTTAAATTCTCTATGTTTTTTATATTCTTGTTTTAACTGCTATAGCTGTTATAACTTCTTGTCAACCATTAGCTTAGTTTATCTTTAAAAGGGAACAAACAAATCATATATTTCGCTGTGATTAATTTATTAACAAATCTAACAAAGTATTTTAAATTTTTTTAAAATATCTATTCAACCCCCCTTCTAGATAACTATTGTGCCTCTGGGAACTAACAATTGGTATCAGAGCAGGTTCTCTCAATCAGCCTACAAAGCTTGAGTAGATCCAATGGCACATCTGATAAGTGAATCCAAGACTGGAGGAGGCAGCAAACCATCAATGTGCAACAAAGATAAATTTACCAACTAGAAAGTTCGTATGCAAGCATACATGGACTCAATAGATGAAGAGCTATTTGAAGTTGTCATGAATGGGCCCTACATTCCAACAAAGCTCGCACTAACTACGGAAGATCCAAATAGAGTTCAAATTAAGGTCAAAGTTGAATGGGCTGATAACGAAAAGAAAGCTGTCCAACTTGATAAAAAGGCCAAGAATATTCTGTTCCAGTCTTTAAAAGATGATCTGTTTGAAAATGTGGTCAATAGCAAAACTGCAAGGGAAGTCTGGGAAGCATTTCTTATTATGCGTGAAGGAACTAAAGAAGTCAGAGAAATAAAACAATCTCTTCTGACTCAACAATATATAATGTTCGCCTATGTTCTAGGGGAAAATGTCACTTCCATTTATGAAAGATTCAATGTTCTGCTCAACTCTCTTCGAGCTTTTGGAAAGATCTATCCAAACAAAGATCTGATCATAAAGTTCATGAGAGATTTACCAAGAAAGTGGGATACAAAAACCATTGCCATCAGAGAATCAAAGAATCTCCATGAAATGAATGTTCAACAACTCTATGGAAACCTTCTCACCTACGAACTGGAGCTGACTCAACGAACAGATACTCTATCTGAAGGAAGAAAGAAAGATAAAGGAGTTGCTCTCAAAGCAAAAGAAACCATCTCCAAAGCTCACACTAAAAATGACTCTGACTTTGAGAAAGATGATGACGAGGATATTGCAATGCTGGTAAGAAGACTCAAGAGGTTTATACGTAAAGGCAGAAGCAGCAAACCTAAGAGATTCAACAACAACAATAATCAGGAGCAGATCAATAACTTATGCTACAATTGCAAGAAATGTGGCCATTTTATTGCAAACTGCAACAAACCTCTTAGAGAAGAATTGAAGAAAAAAATTAATCCAAAGAAAGAGTTCAAAGGCAACAAGCGGCTCCAGAAGAAAGACAAAGGTCTTGGGTCGGAGGATCATTGAGTGACTCAGACAACGACATAACTCCTGAGTTTGGAGATGATGAAGATCCTTAAGTAGTAAATCTGTGTCTAATGACCAAAAATGCAAATGATAAGAAAAACACTAACAATCATGAAGTAAGTATCGATGAGGTATTTGACTTTAACTCTCCTGATGTAGATATTGATGATTTAAGAACTGCAATACATGGCATAACATCTGATCTGCATCAATACATGAAATGGTTCAGAGTTCTGTCTAAAGATTATTCTCTTCTTCAAAAAGATAAAGAGAATGTTCAAGAAAAACTAGAAACAACTCTTCTAAGTGCTAACTATCTCTCTAAATTTGAAGCTGAGAATAAACTCTTAAAATAGACCAATGAACTTAATGCACAAAGAGAGTCAAATCTAACCTCTAAGATTGAGGAACTAGAAAAGACAATCTTAACGTGGAATAGATCCTCTTCATCCATGGACTTCCTGATCTCCAGTCAGAGAAGTGCATCTGATAGAATAGGTTTAGGTTTTGGGGAATCCACCGCAGAACCACATGTGAAAAAGTTAAAGGAAACAAAAATTAGCAGTGCTTCAAACCTCAATAGAAGCATTGCATTTATGAAATCCTCATAGAAGGAAGAACCAGTCCATCACTTCTCTTCTGATCCAATCCATGTTCCAAGGCATAATGGATCCCATACTGGCCTAGGATTCAGAAAAGAGAAAAGTAACTTAGTCACTACTCACCAACGTCGAAGGGTCGTAGTGTCGAGTACAATCAACTCCACGAACCAACTGGGTAGGAACAGTAGAGTTAAGCTTCACTCTTCACAAATCATGAATCACAAGGATACATGGAAAAAAAGAACCAGTATAAAGGAAAGATTGCCAAGAACCCACATAAGTCCAAATGGAGAAAGAATCCACATACACACACAAGCATGCATCATGCTAGATGTTTTATATGTAATAAAATTGGCCATAAGGCTATAGTATGCTACAATAATTCTTTGCATATTAGACCCAAAGTAAAGAAAATTTAGGTTTCCAAGGGTACTAACAAGGTAGGACCCATGGAAGTATGGGTACCAAAATGAGAGTTTAATCTTTCCACAGGAATAGAGCTCCACGATCATAACTTGGTATCTGGATAGTGGATGCTCAAGGCACATGACCGGGAACAAAGCTCTCCTGTCTAACTTCATAGAGAAGGAGGGTCCAACGGTCATCTTTGGAGACAATGGCTCTAGCAAGACAAGAGGATATGGCTCAGCTGGGAATGGTGCAATGTCCTTCAGTAAAGTAGCCTATGTGGAAGGACTAAAACACAATCTTCTGAGCATAAGCCAACTCTGCGACAAGGGTCATCAAGTTACCTTCCTCAATAATCAATGTCAAGTTAGAGAGCAGGGATGGACTGCTTCTTCCTTCTGTGAGGATTCGTTATGCCTTGTAGCAGGGTCCCCAAGGGTACTAACAAGATAGGACCCATGCAAGTATGGGTACCAAAATGAGAGCTTAAACCTCACTGCAAGAACAGAGGTTATGGCTCAGCTGGGAATTGTAAGAACCCGAATTTTTAAAAATTATTAAAATAAGAGTTTAGTAAATAAAATTCTTAAGGCATGAGAAGGGTTCGAATAAGATATATATATATATATATATATATATATATATATATATATATATATATATATATATATGCGTTGAGAGGTATGTGGTATTGTGTTGCATGAGGTAATATAAACTATGCAATAAGTGATTTCTGTGTTTAATATATATATTATTATTATATATTTTTTGTTTATTGAAGATGCGAGTTATTTGAAGTAAAGAAGATGGATAGAAATCTATCTATAGATATTAAATAATTTATGTGAAGTTATTTTATCATAGTAAGTTGATGACATTAAATATCTTTGATAATCACCAATTTCTTGAGTATATGTATGAGTAAGTATCAAGTCTAAGGCAGTGCAACCGTACCTTTAATGGTGGATGTATAGGAGCTGGGTTAAACGATTCTTTCATAGAGCAGAAGTATATACGAATTAGTGACCGATCTAACTCACTGTGAAAACAGTGTAGACGAGACGAAAACTAATTTGTTGGTTGTTTGTGGGAAATTACTCAGTGTACTATATTGAATACTATTAAAGATTTGATGTGTGCTAGGTTTAGACTTGTATATATGTACGTTGTTGACGAGAGAAGAAAACCGATATATCTTTAGATAAATATTGGTTAGAAATTTATTAATTAATATTGAGATATGGTTAAATGTATAGATTAAAGAAATTGTGTTGAGACAATCTATAGAAAGGAAAGAGAAATAATTATAGTATATTTCTACTAAAGGATATTAAAATAAATTCTAGCATTTGATTATTTTAATAAAAGGGGGAATATTATTTTGATATTACCTTATATAGTTTTGTACGAGGTAATGTATGTGAGTAAGTAATATGGTAAATATATTAAAACATATTTGCTATATAAGTTGATGGAAATAATTTATCATAATAGGAAATAAACTTATTTTCTATATATAGTGTGTACGTGTGTCGTGCATGTAAATATTTTAATAATACATAGATATTATATTAAGAATAATATCTTGAGAAAATGAGTAAATCGTTTTATTATGATTAGTTCCTATATTTAGAGAAAACATGATAAAAACATCTTATGTTATGTTATGGCGAAGTACATAATTTTGATTATAGTAATGTGGTGGGAAATGAATAAGTAATGAAAATAAGTAATAAGCTTAATGTAAGCTTGTGTGATATGCCTAGTGTGGCAAAGTGATGGAATAAGTATTCATTAAATAATTTAATGAATGAATAATTTGAAGGAATTAATTTGTATGTGCAATGATTTTATATTATATAGTAGCTACATCTATATGATATGAAATGAAGTGGGACACTTCAATGGTAACTATATAATATAGGAAGTATTTGAATGCATATGTATAAAGACTAGTATGTTAGCACTATGTACAAGTAAGATAATAAAATGTAACATGGTGCAATGGACCACTTCCATGACCATATTATAAGATGTAAAGTTAAGAATAATGTTATTTTATGAGATTATATTATTATAAGCATGTGAGCTATTAATTACTAAGTCCACATAATTATGTCTTGTGTGGCATAACTAGGAAAGTTAAATCAAATGTGGATTTAATGGGAAAATAAATGAGGAGTTAATAAATAATTGATATTAATTATCATTATAATAATTGGGTATATTTGAGATGATAAATTTTATGAAAAATGATGGATTGAGAATATCCAACTATTTTATAATTAGTCCAATTAAAATATTAATTGGAATAAACCAATGTATATGGATTATATAATTCTATGTGAGTGGGTGTATATGTATGCACATTTAGGAAAAATATCATATAAACCAAAGTATGCTAGTAGTAGTTTTGCAATGCTAAATATTAGGAGGGAATGTCCCAAATTGTGTGTCATTTTCCATTCACGTGAAATACAAAAAGGCTAGTTAGCTAGCTTGCTTCTTCTTCTCCAAAATCCATAGCTTCCAAATGATGAAGAGGGGAGTGGGTTATTTTGATTTTTCCACCAACTCCTTCTTGACCAACATCTTCTTCTTCTTCCTCTTGGTTTAAATTGTTGGGCAAAATCATTGTATGGACAATGATTTCTCTATAAATGGGGACTCCTCCTTCTCATTTTCATTTGCTGAGATGTTATGCTAAGCTTCCTATTAAGAGTGAGTTGCCATTAGTAAGAACAATCTGAGATTGGAAGATTGAAGAGCAATAGTTAGCCAATCAAGCATTAAGAAGGTAATATCCCTTTATATGTTCTTAAATTCAAGTTTTTTACAAAGTTCTTAGAAAGTGCTAAAATACATGTTTTGAGTAAAAATGTTTATGGTTGAATCATGATAGAATGTGTCAATTGATGCTATACATTGTTCAAATGGTCGAATGCGAAAACAACGGAAGTTAAATGAACTAATTTGGTTTAGAAACGAATTCGTAGTGAATGAATTCGCTAAACTTTTCAAAACATGAAAATTAGTATGAACATGAGTTTTTGATTAAGAATTAGGTTAGTTAGGGTTTTTGGGAAATGAAAATTTCCAAATACAACAGCTATGCCCGCCCCGGCGCGGGTCTTGTTGTGTAAAAGGCTGGGGGGGTCCTACAATTACTGATGTAATCTATTTTGGTAAAATGGCTATAACGTTTTCATATGAACTCCGATTTATATGATTCAAGATGATCCGGAACGAGGACGAATAGACCTACAAATTTTGTTCTTTAAGATTTTCAATTTGAGGTCGTTAGAAGGGGTCAAAATAGTCATCTTTGTGACTATTACGTATTCGAAGGCAATCGGAGGGCGTCGGACAAGCACATACACAAGTATAGTGCTCCCGACGATGGAATATGTTATTCTAAGTGATAAAATATAAATGCATGATAATAGATATGACATATAAGAATACCTTACTCATAATAGAATGCTTTAGCATAACTTAGTATGTGTTTTGAAAGGAAACTTGGAGTTTTTAAAAACGAATATTGATGAACCTTGAGTCTTTGAAGTTATGATATTTTTAACACATACATATTGTTGAGTTATGAGTATACCTATGCATGAGAAGTGATTTAAAGTTGCTTTACTTATTATCAACTTACAATAGCTTAGTTGAAAATGATTTCTAAAGAAAACTTGAAACTTTAAGAACGAACTTAAAGTAACTTTTGTACTTAAAGTTCTAAACGTGATAACATATATACATGGCTTAGTTAGCTATGAAATGAGATTAAAAGTTGCACCTAGTTTCTTTAACTTGACCTAGAATGACTTTTAAAAGTGAACTTGAATGCCTTATGCCCCTAGACATAACGAATATGTTCATCATCTAGCTAAGCATGAATTGGACCTGTCAGTGTGGTTTAAAATACATCTTCAAATAATAAACTATGCTATGTCTATGTGAAGCATACTAGTAGGGGCTTATTAGTACAAATATATGGTTTAAAAGCTTATATCATCGAATCTTGTTAAAGAAAGTTGTTAAGCTTTATTGATTGAAATAAATTATTATGGAACTAAGTAGTTTGAATATGAACGATGTAGATCACGTATCTATAAACTTTAAATATGTGTCGAACACATAGAGAGTCAAGTGTGTGATAAATGTATATGAATGTTGATGTCAAGTACGGATGGTTAAGATATACCTATACATACCTAGCTATTCTAAGAGTATGATGAGAAAGTGAAATGAAGGTTTTACAAACCTAGTTAGGAAACGATGTAATATTTATTTTTATATTTAGAACGTATGAAATGTATGACTAATGGATATGATTCCATGATTATATAATTGTGTAGGAATACACGCAGTGCAGATAAGCTTTAAGCAGTTAAGTCGTAGTTGATAAACTACGAATCAGGCAAGTCTTTCAATTCCTATTTGATATATGATTTCTATAACTGTTAGTTAAGCTATATTATGCTATGAGAATATTGATGTATATATATGAAATGCATATGAGATATGTATAAAATTGAAAGTTGATCTTTGATGATATGCTTGTGAAGTAAACCTATATGTCTGTTATATGAGAAATAACATGCGTAGTAAATATTAATTGATTATGAATGCAAGAACTGAGTATGTTATTATATGCTATGTGCTGCATGAAAACTACTAGAATTGCTGGGCTGTCGAGCTCACCCTTGCAAATAACCACTTTTGCAGGTTAAGGACTCACGATAAAGATTACGTGCTACTTGATAGATAAAGTTCAATAGCATCGAAGGAGATTGATTTATTTATTTAAATATATGCCCTTGAACCATGTTTAGGTTCTAGGAGATGTACATGATAGTAGTTTACGATGTGTAATACATGTTAAGTTGTACTATGTGATACATAGAGGAATTCGAATTGAGATGTAAATATTTATACAGAAATTTGAATAGAATGAATCTTAACATAAATTGATTCAAGGATATGTTATTGATTCAAGTTAAGACATCAATAAAAGATTTATTTTTAAAGGAGATTGAAAAAGTTTAAATTATTCCGCATATTTATATAACATCGAATATGAGGTAAGACAGGAACGGTAAATGACCAAGATTTGAAACTTATAAAAGTTTGGGGTCATTATATAGATCCTGAAAATGGAAAGAATTTATATTCTAAATTGTAATAAGCAAAGTTACAGTCATTAAGTTATGAATAAAAGATATAAATAGTTTGATGATAGTAGTATCGTGGCGGACTGGATCCGAGGTTTGAAGGGACCTAGATTTGGGGGCGTCACAGGAATGGTGCAGTGTCCTTCAGCAAAGTAGCCTATGTGAAAGAACTAAAGCACAATCTTCTGAGCATAAGCCAGCTCTACAACAAGGGTCATCAAGTTACCTTCCTCAACAATCAATGTCAAGTTAGAGATCTGAAGACCTCTTCCATAAAGCTGACCGAAACAAGAGAAGGAAACGTGCACACTATTAATCTTGGTCAACTGAGTTCCAACGAGACAATATAATTTCTGGCTAAAGCCTCTGAAGAAATGAGCTGGCTATGGTATAGAAGGTTATCTCATCTCAACTTCAAAAGTATGTCAAAACTAGCCTCCAAGGATCTAGTAGCAGGCTTACCCAAGCTCAACTTTGTCAAAGAAAGGCCATGCAATGCCTGTCAACTTGGAAAACAAACTAGAAGCTAATTCAAAAGTAAAAATGTCAACTCAATTGATAAGCCCCTACAATTACTTCACATGGATCTATTTGGGCCAATACCAACAACAAGCTTTGGAGGGAAGAGATACTCGTTGGTCGTAGTGGATGACTACACCAGATTTACATGAGTGTTCTTTCTAAACTCAAAAGATGAAACAAGTTCCCAACTCATCAAGATGTTCAAGCTGATGATGAACAAAAAAGGGGAGAAAATCAAGGCTATAAGGAGTGATCATGGTAGAGAATTCGACTTCTTTGAGATAGATTAGTTCTGCACAGACAATGGCATCACTCACAACTTCTCAGCTCCACGAACTCCACAGCAAAACGGAGTAGCTGAATGAAAGAACAGAACGCTGATTGAAGCTGGAAGAACTCTACTAGCAGCAGCTCGTCTGCCTAAATACTTCTGGGCATAAGTTGTCAACACTGCATGCTAAAATCAGAACAAATCTCTTATGCACTCTTCGTTAAAAAAGACTCCCTACGAGCCGTAGAGAGAAAGAAAGCCAAATGTCAGCTATTTCCACGTGTTCGGTTGTGAATGCTATATTCTCAACTATGGAAAACAATATCTGACTAAGTTTCAACCTAAGTCAGACGAAAGAATCTTTCTCAGATATGCCACAGATAATAAGGCTTATAGAGTATTCAACAAGAAGACGCTAAGTGTTGAAGTCTCAATTCACATCATCTTCGATGAAACAAACTCAGACAAAAATGTGCGTCAAGACACTACAATCAATAACTCAGACACTACAAACAAGGTGGTCGAGCTCGACACCACGATTGTAGCCCCAGAAGATGAAATTGTCGAGCCTGAAGAAGAGATCGTAGAGAGAGCTACACCAAACGACGAACCTCTACAACAAGAGATAAAGGTTAATCTCAAAGAATTCAGACAAGAAGACACTAGAACTGATGTTCCAACATGGAATAGATGGGTAAGAGATCACACTGATCAAGACCTGATCATTGGAGACCCAAATGCAAGAGTCAAGACAAGATCTGCCACTCAGAATAAGTTTTTCTATCTAAGCTTTCTGTCACAAATGGAACCCAAGAAGATAGAAGATGTTATGGAAGACTCAAGTTGGATAGAAGGCATGCATGAACAACTAAATCAGTTTGAAAGAAGCATAGTATGGAGATTAGTTCCAAGACCAAGAAGCCACCCAATTATTGGCACCAAGTGGGTCTTCAGAAACAAGATGGATGAATATGGGTAATAATAAGGAATAAGGCAAGACTGTTAGTTCCCAGTAGGCACACAATAAATCTAGAAGGGGGGGACGTTGAATAGATCCTTTTTAATTTCAAAAACTTTTCTCGTTCCTTTTGTATTGCTAATGAAATAGCATGACAAACATAAGAATCTTTTTAAGTACAGCGAAATAAGTAAAAGATCCCCTTCATTAATATAATCATAACCATACATAAATTGTTCTTAGAGTTAGTTCAGTTGCAAGCAATACATACATACATAGTAGCTATAGCAGTTAAGTACATAGTGTAAATGACATAAAGTAAATGACACTGTGAGAGCCCCGAATTCGGGTCCCAAATCACCGCGGATCCGGTTCAATCATCTTATCACTATTACGATTGGCGGAAGATATAAATATAAATTGTTTATACATTAAACTTACACATTTTTCCCCAAGGTCGAGTAACCTTCACTTAATACACAAATCATAACTTATTTGACTTACAATTACATTAACATATAAAACCGTTACAAATCTAACTGCACACGTATACTAAAGCTGGAACTGTCTTTGACCTTTCCTTGTATCCGACGTATTCGTCTTAATCTGCAATGTTTATCATGATATAGCAAGGGTGAGCATAAGATTTTCCAATAAGTTTAAGTTCAATAATTTAACGATATATCATGATTGAAATAATCTGAATAATAAGCTGGCTATAATTCAACAATATAATTGTGAACTAACAGGAACAAACTTTTGACTGAACAAGTATATAACATGAACAAATATATCTGGACCGAAGGGTAATGAAGGTGATTAGCCTTTCCTACCTGACTTATACATGCAACATGTACAGAGTACAATTCTCCAATGGCAATCAACAGTGATTATCCATAAGCATATCTGAATGAAACAACTCTTAGTAGAGTTAAGTAAAAACTTGCCTGAACTGTTATTACCGCTACACAATTTATAACGCTTTATCCGAAGACCTAATATTAGTAATATAGATCTCCAATATTAGAACAATATCATCACAATATAATACTATAAGATATATATACACATAGAATAACCTAAACACATAACACATAACCCTATCAGTCTACAATACACATAGAACCCGATATCAAGTCAAACTATTTCAGTTTATCTTGATTCCGACAAAATTCTAACGTCACGACGGTCTAGTCGGACAAAACTCGAGTCTAAAATTAATAAGACTCGGTCTAAACTGGTTCACAGATATCTTAGATAATTTATTAATAGTCAAAATATTTTTCATAAGCTCGCAATAATTTTTAAGTAATTATTACCATTTAAAATGATTTTCCAATCATTAATATCGTATTTATCTAATTTAAATACCACAATATCCTAATATCATTAATATTTATTTAATATTAAATATTAATAAAAATCATAACATAATATTATAATATATTTATAATATCACAAAGTATTTTTAATACTTTAAAATCACCTTTATATGATTTTTAAACAATTAAATTCATTATCCGATAATTACTATTAATATTAAATATTAATATTTTCATGACAAAATATCAACAGTTTTATTTTATAACTTGAAATATTTTCATAACACTTAAATCATTTTTACATGATTTTTAAATCATTAATTCTATTTTTCTATAATTTATTTAATATATTTATTAAATAAATTAATTACCATTAATATTGATTAATTAATGAAATTTATCACAAAATATTAAAAGTCACTGAAAATATCTTTAAATATTTTCTTATATCATAATATTATTTTTCATGATTTTTCATGTATTAAAATCATTTTTAAATAACTTATTTAATATTATAATTAAATAAATTAAATACCATTTATATTCCAAAAATATTAAATATTTATGAAATATACTCAAAATAATTAAAAACTATTTTTCAGACTTTAAAATAATTTTTTGAAATTTATTTTGTATTTTTAATAATTAAAAACTATTTTTATCTATTTATTAATTAAAATAATTAATTTCTAAAACTAACTGTCGCTAAAGGGGCCTATAGCGACAGACCTGTCGCTATAGGTGTTCTTGGACTGTTCTTGAAGAAACCCAAAACTTCATCGCCAGTTACCGGGTGCCGAGTTTGACCGTTAATAATTCCTTGGTTAATACGTTTCTGGATTTGCTAAGGCGTTATAATTATAGTGCTCGTGTAATATTACAAGTTAAATGAAGTTTTATAGTCATACTACATCAGATCTGATAGATCTAGGCTTCCAAACTTTCTGACAACATTGTTCTTCGTTTTTTGGATTTTCCAGAATTGAAGGTACCTACTTTGGATCCTTATAGTTTGCGTTCTGTGTTTGATTTGTGTGATATAGTGGTTTAACTGTGTAGTGAAGATGTCAGGGTACAAGCATATAACATCATAACATGATAACATAATTGCACCAGAAAGGTTAAGGCTGGTCAAACCACTATCAGACTCGAGTTCTTAAGAAATCTGGGTTTTCCAGATTTCTTCATAATCTGGTGGTCAACGCTACTTTGACCCTTATTAAATTTGATTCCGAGTAATATCTAAGTGATATAAAGGCTTTATTTTGTAGTACTGATACCAGACTACAAGTCCACAAAACGAACATGACTAAATAACCTGTCAATAGCAAGATTAGAGTCATTGAAAATCTTGTCAGAGATTTCTGGGGATTCTGGGCTGCCCATAATTTGCTTTCCGTGAACGGTCAACGATGTTTGACCGCTCATAACTCTCAGAATATTTATGATCTGGACGTGTTTCTAGTTGGAGTTCATAGTCTTCATGACATAGAACATATATAAAACAAAAAACACAACAAACAACTAACATATCAAGATCTATGGGCCCTGACATATGGCTGTCAGGCCATCATTTTCAACATTTCCAGAATTTTAAAATCTTTATATTCGAGCATCTAGATGTTATGGATCCATGATCCAACAACCAAGATCTCTAAATGACACCTTATAACACATCTTTAGCCAACAACTAACAACAACTAATATCAGATTAAAGATTTAGAAAAATTAGGGTTCTTATACCTTTGATGTAAGACCCCAACTTTTATAAATAAAGATGAATTTTCTATAAATATCATTTTTGAATATTATGGAGTTAATTTGATATAATGTTATAGTTGTGGGTAATATTTATAAATTTTGCAAAGTACGCAAGTTGTTATATTATATTCGATTGGTCTGGGAATATTCGTTTTAGCAGAGAATATTCGTTCAAACGACGCAATCATTGGTGGACCCCATAACATAATTATTGTCGGATTGAGAAAACGACAAAAATATTTTTATGAAAATAACGGCAGAAGTTTTACCATTAATACTGTTGAACAACTTGGTAGTAAAAGTACAGTAATACGCGTGGTTGCATAGTAGCACACGGTATTGATTATTACGTGAGAAGTCACTCAGTTTTGTTTAATTATTGCCACAGTATTTGTTATAGAGTTTGGCGTATTATTTGGATCCCCTACTTTCTCATTTTTCAAAATAATCGGTAGAAATTTATTCAATGTAAGTGGAAGGGCCCATATGTTTATGACTTTTGGTGGAGATGGGAACTTATGTTTGTTACATGGAATGAAGAAAAAAAAGAACGAGGAATGTGGGAGTATTATTGTTATGGGATGTTTATATATAATATATAAAATGTGGGTGCATGTGATTATATATATGGTATATATATTTGATAGTGGTTTTTGGTGGAGGGAGTAGTCAGGATGGTGTAGTATATGTATTATTTATATATATGCAATGCTTGAAAATTGACAGGGAGGAGTACATTTATTATTATATATATATTTAGGCTTTCAACATGTGTGGATTATATATAGATAGGTTTTTATAATCTTCCTTTATTCTGATTGGTTGGGGAATTGACAATTGCTAGCATGATTTTGCCAACCTAGACATTCATTGGCCAACTCTTTGAAAATGTGTACTGATGCGTAGGAAACGTGAAGTATTATTGTTCATCCGTAAATAATTGTTGCGTCCATTTCTTTACAGCACCCCTTCCATTCTCCTATAAATAGAAGCTCATTCCTTCATTATTTTCTTACGAATTCACTGAAACTTTAGATAGAAAAATTATAGAGAAACTATAGAAAAGTTTTCTGCTACTTCCCTACTCTTATATTCAGTTTCTTTTACGGTAAGGGGTGTTATTCTTTCTTATTCATGAAGAGAACTGTTGTTATTCCATTTCTTATTATTCTGTTGGAATAACCTGTATACGCGGTCTACCCTATACTTGGTGACATTCTTCTATTATTCTGTTGGAACATTCTGTCTGTGTGTTTTACACTGGACCTGGTTCCGTCTTTATTATTATTCTGTTGGAACATCCAGTCTGTGTGTTTTATACCGGACCTGGTTTCATTATTTATTATTCTGTCGGAATATCTTGTCTGTGCGTTTACGCCGGACCTGGTTCCAATATTTATTATTCTGTCGAAATATCCTGTCTGTGCGTTTACGCCAGACCTGGTTCCATTATTTATTATTCTATTGGAATAACCTGTCTGTGCGGTCTATCGCATGCCTGGTGATTTCTTTTGTTATTCCATTCTTTATTATACTCAGTTGGTTAAGTTTTGACTTCTATACTCCATGAAATTAGTGGAATATCCTTGATAATTGCGGTTCATCCAGTATCTTTTCATGAAAATATTCTTCTAAGCATTCTTGAATTTTACTCCACAAAGCAGTATCATGTTGACAATTTGGACGTTGTTAATTCTTGGATAAATTAATTCTTGAACTTGTTTTATTGAATTCTTATATCACTGTCATCATCCTCATGTTTATAAAATGTTAAAAGTCATTTGTGGCCTGTAGTGCATAGATGGACTTGGTATGATTATGACCAGGGATTATTCGGTATAATCATGACCGTAATGTTACAAATGATGTGGTAAAAGTCCTCATTGGCCCGTAGTGCGTTGATGGACAGTTGTTGGCATGATCATGACCATTAATGAATACACGAATATTCTTGGCCGTAGTGCAGGGGTGATTCGATGATGTGGATTATTTAATTAAGTTGAGTCCCAGCGATCACAGTGTTGAAAAACCTTTTAAATCATAAAAGATAGTAGAGTTTATTTTCTACTTGACTCTTTTAATGGATTGTTTGTTCCGCTGCAGTTAAACTTGATGTCTATTATATTTTATCAGTTTAACATTGTTGAAGGCTAATAATAATTTATTCTGCATTATCTTAGTCATAATATTTCTTATTGGGCTAGTTGAGCTAACCCTTTCTTTCACTATTCTCTTCAGGAAATGAGAACGTAGCTGGGGCAAGTCGGGGAACGGAGTGATGGTCTGAATGATAGTATTAGTTAGTAGTCCTCACTATTCTATGTAATGGTGTGTTAATAAATGTAATGAGGACTCCTTTTGAGTATGAATACTCTCTAGAAGATAATATTTGTATTCAAACTCACAGTTTATGTTTTGTCGTATTGTACACGACAGTTGTATTAATAAGTTGTATTTGTATTCTGTACTATGTATCTGACGACCCAAGATGGGTGATGTATACCTAATTTTGGGGGCGTCACAGTTGGTATCAGAGCTTAGGGATATGATCCCTGGCTAAGATGTGAGAATAGAACTAGGAGGGGAGAGACGGGGAATTCCTTCGCTAGTATGACCTACCTAAGTTTATTTGTTATTTAATTGGTTGGTCAGAGTATATTGATAATATGTGACATGTTAATTAACCCTTGTTTTGTGGCAGTATTTGAAAATGGCAGCTGGAAATGTCAACAATGGAGTGAATGAGACCGTGACACCTCTAATCACCAACCAAGATAATGTAATATCGGGCGAAGAAGAAATTAGAGATATCTACGTGGTAGAGGTATTGCACCCGAGCTAGTGGCAGAGGTATCAGCTTAGAGTAAGGAAGAAGAGGAACCTGAGGAGAATTGGTTAGAAGAAATCTATGATCAAAACTTAGAATTACAAAATCGTGTAAATGAGTTAGAAGAGCAGGCTGAAGAACGCCAGGCGGTCGTGGAGCAAAGAGATGTAACGATTCAAAATTGTGTTACCCGATATGTGATGCTCGAACAAAATCACGCTTTGGCAGAGTGTAAGATATTAAAGTTGGAATCTGAGAATTCAAATATCAAGGATCAGCTGAAAGAAGAAACAACTGAACGAGTGAGAATGTAGGATTCGTGGGTAAAAGCCGCACGACGTGTTGATATTGTAGAAAGAGATGTCCGATCCAAAAAGGCTAAAATAGATGATATACATTTCTCTTTTTGGACAGCAATTGGGAGAACCCAACATCGAGTTTTGAATTACCCTGTACAGAGCAGTCAATCTGAACTCGATATGGATCGAAGATTGATGATTCAGATCATGAAGCAGGAGTACGATGAAGCAGTTGAGGGTGGAATATGCCCTATATTAAAGTCAATTCCAACGATAGAGATGACATCAAATGCTACCCCAGACAAGTCAAAGCCGGGTAGTTTAAGGGAGAGCAGTTGTCATGACTTCCCAACAAGTAAGGAACCCAAATGAAGTTATCGCGGGTAAGCTAATCATAAACCCTTGCGAAGTTTGTACCTTATTCGATACTGGTTCTACCCACTCTTGTATTTCACCTAATTGTGTTCAACGTTTAAACTTGGCCCTTAAAAAAATAAAAAATAAAAATTTATTAGACTTGACTTATCTGTTGAAACTCTGTTAGGAGAAACCTTTGTTAACTCCAGTATTTATAAATCTTGTTTGATTCAAATCTACACTTTCACGTTACCTGTCAATATGTGATTTTTGGAAACGATTGGTTAACTACCCATTATGCTTTTCGTAAGGTTGTTAATTTTCATATTCCTAACCAACCTGTTTTGCGAATTCAAGCAACCAAACCACTAAAGTCAATCATTATCATATCAAGCCATAACTAAAGATCCTCGTTCCTTTCGTTGTTGATTTCCTGGTGTGGAATGCACCGAAGCCAGACTTTCCGTAGGAGACGTTGTAAATGACGATGGCAAGCTGATAGGTATCAATGTGACGTGTTATCCAAGTCTGGGATGAGAGTCACAGTTTTGAATGATATTTATATTGTTAATAAATTTCCTGACGTATTCTTGAAGATTTCCTAGCCTACTCCTAGAGCGTGAAATCAAATTTTGTATTGACCCCAGTACAAAACCCATTTCTTAAACCCTCAAATATTTCTTTACTTAAAACGAACGTATCAGGCGCCAAAGACGTTGGCTCGAGCTGTTAAAGATTACGATCGTACCATTTAATATCATCGTGGAAAAGTGAACGTGGTAGCTGACGCGTTGAGTAGAAGATCATATGCAAGTACGAGTACGATACTGTCAACACAAAGGCCCATTTTGTGTGACTTGCAAAGGATGGAGATAGAGTTAAAGACTCCAGGGACCCATGTGATGATGGCGAATATACGAGTAGAACCGACTTTAATTGATAAAGTTTAAATTGCTCAACCTACAGACCTAGAGCTGATGCGTATGAGGAAGAAGGTGCAAGAAGGTGCTATGCCGGAAGCAATAATCGAAGAAGAAGGAATATTTCAAGTCAACTCCAGACTTTGTGTTCCTAATGACCCTGATTTAAAGTATGAAATCGTGATGGAGGCGCACAACACACCGTTTGCAATCCATCCTGGAAGTAACAAAATGTATTATGATCTTCGTCATACATTTTGGTGGAGCAACATGAAGAGAGAGATAGCGTTGTTTATCTCAAGGTGTCTAATTTGTCAACGAGTTAAAGCAGAGCATCAAGTACCAAAAGGTCCATTGCAACCACTTGAAATTCCAGAATGGAAGTGGGAGCACATTACCATGGATTTCATCACCGGTCTTCCTAAGGTTTCTCAAGGTATATATGCGATTTGGGTCATTGTTGATAGATTGACCAAGTCTGCTCATTTCTTACCGATATGAGAAACTTATACACTTGAACGTCTTGCTCGTATGTACATAAACGAGATTGTAAGACTGCATGGTATGCCAGTATCCATAGTTTCTGATCGAGACTCAAGATTCACTTCACGATTTTGGGTTAGTTTACAAAAAGCTATGGGCACGGATTTACGATTTAGTTCGGCATATCATCCTCAGACGGATGGACAATCAGAGAGGACTATTCAAACTCTTGAAGATCTATTAAGACTCTGTGTCCTTGATTTTAAGGGAAGTTGGGACAAGTTCTTATCATTGGTGGAGTTTTCCTACAACAACAGTTATCAAGCAAGTATTGGCATGGCTCCATTCGAAGCGTTGTATGGAAGAAAATATCGTTCTCCAGTATGCTGGGATGAGGTGGGTGAAGCAACGTTGTTGGGACCGGAGTTGATACGTATGACTACGAAAAAGATTCAAACGATCCGGCAACGTATAAAAACCTCACAAGATCGACAAAAGAGTTATGCTGATCTTCATCGAAAGGACGTGGAATTTGATGTAGGAGATCATGTGTTCTTACGTGTTGCTCCATGGAAAGGAGTTATGAGATTTGGAAAGAGAGGAAAGCTCAATCCTCGATTCATCGGTCCATTTTTAATCCTCGATCGAGTAGGAACTGTGGCTTATAGACTCGCTTTACCGCCAAGTATGTCTCGTGTTCATAACGTTTTTCACATATCTATGTTACGCAAATATGTGGAATACCCGAACCACATTATTGAGTTAGAACCGGACGAAATAGCGGAGGATTTGACGTATGAAGAAGTTCCTGTTCAAATCTTGGATAAGAAGGAACATATTCTACGCTCCAAGGTTATACCTCAAGTCAAAGTTTTGTGGAGAAACCACGATGTTGAGAAAATGACTTGGGAGTTAGAATCTAAAATGAAATCAAGGTATCTTTACCTCTTCGACATACCAGGTACGTACCCTAATTTCGAGGGCAAAATTTCATAAGAAGGGGAGGTTGTAAGACCCCAACTTTTATAAATAAAGATAAATTTTCTATAAATATCATTTTTGAATATTATGGAGTTAATTTGATATAATGTTATAGTTGTGGGTAATATTTATAAATTTTGCAAAGTACGCAAGTTGTTATATTATATTCGATTGGTCGGGAAATATTCGTCTTAGCAGAGAATATTCGTTCAAACGGCGCAATCATTGGTGGACCCCACAACATAATTATTGTCGGATTGAGAAAACGACAAAAATATTTTTATGAAAATAACGGCAGAAGTTTTACCGTTAATACTGTTGAACAACTCGGTAGTAAAAGTACAGTAATACGCGTGGTTGCATAGTAGCACACGGTATTGATTATTACGTGAGAAGTCACTCAGTTTTGTTTAATTATTGCCACAGTATTTGTTGTAGAGTTTGGCGTATTATTTGGACCACCTACTTTCTCATTTTTCAAAATAATCGGTAGAAATTTATTCAATGTAAGTGGAGGGGCCCATATGTTTATGACTTTTGGTGGAGATGGGAACTGATGTTTGTTACATGGAATGAAGAAAAAAAAAGAACGAGGAATGTGGGAGTATTATTGTTATGGGATGTTTATATATAATATATAAAATGTGGGTGCATGTGATTATATATATGGTATATATATTTGATAGTGGTTTTTGGTGGAGGGAGTAGTCAGGATGGTGTAGTATAGGTATTATTTATATATATGCAATGCTTGAAAATTGACAGGGAGGAGTACATTTATTATTATATATATATTTAGGCTTTCAACATGTGTGGATTATATATAGATAGGTTTTTATAATCTTCCTTTATTCTGATTGGTTGGGGAATTGACAATTGCTAGCATGATTTTGCCAACCTAGACATTCATTGGCCAACTCTTTGAAAATGTGTACTGATGCGTAGGAAACGTGAAGTATTATTGTTCATCCGTAAATAATTGTTACGTCCATTTCTTTACAGTACCCCTTCCATTCTCCTATAAATAGAAGCTCATTCCTTCATTATTTTCTTACGAATTCACTAAAACTCCAGATAGAAAAATTATAGAGAAACTATAGAAAAGTTTTCTGCTACTTCCCTACTCTTATATTCAGTTTCTTTTACGGTAAGGGGTGTTATTCTTTCTTATTCATGAAGAGAACTGTTGTTATTCCATTTCTTATTATTATGTTGGAATAACCTCTATACGCGGTCTACCCTATACTTGGTGATATTCTTCTATTATTCTGTTGGAACATCATGTCTGTGTGTTTTACACCGGACCTGGTTCCGTCTTTATTATTATTCTGTTGGAACATCCTGTCTGTGTGTTTTACACCGGACCTGGTTCCATTATTTATTATTCTGTCGGAATATCATGTCTGTGCGTTTACGCCGGACCTGGTTCCATTATTTATTATTCTGTCGGAATATCCTGTCTGTGCGTTTACGCCGGACCTGGTTCCATTATTTATTATTCTGTTGGAATAACCTGTCTGTGCGGTCTATCGCATGCCGGGTGATTTCTTTTGTTATTTCATTCTTTATTATACTCAGTTGGTTAAGTTTTGACTTCTATACTCCATGAAATTAGTGGAATATCCTTGATAATTGCGGTTCATCCAGTATCTTTTCATGAAAATATTCTTCTAAGCATTCTTAAATTTTACTCCACAAAGCAGTATTATGTTAACAATTTGGACGTTGTTAATTCTTGGATAAATTAATTCTTGAACTTGTTTCATTGAATTCTTATATCATTGTCATCATCCTCATGTTTATAAAATGTTAAAAGTCATCTGTGGCCTGTAGTGCATAGATGGACTTGGTATGATTATGACCAGGGATTATTCGGTATAATCATGACCGTAATGTTACAAATGATGTGGTAAAAGTCCTCATTGGCCCGTAGTGCGTTGATGGACAGTTGTTGGCATGATCATGACCATTAATGAATACACGAATATCCTTGGCCGTAGTGTAAGGGTGATTCGATAATGTGGATTATTTTATTAAGCTGAGTCCCAACGATCACAGTGTTGAAAAACCTTTTAAATCATAAAAGATAGTAGAGTTTATTTTCTACTTGACTCTTTTAATGGATTGTTTGTTCCGCTGCAGTTAAACTTGATGTCTATTATATTTTATCAGTTTAACATTGTTGAAGGCTAATGATAATTTATTCTGCATTATCTTAGTCATAATATTTCTTACTGGGCTATTTGAGCTCACCCTTTCTTTCACTGTTCTCTTCAGGAAATGAGAACGTAGCTGGGGCAAGTCGGGGAATGGAGTGATGGTCTGAATGATAGTATTAGTTAGTAGTCCTCACTATTCTATGTAATAGTGTGTTAATAAATGTAATGAGGACTCCTTTTGAGTATGAATACTCTCTAGAAGATAATATTTGTATTCAAACTCACAGTTTATGTTTTGTCGTATAGTACACGACAGTTGTATTAATAAGTTGTATTTGTATTCTGTACTATGTATCTGACAACCTAAGATGGGTGATGTATACCTAATTTTGGGGGCGTCACATTTGAGGCTTTGATTATGATTCTGATCCTTGATGATCTGATATTTGATAGTTATCGATCTAAGCTTAACATTTGACTCTCTTTCACTCTTAGTCCCGAAATTCTAGAGAGAGAAGGTCTTGGAGAAAATGAAAATTAAAGTAGACATTTTTCTCTCTCTAAATTCACATATATGATATGTGTTGCCTCTTTTTTAGTTCTACAAAAGTGCTCTAACTTATGCAAGCATACATGTGTCAACAAGTAATACAGAGCAAGTAAAGTATCGATCCCACAAGGAAAGTTGTTTAATTAAAATTACTATGCATTAATTAAATCACTATATTTATATGCTCAAACTAATGACTATAATTGGTTTGTCACTCTAATCGCAAATAACGATTAAAACAATAAATAAGATGCAATAAATCAAATCTGAAAGTAATGGGATCCTAACTTCATTTAATATTTCATTTAATCACCACTATCATGCAAGACTTGTTCACATATCACAGGAAAGTAGCCAAGAGCACTAAAAGAGTCATAGCCATTTTTCAATGTACTATGACCTACTTACACAGCATCCACAAGTGATAGACTCTATGTAATCATCAATATAACCAACATCACTATATGTCTATGTGAAATTGCAATAAAAATTGAATTTAAGCACAAACCCTTATTCTAACTCATACGGTGAAACATTATATGTCTATCTGGTTCACGAAATACACAAGCCATACAAAACAGCCCTATATACATATGCTATCATGATTACAAACCATACTTGCATGTTCATTGTCAATTCCATACAAGTACTAAGAGTGAATGGTGATCAAGCATTCATACATGCGAAACAATCATGATAGAAATCCCATATGATATGTAAAATAGTCCAGCATTCAAGCACGTAACCAAACTACATATTAAAATCCGTTAGAATCCCATAATGGAGTTTAGTTCATGACTGAACCAAAAGCCATTATGGGATCAAGGCTAAACATGGCTAATAAGCAAACAATTGAAAGATGAAAGATAGAAACGATCAAACCAATTGCTGATTACAATCCACTATTAACGTTCAGGTCCTCATATAAATCTAGCAACTACTAATAAAAATCCACACTGATAGAAAATCCCAAGAAGAATTAGAAAAATAGAGTTTTGGCTTCGCTCTACGTTGGAACCTCTCTCAGAGTGTAAAACCCTAGTTTCGAAAAATGAAAATACGTAAAATTGAATAATGATGATGCGTCTGACGCCAGTCAGAAATCGTTTAAAACCAATTACAACCTTTTTAATTAAAAGTTAAAATAAAACAAATCAGCATTAATCAGCATCGCGCGTAGCCGTGCGCTCCCCCAGTGTAATCCTCGCACCGGCGCGCAACTTGCAGTGTGTCATGTTGTCCATCCGGGTGCTCGCGCGGGCGCGCGGTCCCAAGCTTGTCCTGCCGCGCGGCTTCTGCAATTTTGAGTTCTAGTTCTGCTACTGCAATTGATCTGTTCCGCTGCTCCTGCCTTTGTCCATCCACGCTTAGTCTTCTGCTCCACTTGATCCTCATGCCATGCATATCCCATCTTGTGCCTCGCTTCATGCGTCCATTTGCCTCGTGCCGTCTAATTCAACCAAATTAGGTCATTTCCTGCACTTTTTCACCAAAAGGAGTTTTAAGTAAATGCAATGCAAAATAACATGAAATGCAACTAAAAATACACTAAAATGTACTTGAGATGGGCATAGTGCGCGTGAATTGGTATTCAATAAGTAGGTATAAAACCCACTTATCAAATACCCCCAAACTTGAACTGTTGCTTGCCCTCAAGCAATATATACTAATGAACAATGAATATGAAGCTATAGTACTATGCAACTAAATTATGATGTAACTAATCTCACATTGTTCCAGCTATCACAGAAATTCAGTCCAAAATGCCTCAGCGAATTTTTCCAAATTTAAGAATACCATTTCAAACCAAACTGTAGGCATAATGTCGTACATTCAGATAATTCATAAATGCTATAGAAATGCTGTGTGTGTGTGTATTATGTTCACCAAAACTTGATTTAAGTAAAGAATACACATGCTAAATTGCTTAATATAGAAAATTATAATTTAAATCAAGACTCATGTATACATATGCAACGCAGACTATTCCAACATAGCAAAACAAACCGCGGTTCAACAATGGGCTTAGCTGCTTTATTTTTGCTCACGAGGGCGATTTTTGTACTTTTCCACGGTGTTTATTGCTGTTTTTTTTTTTTTTTTTCACATGACTGTCCAATGTCTTACTCCATTAGGAAACACTGCTACCCCTTAGCGAGCTTTCAACCAACGACTCCCAGACCATGAAAGACCTTAAGTAGCCAGGGCCTCGAAATAAGACTAGCCACGTTATTACTGTTTTTTATATACATAGATACCCATGTTTCCCCAAAGTTTGAATGTCAATGTTTTGCAAGTCTACATCCATGTTTCACATATTTCTCTTTTTGACACTATATTTTCTATTGAGCAATACAACACATACTTTTTATACCTACAAGTGATTGTGAACACACTCGTGCAAACCGAAAGCATTTAAACAGCAACATGAACTTCATCATGTAAAACATTATATGCCAGCTCATGTTATCCTAACATACTCAAAAATCTTTGAAAATTTCACTATCATCATCGGCTAGACAAAAATTTCCATACGGCAAGAACTGTGAGACATGCAAACTACAAATGAACATGCAAATAAACATGCAACTATATGAAAAAATAAACTATATGATGCAAAAATTAAACAAATCATGCAAAAACTACATGCAACTATACTACTACCCCAATACCCCGAAACTTATAATATTCAATGCCCCATTGAATGAAGGTAAAGGGTAACGAAAAACTCTCCTAATGATCAGTGGTACCACCCTCCTCGGGTGGTGAATCTAGTGGTGGATATGGCACTACTGTCCCGAACTGAGGCCACACTAACGTTGTTCCTAGATGAGCAAAAGCTTCAGCCAAGGCCCTCGTGAGTCCCGTCGCAAATGTTTCGAAATTATCATACATGGCATCGGCTTTTAGCTCCAATCTTCGGATCTGGCGATCACCATGGGCAACAGATACTTGCGTGGATGGGCCTGCCTCATCTTTCTGAGGGGCCTGCTGTGATGGCTATGGAAAAGTATGCTGAATGATAAAACCTAATCCTCGCGGATGCGGTTCACCACCCGTCCAATCCTTGAATTTGGTAATAGTAGCATGAGTGATGTCGTGGCTCAGTTTCTGCAGCTGCTCATTATTCCATGGGACTCTTTGTTGGGTACAGAGCATGGCTACCACAGATGTATGCGGAATACTCCCAGTAGTGCTCCCCCGCATATAACGCAGCATGTTTTGATGAATTAAATGGCCTACATCAATGTAATTGCCTTTGATGATACCCCACAAAATAATAGCACGCTCAGTAGTGATTGCATGGTGGTGAGCTGAAAGAACTAGCTTGGCACAGATAAACAGATTCCATGCTTGGGCGTATTGATTCAAGGCGGACAATGGAAAAGATTTTGGCCTCAGTTGTCCCTGCCTTATACTTCCATTTGGTGCCCGGAATACACAATTCAACAATCACTACTGCCATATCCATTTCTAAATGTGGACCTTCTACCTAATTAGCAGACCCGGTGGGTGGTGCGTCATATATGTTGAAAACTGCTCTGATTGCTGGGGGGTCGAAAATCCACCTGCTCTCCTTGAACCAACGTTATGCCTGCTATTTATTTCCTTAGCATTCGCATAGAATTCTTGAACAATCCCCATGGGGATAGGTATATGAGATGCAGTCAAGCCAACCCAGCCTCTTTCTCGTATCATATACCAGAGTTGGCCATCTTGCTTCTCAGGTAGAAGTCCCCGTTCCTTCACAAAAGGTTTGGCCACAATCCGATAATAGTCCTGCTGGGCCTCCAAACTAATAAATTTCCTATGGTCCACGACATCCTCTTCTTGGTTATTGGAGGAAGATGCTGATGAAGAAGAGATGGAGATTTAGCGTGCTCTTTTTGGACCCATGTGCGGATGATAGAGAGAATGCAGATGAATTGGTTGATGAGCGTACCACCGAACTTACTACTGCACAACCTAAGCAGAAACCCTAGATTTATGCCAGGGAAGAGAGTCTGTAACAACCCGATATTTTCTATATAAATAAATAAAAAAATTTGCGTATAAATTTTATTTTTTTTAAGGATAAGGATTTGTACAAGATTATGTGTTTATGTATTTATGTGGTAAATAAAAATATATTTATTACATGAATGTTTACAAATAATTTTATTTTAGAATTATTGATTATTATAAAATATATTCTTATAATAATTAATTTATAGTATAAATGCTTTTATTAATTATTTTCCATGAAAATATAATCATATATTATTTAAATAATATATAAAGTGATTTTCAGAATAATTATAATAATTATTTTATTATATTAGTTTAGCACAGATTATTAAGTTAATTATTTTACCTTAATTATTAAGGTTAAATATGAAGAATAAATCAGATATTGAATCCAAACCCTAATTTTGGATTATTGTCAAGGTATGAGGATAATAATATAATATTATATTTTGATTTTTTAGTGCTATAAATATGTACTGTATGTACGTATTGTTGATGATTGGTCAATTATGGTATTTAATTTCAAAACCCTAATATTATTTGGTTAAACCCTAATATTACTGAGGGAAACCCTAATTTGAAGATCAAGTGTGAGCTTAAGACTGTGATATAACTGTGTTATATGTTTTATGTCATGTATTAAGTGATTAATTAAGTAAACCCTAATTAAAGTTCTAGAAACCCTAATTTCTAAATTAGTAACCCTAATTAGAAATTTTAAAAACCTAATTACTAATTGTAAACCCTAATTGCTAAAATGGTAACTCTAATTATTATTTTAGTAAATAATTATGTTAATTTGGAAACCCCAATTTATAATTTGGGGAACCCTAACAATATCAAGAAAACCCTAAATATATTTTTAAAACCCTAATTATCTATAAAAAACCCTAATTTTAATTATTTAGTTATAATTAAATTTTTATTAAACTCTAAATATAATTGTTCAAACCCTAGAAATTATTTGGGATACCTTAAGGTTTAAAATCTATTGATTAAAACGTAGATTCAAGTGTTATGGACAAGAATACCCTTAAATTATTATATTAGTTTACTAAAATACCCTTTTTTGGATTTATTTTTATTAGATTTCTTGCAAATCTTTCCATATCTTGCAAGTCATCACCCTAAGATTATAGCACATGCCTATATATCAGCCAATACTTATCCTCATTGCCACCTTGCAAGCCTAGATACATTGAATTTAAGAAGTATAAATAGATTGGAGAGAGAAAATGTTAGTTCATTAGCTCATTTTTGCACAACACTCATCCAAGACTCTCTCTCTCTCTCTCTAACCTACGAAATATTGTGCTAGATCAGTAACAAAATCGAGCCCCACTAACAGCTACAACAAATCAGTGGTCTAGAAATCAAGATTTGATCATAAAGGTATAAACCCTAGCCATAATTTCTGTCCAATTTTCGGTTGTTAGATGTTATGTTTGAGTGTTAGAATATGTTGTTAGTAGTGTATTATGATGATCTGGGTTGCTAGATGTTAGATCCATAACATCTAGAGGCTCAGATTTGATGTTATTCAAAATCTGGAAATTTTTAAAAGAGGCGTCTGACAACGAATGTCAAGTCGTGTAGATCTCTGTACGTGTTTGATTTTTGTGTTTTAAGTGTTGAATATTGTAGTCTGTTATGTAGTCTTTAATCTGGAACAAGAATCAGACTTAGATCTGGTCTAGATAGCAAAATATTCAAGGTTAAACGTGGTTGGCCGGCCATGACAAGGGATTTCTAGGTAACCCAGAAACGGCCTGACAACATTTTTAACCGTCTTGATCTGTCAGTTTATTGGCGTTTTGTTGTTGTTGTGTTATTTAAGTTGTAGTATGTAGTTTATACTATATGTTTATGCCTTAAAATATCCTAAATATAAAACTGGATGATTGCAGTGGATGGTCAAACTAGGACAGATGAACATGGAAGTTGTTTTCTGGGTAACCCAGAAAACGCTTGACCATTTCGTCTGACATGGTTTGACCGACCTTTATATGTTTGATCTGTTGTTGTTTCAGTGATATTATGTAATAGAACTCTTCTTTGTCATGTTGGCTACACACTGCAACCTTTAAATAACTAAAACATCACATAGATCACAAGTTGTGAAAGCCCAAATGTGAGCAGTCGAACTGTTCTTCATTTCTAGGTAACCCAGAAAATGAAGAACAGCTCTGACAGCTTGTTCATGGGCCTAGATCTCGCTGGTTATGTGTTGTTTGGACATGTTTATTGTTGGATCTTGTAGTTGTGCATTTGTACTACAATATCTGACTAACAAAATTCCCAGAAACGTTACGAGCTAAGATTTACGTTTGGTCAAACCAAGCCCCTCGAAACTGTCTATGGTATTCTGGGTTTTGGCCAAGAACATGAAGAACACCTATAGCGACGGTTCTGTCGCTATAGGTGGTCTTTAGCGGCAGATAATATATTATTTTTCAGAAATTAATACATAAATAGAAAAAAATAGTTTTTAATTATTAAAAATACAAAATAAATTATTAAAAATTATTTTAAATTCTGAAAATTAGTTTTTAATTATTTTTAGTATATTTCATAAATATTTAATATTTTTGGAATATTAAAAAATATTTAATTTATTTAATTATAATATTAAATAAATTAGTTAAAAAATAATTTAAAATTTTAAAAAATCGTTTAAAATTATATTGTGATATAAGAAAATATTTTAAGTTATTTTTAAGGACTTTTAAATATTTGGTGATAATTTTCATTAATAAATTAATATTAATGATAATTAAGTTATTTACTAAATAAATTAAATAAATTAATTAAAAATGATTTTATTATATTAAAACTTATTTTAAATAATAATAAGGTATTTAAAAATATTTTAAGTTATAAATTATAACTTTTAATATTTAAAGATAAATTTCATTAATTAATTATTATTAATGATATTAAGGTTATGTAATAATTATATTAAATAAATTAATTTAAAAATGATTTTATTATTAAAAAAATCATTTTAAATGAAAATAAAGTGTTTAAAGATATTTTAAGTTATAAATTATAACTTTTAATATTTAAAAGATAATTTCAATAATAATTTAGTATTGATAATTATTAATTTATTATTAATGATATTAAATTTATTTAATAATTATATTAAATAGATAGTTTAAAAATGGTTTTATTAATTTAAAAATCATTTAAAAATGATATAAATGAATTAAAAATATTTTAAGTAATGATTAATGACTTTTAATATTTTGATAAATAGTACATTAATATTTAAATATTAATGGTAATTATTTAGAAATTATTTTTAATGTTTTAAAAATCATTTAATGATAATATCAATACTTTAAAAGTATTTCAAGTTATTATAAATAACTTTGATATTTTGGAAATGATTTCATTAATAGTTTAATATTAATTAAATATTAATAATAATAGAATTGATTAATATTTAAATCATTTAATAATGATTTCGATGTTTGAAAATTCATGATGAATTATAATAAATGTTTTAAAATTATTATAAGTCATTTAAACATAATATGACTGATACTAAGTTACAGGATAGAGTCTTAGACTTGATAAATACCCGAATAAGCTGTCGGTACACCGACACATTTCAGAAATTGATCTGAACTTAGATAATATGATTAAATAAGTGATTATTTGTGATTCAATGGTTGTTAAACCTATGTGCTAATGTGATTAGGTTATGTGCTAACTGCAGTAACTAGTATTATGTGTTATGACATGTTATTCTAATTAGTAAAATGATTTATTTAATGATAGGGCTTGATATAAAAGATATATCTAAGTTGTGTAAGCAGCAGATAAGGCAAGTATCTAACTCTTTACATTTACTTTATGCAATGGACATGCGTAAGATAATATATGAACTATTCTTTTTAATTATTCAAATATTTCAACCTTTGTATATACTTATGCAATGATTCTGTATAAGTAAGATATTAAATTATAATTGTTGTACAAGTTCCTTTATTCTGTTATTGTTGATTAAGTTATATATTCTGTTTGTTAATTTCTAAAACATGGTTATACAAGTGCCCCCACTTGGATAATCATTATATTTTATCACATGTTGATACATACTTATCGGTGTCCAGTATGTATAAGTTGAATTAAAAGTCGTCTAAGCTATTTGATCCAGCTCGACATATAGTTAAAGTTGTTGTTGAACAAGATAAAATTCTATCCAACTAAATTGTTTTGGTTTGGATTCAAGACTGGTATGAACATCCCAAATATGGGAAAACTTTTATGCGCCTAAGGCGGGAATGCTGGACGAAAGTATCATCCTTTAAATGTAGTATTGATCAATACAAGGGCATAACGGGCTGATCACCCCCGTGCCCGTAAGTAATGACGGTTTACAGATGAAGTTCTGCTTAACCTTTTCGAAAATAAAAAACAATGTTTGTGACGAACAAGAAATTTGTAATTTAATTTTAATATTTATTGAAGTAAATAAATATTTTTCGACGATTTAATTATTGGATTTAATAATTAATTGATGCAATTGTGATAGATTAATTTAATCATATGTGTTACATTTATTAAATTAATGTAGAGAATTTTATTATTCAAGTATGTGATTATGTGAGCTTATTGAATTAAATGAATTATTTAATTAAGCATAATGTTATTTTAATTAGAGAATTAATAAATTGACATTATTTATTAATGAGATAATTGAATATATGTTTATGTGAATTTATGAGTAATTATTATATTTTATTTAAAGTAAATTAAATAAAATATGGGATTATTTTATAAAGAGGGTGACATTATTGAACTATATGATAAAGGTTTTATTAAAATAAAGAGCTTTGAGTTATTTTCTTGCTAAGCCAAACATGGCACTAAGGGAGGTTATGGGCAGTTAACCCATGACTGGGCAACTGACCACATCGCGTCAGTTCTATTTCAATCGACGTCTTCTCATTCCTTTCATTTTTTTTTCTAAGTCTAAAATTGTTCAAAGAGAGAGTTCAGAGAGAAAGTGAGAATTTGTGAGAGATATTATAAGTATTTAATTAACAGGTACTTGTAGAAAGCTTTCATTAACCATCTCCTAACTTATACTCTGGGTAATTCTCCCAAACCCAATTTCTACATTTACGTCTTTTAGTTTTTATAAATTGGCTTTCAAAACTTCTGTTAATCTCTGTGATTTGGGAATTGTACTATTATATGGATTTATGTGATAGTAAGAATAGCATAACATGTTTTATATATATATTACATGATTTCATATCATCAAGTTCATGAAAACATGTAGTAATCTGATGACTTGTTATTTCAAAATAAACAGAGAACGTGATATGGCCATATGGCCTTATATGTGATAATTGATGTATTGATTATATATTATCCCTAAATTTTACACCCTTATATTATTGAGCATGTTAATACGAAGTGATCAAGCTTTAAACGAACGGATTTGGCCTTATAACGAATCCGTAGTGTTAAATTATAAGTTTTGTTCAAAATCCTCAAGAACTTCAAGAACAGTCTAAATTTTTATTATTTAAATATGTGATTATATGTTTTAATAGGTTAAAATCACTTTATAGATGTTGTATTATGATTATGCATGAATTATAACATGTGGGTATATGTGATTTGGTGAAATTAGTGTTAAAAATGTCACTTCAACAAAAAGGCTTATCAGCGACCGTACATCTGCGACCGCATATAGTCGCAGATGGGTATCAGCGACCGTATGCAGTCGCTAATCGTAGTCGCAGAAAATCTAGTCGCTGAAATGACATCAGCGACCAACAATAGCGACCGCATCGTTAGCGACCGCAATCAGCGACCTCAGCTGTCGCTATTCTGACTCATGCTGAGTCATGTGTCAGACGTGATGTGGCACACGTGTCAGCGACCGATAATAGCGACCGCAGGCGGTCGCTGAAGTAGAAGCACCTCACTCGGTCGCTAACTTTATTTTTTTTAATATTTTTCCTGTTTTATTGATTTCCCAAAAATAACCTGCTTTGTACCTGCTTTTTATCCCAACACACAGCAGTATATATAAGAATCCATCCATCCATGATAACTACTATATGATAAAAATCCATCCATACATACAGTCCAAGGAATGAATCTAAATCAACACAACACAATACAATCGTAAACATCCATATAATAGAATCGTAAACCAATACAGTCCAAAGATAAGTAGTTTAAAAGATTACAAGGCTTTAAAAATCTAAAAAACAAGTCTAACAAGGCTTTACAAATCTAACATGCATGACTGGTCTAGCTCTTCATGGATCATTCAAATTAGTACCCTGTAATTAACAAAAGAATAAAACATATATGTTACATGTGTTGATACTGCTATGACATGGGGAAAGCTAAATAATAGACAATGTACGTAATGAAACATTAAAAGTACCTGGTCGCCACCCTGATGCTGTGATGCTGCTGCTTCCGCCACTGCCTTCGCCAAGTCATCAGGATTCAGAGAATGCAGATGCCGGCCCAGTATAAGAAGAAGATCACGATTTTGACAGATCGCTCTCACACAGTCAGCAGGAGTATGATAGGCTGGATGACCTGATGACTGTGTAGACTGTGTAGACTGGGTAGCAGAGCTGCCTGTGCCACTGATGGTCGGGCGTCGTCTTTGTCCTTGGCCTTTAACATAATTTTTCTTCACGACGGACGCCCTCTCCCATAATTCTTGATCAATCGCCGGACGCGGGGTGCCTTCAGGATAGCGCTCGTTCATTAAGTCCTTATAAGTGTCCTGTCAGAAGGTCAACAAATAAATAGTTAAAAATAAATACAAAATGCTAAAAAACATGACTATAATATGTTTAAAGTTAACTTATTACCGCTATCTGAACAGCATCAGGCAGACCATCACGGGTGGCCACATACACATCCAACCAATTGATAGGTTGACCTTGAGACTCATACTCCTACAGTTCATGTTCTCATATTAATATGTAAACATATGATATTTTAGCTACAAAACATGACTGTAAACATAAAGACAAATAACTAAGCCAATAAGCTTGTTATACATACGTACCCTAGCAGCAATATGTTGCAGCTGAGATATACTGCCGCCCTTGTACGTGCCTTTTGCCTTTTCGCCTTCAGATACACCTGAGGATCTGTTCGAGGCGGCAGTCTTACGTCTCTTGACCCAGCTCTCAGCTCTCCACTGCTCACACATCTGCACCCATATGGGATGTGCACACCACCAGGGGCAATGCTCATGCATATAATGCTCACCCTGTCCTGGATGGTCAATCTCAGCATTGTGCAGGGCTTTCTGTCGTTCTTTGTTTAGATTATCTTTAGTCCGGACGGCGCACTTCTGCCAGAACAGTGCCTGAATAACTGATGCATGTGCGTCGTCCCATCTATACCGTTTCTGCAAATAAAACAACAATAATAATATTAAAACTATTATATTACCATAATCCAACATTACCAAACTATTAGTTGATTAACTATGTATTATCTATCAGAGTGATTAAATAAATATACCTGAAATTCAGCCCAAACTGCATCCTTATGGGCGAGAGGTGTGCTCGCCCAAGTAATCACTGGCATAGGCCAGTTCTGTAAGCATAATTGTGAAATGCACTTCACAATTTTACTATCTTGAAAATCACTACAATATACAATAATTTACATTAAAATATATTTATAACAATGGAAATATTAAACCCTTATATATACATGATGTTTAACTTACGTGCTTTCTGGAGGAGGACGGATCTGTATAAGAATGCGATCATCCGGATTAGCCGGGGCCTTCGGCACATGATTAGGGCCCCGACCCAACCCGCGCTTTCGTGCAACAGGTTCAGAAGACATCTATAAATAAAAAAAATTAGGATGTTAGTATGAAATTATGAATGACAATTAATTGTATGAAATAGTTAACTACGATTACCATAAGTGAAAGGTACATAAACATGACTGCAAAATAGTTAACTACAACAACTACAAATGATATAGTTAAGGATATAGAGAACATTCCTATATAGAGAACATAAATGAAAGGTACATAATTATGAACTAAACATGAACATGAACATAAACATACATTTTGTACAATTAAAACTAAACATACATTTTAATGAAAATCGTTGTCTGATGAGTCAGAATCATTTTGTACAAGTATCGGAGATTCATAACCATCTTCTTCAGATTCTGTGTCAGTGTCAGTCAATAACTCTTCCTCAATGTCACTGTCATCTTGCACAATAACTGTCTCGGGATCCAATTCATCAGGTTCATCTCCACCCTCTAACTGGATTACATCATTGTTGTCCTCTATATTTATTATAGGAGGTCTCTGAAGCATTTCCTCTTGGTAGAAATCCCCGTCTATTACTTGGACACGACTACGCGCGGGAGTATGAATTACAACTTGCCAATCTGTATGCGGTCTATCCCTTTTCCTAACTGGACTAGGAGTGTAGTATACTTGTATTGTTTGAGTTGGTAATACAAACGGTTCGTTGGAGTACGCAGACCTATGGAGGTCAATATCGACGATTCCATGTCTGTCAACACGTATCCCTTTTTCTGAATCAAACCAATGGCACTTGAACAAGTGAATATGACCCCCGTACGTGCCCTTGTACGACAACTCTACGATTTCCTCTAACTCCCCATAAAAGGCACGACCAAGCTCATTGTAACAATCTCCTTGGACACACACTCCAGAGTTCGTTGTTCTTTTACCGTGCCCATATGCCTTTGTGTGAAATTCACAACCATTTATTTTGTAACCATTGCGGGTGACTTGGTCCCTGTCTGGTCCCATAGCTAGGACTTGTACATTAGCCGGAATCATTGATCCCTTAGTCAAAGCCTACAAAAACTCTTCTCTGTCCATGTGCCCACTAGCATTCTTCGTAATTTCTCATGAACCCAGAAACAAGTAAATGATAGTTTATCACGTCTCTGTCCATATAATTTACATTCTTACACTTCAAACATGGACATCGTATCTGCGACTTACCATTCATACATTCCGGGTGACTATACGCATAATCCAAAAACACTTGGCAACCAGCTCTAAATTCAGCTGTAGCACCTATCTGGGCACTTGACTTTCGTTGTGCCATCCAACTACGGTCTGAATAGAGGTCCATGATTCCACGGTACCTATGTTGACATGAATTATTGTATTCCCTTGTTAGAGATTTACAATTCAGCTCAATCCCATTTATGATGCTTATAAATACATATACATGTATATGTACATATATAACATGAGTGTGCATCATATATGATTATTCGAGAATTGAACAAGGATACATTCCAAAACAACCTAAAGACAATAGATTCCTAGGGGTAGAATATGAATCATTGCATCATGCATGGTCTGCATATGATAGGACATTAGGTGATGAAAATATCTTGATGGTCAAGTTTGAAGAACAACCAATGAAATTTGAAATGTGTTCTAGAAACTATAACGATGCGTATATCAAGATTGCAGAAGAAGGCATACTATTAGCCCCTGTGAATACGAATGCATATATGGCCATTTGACTTATATATGAAGATTTAGACAAGTATGTCTTCTCGACTGTGAATTATGGATAAACTTCTTTGAACCTTCTTCTTGATTGAATTATGGATAAACTTAATTCCTAGTTATATTTTATGTCATACTCATGTTCAAGTTATTGGATTGGTATAAGTATGATCATATATTACAACCAAGGTTTTGGGTTAAGCCCTAATGTTCAAGTTATATAGCCATTTGACTTATATATGAAAAAATTTCGGCAGAGTCTCCCCTATAATATGAATTATCCACATGCACGAGGGCATGCATACTTGACCAATTTCAGGGCATAATTTAGGAGAATTCAATATTAGTAACAACAATAAGAAGCCCAAAAATTGTCCCAATTTCAGCAATATCAACAACAATTTATCTAAATTTCAGCAACAATATATTCAGCAGTAATATTATATTCAAAATTTTTCCAAATTTCAACAACTGTTATTCAGTAATAAAAAATTATCCAACTTTAGATAATCTCATATTAAAACATGAAACCTAATCATGCATGTTCCCAAATTATTCTTAAAGTGTGTGTATATACTTACAAAATTATACATATATGATGTATGTGTGTATATATATACATATAGGTATCAATCAACTCATAAAAGAATCTCTCTTTTTAAATTCATTGATTATCCCAAAAGTTTCATACCCATTAGGGTTCTACCCATTTTGAACAAGACACTGTAAATTTACCCATTTTGAACAAGACACTTTAAATTAAACTGGATTTTCAGTCAAACCCATTTGGATTTTCAGTCAAACTCAAATTAAACCCAAAAAATTCAAGAAAATGGCATCTAGAAGCAGAACATCAACACATTCACATCTTCAGAAAAACAAATCATGCCCATTCAATCAAAAATAACAGAAAAATAGTTTAATTTAGGGATTAATTAAAGGGGTTACCGGCGGTGGTGAAGGCGTCAGCCGGTGATGTCGGTGGTGAAGGCGTCGGCGATAGCGGTAGTTTTCCTCCCTCTTCTCTTCTCTTCTCCTCCTACTCCCTCTTCTCCCTCTCGTTAGTGTCTCCCCCTCTTTTTTTTCTTCAGTACTGATCGAGCGAACTACTGAACTTGATTAAGTTCATGAGAATCAGCGACCGCCATCAGCGACCGCATGCGGTCGCTAATATTTAATGACGTGGACATATCAGCGACCAACCATGGTCGCTAACAGAGAGTGGTCGCCCCGCTAAAGTTTCGCACCAAATTTTAGGAGGAAAATTCATATCAGCGATCGAACAGCGACCGCATGCGGTCGCTGATATGAACTAGCGACTAGAATCCTATCGGTCGCAGATAGCAGTCTCTGTTACTATTATCAGCGACCGGATACGGCGGTCGCTGATATTATTGGTCGCAGATGGCTCTTTTTCTTGTAGTGTGTGTTGATTTCGTTGAACTCTGTGTTCTTCGCGAACTGAGATTCAGTTTCTGGGGTCTCGCGCCGCGGCGCCAGCTCTAGAACTGATTTCTCGTGCCGCAGCGCCACAGGGCTCGTAGCGCCAAGACTCGAGCCACGGCGCCACAGCGCCGCAGCGCCAAGGGCCCGGCCACAGCGCCACCACGCTGCAGCGCGACTCCTTAGCACATTAGTGGCGCCACAGCGCCACTCTCCAGAAAATGTCAGAAATGTATTTTTAAAATGTTAAAGTCTAACAAGTGTTAGTGGATTGATGTAATGAACATGTAATCATGTTAGAGGTATTATGAAATGATAAAATAGTTGTTTAACATGTAATAAAATATTATATGTGAATTGAATTATTAAATACATAATTAGTTTGATAATTCATGAAGTATAAATTATGTGACAACGTGATAATTTGACTAAGTTTAGTCAATAATTAAAGTAGACAACGAGAATGAGTTTATATTGATTAGTTAATTTATAATTAACTGGTATTGTGTATATGAATGGTATGTAGGATTTAATTCAAAGAATGTGCTTAGTTAAAGAGTAATCTACGCACGAGGCAAGTATCCTATCCCTAACTCCATTCTATTGAGCAAGTTTATTTAAACTTAAACGTTACTTTCATGTCAAGCAAGTTTCTTAACTCTTTTTTTTTACATTGAGCAAATTTCCTAAATTTAAACTATTATTCAAGTTCGAGTATTATATTAAAGATTGATTATCTTTCAAAGCATGATTCAGTTATACAATAATTGTTCTATTGTATATTTCTTGAGATTATTAATCATATTGAATATCATTATTGTCGAACTTTTTAGACTAGTGAACCTTACTGATTCAGCTAGTCCTTAGTTGATGAACGTTCTAAATTTCAGAACCCTTATTGAATTATCCAAACCAAACTTCTTTTGGTGCGGACTCGAATGTCAAACTGAGACGAACAACCCTAAAAAGGGATTCACTTATGCGTTAGCGTTAAGATATTGTGCACAGTATGGTACTAAGGGCTGATCCCCCTAAGTACGAGAAGAAGGTCCATAGTCTTATGACTGTTAAAGGTTTCAAGTATAACCCTTGTTAACCTAGGACATAGTTCAAGGTCTTATGACCCTCAGTATTCTTTTGATTCATGTTATTTATTCTTGATTCAAAAGTTGAGCTTTATTCAGATGTCTTTGATTATTCGCATGTTATTATACTGTTGTTTCATTTTTTATACTTGTGGGCATTTGTGCTCACTCTTGCTTAATAATAACATTGCAGTTAAGAATGAAAGAAGCGATGAACCCTCCACTAGTAAGGGCAAGGGCAAAGTTAGCAAATGATGAAGACCTGTTATTTATTAACTGATGTATTTGTTTAAGACTTGAGTTATGTTGATGTTAAGACTTATTTGTTTAGAATTTCGCACAGATGTTTTAAGGTTAGAGTAACCTGGGATTTATTTATGTTTCAGTTGATGTAACCCTTAAGGGAAGAGATTTTATTATGATTTCTATCTATTGTATGGTTTGATATTATTTATGGGTAGATAGATAGATGATGCTTGTACAGTGAACACCAAATCCCGCGAAATCGAAGTACCCAAATTTGGGGGTGTCACAAGTTGGTATCAGAGCTGTAGGTTATGAACCTTAGGTGGGGGAAACAACCTTAGGTAGTAGCCTTATAGAAGAAGATAAAAATTGAAAACTCTTATCGAGTTCTAAGAAATGAATTTTTGTAATTCATTGAAGATAATAAAATACATTATGTGTTTATGTGTTAAGTATGCGTTAGATAGTATGACTTAGTAACTAAAACTTAAAATTTTGTTGTCAGGATGACGAATGATGGATAAGCTAGTCAAGCTGAGGAGGGACCCCATTTACCTATAGTACCTACTGAGGAGGGATCTCGTGTACTTGTAGGACCGACTGAGGAGGAGCCCCGAGACATTCATGTCGTTAGGGAGCAGCTGGTGCAGAGGGTTTCATCTCCATTGATCACCGTTGTTGGTCAGGAGCATGAACCTGAGATTGATCCCGAGGAGGGTCCTGAGGAGGAGTTTGATGAGGAGGAAGAAGAAGAGGAGCTATCACGGTACACTGTTGATGCTGAGATGTATGAGACACTATATGATCGTAACGTGGAGTTACAAGATGAGGTTCAGGAATTGACTGAGCGAGCGACTGTTCAGCAGTCTACTTTAGAGGAGAAGGATAGAGAGATTGTGACCCTTCATACACGTTTAGGAAACGTGGAGTGGGATCTGGTTCATGAGAAGGGTCAAACCGAAGATAAGACTTAGGAGATAGAGAAACTGAAGAAGGAACTGAAAGAAACCTCCAGAAGACTGAAAATAGCAGAGGAAGGATGGGTAAGAGAATCACATCGAGCTGATCGTGCAGAAAATGATAGTCGTGCAAAGAAGGCAAAGCTTGAAGACACGTATGCCACACTTAATCATGCGATGGATGAGGTTCAAGAGCGAGTGTTAAGGTACCCCATCCAGTTTGAAGGACTTCCATCGTATATGTTGGATCGCAGGACGATGTCTCGTATCATGAATGAGGAGCGTGGCAAGGCTATTGAGCACCTTGGAAGACAGGAATAGAATCTGTTTATTTATGTGAAAGACTTATATAATTTTATGTAAATTCCGATGTGTTTATAAACTAAGGAATATGTTAATATTTGAATGTTTTAAATCCTGTGGATTCTTTATTCCAGGATAGATGATGTAAATAGCAGTATGCTATAGTTTAATGTTAAAACTTTTTATTTGAATAAAAAGATATTAAGTTGTTTGAGATGATGTGTTAAGTGATATGTTAAATTGTTGAGTAATGTCTTAACTATGTAGAGAAATAAATAAAGTTCTAATAAACATTTATTTAGCAGAAAAATGCCGCCAAGGAGAAGACAACAACGTCAACCGACTCAGGAAGGGTCAACCAATATTAACAATAATGCCAACGTTAATCCAGTTCAACAGCTAGTTAATTTACTAACTGGAGTCATGAATAACCAACCGCAAGCTCCACCTAGCACAACGTTTAAAGATTTTAAGGCGGTGGGACCGCCAGAGTTCAAAGGTTCCAGAAACCTAATCGAGGCTCAAACGTGGGTGATGGAAATGGAGAAGGTTTTCGACGTTGCTAGGGTTCGAGAAGATCAGAAGACCGTTTTTGAGACATTTATACTGAAGTCTGAGGCTAGCTACTGGTGGCAGGCAAACAAGATGCGAGGAGGTGAAGGTGTAATTACATGGGAGAGATTCAAAGAGATGTTTTTCGAAATGTATTTCCCAGCTAGTTCGCAGAATCAGATGGAGGTGTAATTTCTGGAACTGAAACAGGGAAACATGAGCGTGCCTGAATACGCGGCTAAATTCGATGAGTTGGCAAGGTTTGCCTCGTATCAAGTACACACTAACGAGAGGAAAGCCAGACGATTCGAACAAGGACTGAAGCCTTGGGTATACAGCAAGGTATCAATGTTTCAACTTAACACGTTTGCGGGAGTTTTGGAAAAGGCCATTCTCGCGGAAGGAGGAAGTGATGCAGTGACTAAGTACAACCAAGAACAGGAAAAGAAAAAGAGTGAGAATGAAGGTAATAACAAGATTGGTGGAAGTAATACTGGGAATAATAATAATCAGAAGAGGAAGTGGACGGATAACTCGACAGCTGGAAGTCAACACGGAGGGCAGAAAAAGAAGATAGAAGCATGTCCGACTTGCGGCAAGGCACATCTAGGAGTTTGTTTGAAGGGAAAGAGAGTGTGCTACAATTGTGGTCAGGAAGGCCACATAGCACCAAATTGTCCAAACCCAAAGAAGGGTGCTTGTTTCAACTGTGGTTCGAAAGATCATTTAGCAAGAGACTGTCCCAAGAAGGGATCGGGAGGATCAGGACAAGGAGGAAACCGGGGAAATAGCAGTGGAAATACCTTAACCATAACCGGACCACCTGCAACAAACCGACCAACCGCTAGAACTTTCAATATGACGGTGCAGGATGCAATCCAATCTCGTGATGTGGTGTCAGGTATCATTCCGATCAATGAAATTAATGCTTACGTTTTATTTAATTCGGGTGTTACTTGTTCCTTTATATCCGATGACTTTGCTAATAGTTTAGATTTGCTTAAGGATGAATTGGAATATCCCATGATTATAGAAATTGCGAATAGAGAGATAATTCATGTTAAGCATGTGTATAAGAATTATAGAGTGGATATTAAGGGTAATATCATGAACGTAGATCTTATCCCTATTCGATTGGGGGAATTCGACGTTATATTGGGTATGGATTGGCTATCCAATTATGGGGTTGTAATTGACTGTCAAAAGAAGCGTATTAACCTTATGACTCCGTCAAAGGTTGTGTTTTATGGTAGCAAGTCGCCTAGACAAGCGAGTTGTCTGATGATGATGCAGGCCAGAAGGTTGTTAAGACATGGCTGTGTAGGATATTTAGCTTACATAGTCGATAGTCGAAAGGAGAATCCGAAAGTTGAAGAGATACCGATTGTGAGGGACTTCGTCGATGTATTTCCAGACGAATTGCCAGGACTTCCACCAGATAGAGAAGTAGACTTTGTGATTGATTTAGCGCCCGGAACTGCTCCAATATCGAAGGCACCATACTGAATGGCGCCAGTAGAGATGAAGGAATTAATGGTACAACTACAAGAATTGTTGGACAAAAAGTACATTCAACCGAGCGTATCGCCGTGGGGAGCGCCGGTGTTGTTCGTGAAAAAGAAGGACGGATCGATGAGGCTCTGCATTGACTACAGAGAATTAAATAAGGTCACGATTAAGAACAGATATCCATTACCGAGGATCGATGATCTGTTTGATCAATTGAAGGGAGCAAAATACTTTTCCAAGATTGACTTGAGGGGTGGTTATCACCAACTGAAGGTGAGGCCAGAGGATGTACAGAAGACAGCGTTCCGAACGCGATATGGTCATTATGAGTTTTTAGTAATGTCGTTTGGTCTTACGAATGCTCCTGTAGCATTTATGGGACTAATGAATGGTGTATTCAAGCCGTTTTTAGACAAATTCGTGGTGGTATTTATAGACGACATTTTGGTATATTCCAAAACCAAAGAGGAACATGAAGAACACTTGAGGTTAACGTTAGAAGTATTGAGAAGGGAGAAGTTGTATGCTAAATTTTTGAAATGTGAATTCTGGATCGAGAGAGTACAATTTCTTGGTCACGTAATAGATAAAGATGGAATTTCGGTAGATCCATCGAAAGTAGAAGCTGTGATTAACTGGGATCAGCCGAGAACGCCGTCAGAAGTAAGAAGTTTTCTTGGATTAGCAGGATATTATAGAAGATTCATACAAGATTTTTCTAAAATCGCAACTCCGTTAACGAATTTAACTCGAAAAGCTGTGAAATTTGTTTGGACGGAGAAGTGTAAGGAGAGTTTTCAAGAATTAAAGAAGAGGTTGAGTACAGCGCCTGTGTTATCTCTTCCGGATGATACATGAAATTTTGTTATTTTTAGCGATGCGTCGCATAAAGGACTTGGCTGTGTGCTGATGCAAAACGGCAAAGTCATTGCGTATGCATCACGGCAGTTGAAGGATTACGAGAAGGGTTACCCAACCCATGATTTGGAGTTAGCTGCAATTGTTTTTACTTTAAAAATTTGGAGGCACTATCTATACGGGGAGAAGTGTGAAATATATACGGACCACAAGAGTCTGAAATATATTTTTACACAGAAAGATTTGAATATGCGTCAAAGAAGATGGTTGGAATTAATCAAGGATTATGACTGTGAGATTTTATACCATCCGGGTAAGGCTAATGTGGTCACCGACGCCTTAAGTAGAAAGGGTCGTGAGAAATTGATGATGTTGACTGCTCAGCAGGAGCTAATTGCAGATATGGAGAAACTGGAGTTAGAAGTGAAGTATCCTATGGAGATTGATGAGAAGCTATTTCAGATGCAATCTGGTACAACTCTACTAGATAGAGTGAAGGAGGCTCAGCTTCAGGATGATGAATGTAAAAAGGTAACATCGAAGATATCTGAAGGAACCGAACCAAGATTTAAGATGGATAAGGAAGGAATATTGAGATTTAAAAGCAGAATTTGGGTTCCACCAGTACAAGAAATTAAGGAATAAATTTTGAGTGAGGCTCATAGTTCAAGATATTCGATTCACCCTGGTAGTACAAAAATGTACCAAAATCTTCGACAACATTTCTGGTGGCCGAAGTTGAAACGTGATGTTGCAGAATGTGTTGCCAAATGCCTGACATGTCAAAAAGTTAAAGCAGAACATCAGAGACCGAGTGGATTGCTACAACCGTTGGAGATCCCAGAATGGAAATGGGAACATATTACGATGGACTTCGTGGTTGGCCTTCCGACGACTCAGAAAGGCTACGACGCAGTATGGGTTATCGTTGACCGACTGACGAAATCTGCGCACTTCCTCCCTATCAAAATCAGATTTAACTTAGATCAGTTGTCAAGATTATATGTGAAAGAGATTGTTTCGAGGCACGGAGTGCCGGTGTCTATTGTTTTCGATAGGGATCCGCGCTTCACATCAAATTTCTGGAAACGTCTTCAGGAATGCATGGGTACACAACTGCGAATGAGTACAGCTTACCACCCTCAAACAGACGGACAGAGCGAACGAACGATTCAAACACTGGAAGATATGTTACGAGCCTGTGTAATGGACTTCAAAGGAAATTGGGATGATTACCTACCGTTGGTAGAGTTCGGCTACAACAACAGTTACCACGCTAGTATTGGTATGCCGCCTTACGAAGCGTTATACGGCAGAAAGTGCAGAACTCCGCTTTATTGGGATGAAGTTGGTGAAAGACAATTGTTAGGGCCAGAATTGGTACAGCAAACGGCAGAAATAGTCAAAGTGATCCGAGCACGACTGGTAGCAGCTCAAGATCGACAGAAGAAATACGCTTATCCACATCGTAAAAATATCGAGTTTGAACCAGGTAGTTACGTTTTCTTGAAGGTCTCTCCCTAGAAGGGAAAGATCAGGTTCGGAAAGAAAGGAAAATTGAGCCCAAGATTTATTGGACCCTTTGAGGTACTGCGAAGAATTGGAGAAGTTGCGTACGAGGTAGCCTTACCTCCAGCACTCGAGAATATCCACAACGTCTTCCATGTTTCTGTGTTAGGACCTTACAAACCTGATTACAAGCATGTAATTGAATACGAACCCCTGCATTTTGAGAAAGACTTATCTTATGAAGAAATTCCTGTCCAAATTGTCGACCGAAAAGAATAAGTTCTCAAAAATAAAGTTATACCTTCTATTAAGGTAATTTGGAGGAACCACAACGCTGAAGAAGCTACGTGGGAACTCGAAGAGAATATGATGAAGAATTACCATCATTTATTTACGTAATTATGTGTATGCGGTTCTGGGGACAGAATCTTTGTAAGGGGGGAGAATGTAACGGGTCGAAATTATTGAGTCGTGATTCTAGGGACAGAATCCTTTTAAGGGGGGAAAGATGTGACGAACGAGAAATTTGTAATTTAATTTTAATATTTATTGAAGTAAATAAATATTTTTCGATGATTTAATTATTGGATTTAATAATTAATTGATGCAATTGTGATAGATTAATTTAATCATATGTGTTACATTTATTAAATTAATGTAGAGAATTTTATTATTCAAGTATGTGATTATGTGAGCTTATTGAATTAAATGAATTATTTAATTAAGCATAATATTATTTTAATTAGAGAATTAATAAATTGACATTATTTATTAATGAGATAATTGAATATATATGATTATGTGACTTTATGAGTAATTATTATATTTTATTTAAAGTAAATTAAATAAAATATGAGATTATTTTATAAAGAGGATGACATTATTGAACTATATGATAAAGGTTTTATTAAAATAAAGAGCTTTGAGTTATTTTCTTGCTAAGCCAAACATGGCACTAAGGGAGGTTATGGGCAGTTAACCCATGACTGGGCAATTGACCACATCGCGTCAGTTCTATTTCAATCGACGTCTTCTCATTCCTTTCATTTTTTTTTCTAAGTCTAAAATTGTTCAGAGAGAGAGTTCAGAGAGAAAGTGAGAATTTGTGAGAGATATTATAAGTATTTAATTAACAGGTACTTGTAGAAAGCTTTCATTAACCATCTCCTAACCTATACTCTAGGTAATTCTCCCAAACCCAATTTCTACATTTACGTCTTTTAGTTTTTATAAATTAGCTTTCAAAACTTCTGTTAATCTCTGTGATTTGGGAATTGTACTATTATATGGATTTATGTGATAGTAAGAATAGCATAACATGTTTTATATATATATTACATGATTTCATATCATCAAGTTCATGAAAACATGTAGTAATCTGATGACTTGTTATTTCAAAATAAACAGAGTACGTGATATGGCCATATGGCCTTATATGTGATAATTGATGTATTGATTATATATTATCCCTAAATTTTACACCCTTATATTATTGAGCATGTTAATACGAAGTGATCAAGCTTTAAACGAACGGATTTGGCCTTATAACGAATCCGTAGTGTTAAATTATAAGTTTTGTTCAAAATCCTCAAGAACTTCAAGAACAGTCTAAATTTTTATGATTTAAATATGTGATTATATGTTTTAATAGGTTAAAATCACTTTATAGATGTTGTATTATGATTATGCATGAATTATAACATGTGGGTATATGTGATTTGGTGAAATTAGTGTTAAAAATGTGTTGATTTCGCTGAACTCTGTGTTCTTCGGGAACTGAGATTCAGTTTCTGGGGTCTCGCGCGGCGCCAGCTCTAGAACTGATTTCTCGCGCCGCAGCGCCACAGCACTCGCAGCGCCAAGACTCGAGCCACGGCGCCACAGCGCCGCAGCGCCAAGGGCCCGGCCACAGCGCTACCGCGCCGCAGCGCGACTCCTTAGCACATTAGTGGCGCCGCAGCGCCACTCTCCAGAAAATGTCAGAAATGTATTTTTAAAATGTTAAAGTCTAACAAGTGTTAGTGGATTGATGTAATGAACATGTAATCATGTTAGAGGTATTATGAGATGATAAAATAGTTGTTTAATATGTAATAAAATATTATATGTGAATTGAATTATTAAATACATAATTAGTTTGATAATTCATGAAGTATAAATTATGTGACAACCTGATAATTTGACTAAGTTTAGTCAATAATTAAAGTAGACAACGAGAATGAGTTTATATTGATTAGTTAATTTATAATTAACTGGTATTGTGTATATGAATGGTATGTAGGATTTAATTCAAAGAACGTGCTTAGTTAAAGAGTAATCTACGCACGAGGCAAGTATCCTATCCCTAACTCTATTCTATTGAGCAAGTTTATTTAAACTTAAACGTTACTTTCATGTCGAGCAAGTTTCTTAACTCTTTTTTTTTACATTGAGCAAATTTCCTAAATTTAAACTATTATTCAAGTTCGAGTATTATATTAAAGATTGATTATCTTTCAAAGCATGATTCAGTTATATAATAATTGTTCTATTGTATATTTCTTGAGATTATTAATCATATTGAATATCATTATTGTCGAACTTTTTAGACTAGTGAACCTTACTGATTCAGCTAGTCCTTAGTTGATGAACGTTCTAAATTTCAGAATCCTTGTTGAATTATCCAAACCAAACTTCTTTTGGTGCGGACTCGAATGTCAAACTGAGATGAACAACCCTAAAAAGGGATTCACTTATGCGTTAGCGTTAAGATATTGTGCACAGTATGGTACTAAGGGCTGATCCCCCTAAGTACGAGAAGAAGGTCCATAGTCGTATGACTGTTAAAGGTTTCAAGTATAACCCTTGTTAACCTAGTACATAGTTCAAGGTCTTATGACCCTCAGTATTCTTTTGATTCATGTTATTTATTCTTGATTCAAAAGTTGAGCTTTATTCAGATGTCTTTGATTATTCGCATGTTATTATACTGTTGTTTCATTTTTTATACTTGTGGGCATTTGTGCTCACTCTTGCTTAATAATAACATTGCAGTTAAGAATGAAAGAAGCGATGAACCCTCCACTAGTAAGGGCAAGGGCAAAGTTAGCAAATGATGAAGACCTGTTATTTATTAACTGATGTATTTGTTTAAGACTTGAGTTATGTTGATGTTAAGACTTATTTGTTTAGAATTCCGCACAGATGTTTTAAGGTTAGAGTAACCTGTGATTTATTTATGTTTCAGTTGATGTAACCCTTAAGGGAAGAGATTTTATTATGATTTCTATCTATTGTATGGTTTGATATTATTTATGGGTAGATAGATAGATGATGCTTGTACAGTGAACACCAAATCCCGTGGAATCGAAGTACCCGGATTTGGGGGTGTCACAATGTTCATAGTTTGTCAACCGATACTCATTTCTAGTCAGTACGTAGTTTCAAAAATTTGAAATCAAAATGATATGTTGTTTATTATTGGATCAACTTACTTCACAACTGTTGATTCGTTGTAGAAGTATCGTTCAAAGAAATATTTAATTCGTTCAGTTAAATGTTATTATTGTTATTACTTGTTGGGCACTCAAATGCTCATCCTTGCTTAATTTAAATGTTTTCAGCTAAGTGTGATCAGCTTGAAGGCTCTGCCAAGAACAAAGGGAAAGGGAAGATCGTTGAATGAATGATAATGCTATCTTTTGTAATAACTAGACTTTATAAGGTTAATGATGCTATATATTAATTATCATGTAATGTAACGAAGGTTTAAAGGTTTCGTACTTGGGATTGAAAACTCTGATAATATGTAAATTAAATTTGATAATCTATATTATTGTTATTATTATTCCGCTCATAGAAATGGTATCGTGAAGCACTGAGTTTGGATTTCAAGTACCTGAATTTGGGAGCGTCACAGCATGGTATCAGAGCTATAAGCATGAATTTGCGAAGAGCCCCGAGCCTCTCGCTGGTGACTTCCTTGTGCGGAATGCACCGAAGTCAAACTCTTCGTAGGGGACGCCGAGCCAGTCGGTGGCAAGCTGATAGGTACCACTATGAGGTGCTATGGTTGGAAGCACCATGAAAGTCACAACATGGTATCAGAGCTGTAGAGTTAAAAACCTTAGGTGGGATAGACCTTAGGCTATATCCTTAGAAACAGAGGGAAACGTTGGAAATATAAATAACTCATATAGAGTTTAAAAAGAGATGAATTGAATAAATTCATCGTAAAACAAAAGTAAAAGATAACTTATATAAAACTCTTATTTGCTGTGTGTATATATTACATACTAATCAGGATAATTTATGTGTGTAGATGTCCGGTGAAAAAGGATTAGGATACCCTCGGATCGTAAAGAAGGAGCCAATATCAAAGCCAATAGCTGAAATAAAGGCTCAAAGTGAAGGCAACCTCGATGAGGGGGTGATTGTGGAAAACGTAATACCAGATCCGAAAATGGTGGAACTGACAGATAGTGATTCGAACATTGAAGTTGGAGTTGATTAAGCATCAACTGAAGTGCAGAATCTACGGGACCAGGTTTCCTCTTTGGAAAAGTTGTGGGAAATAGAAAAACTACTAAATAGCCAACTGCGGAAAGTATTAATAGAAACAATGGAAGAACAAGATAAGCTTAAAATCTAAATTGACCAAATTGGAGCATAAAGCAACAAAGCATGCGCAGCTCCGAGCAAGAAGGGGAAAAGAAAGATGAAAGACTGTGATATAGGAAATCCTCATAACAACCAAGGAAAGATTAATCAAATAGAAAGGTGTGCCAATTGTGACAAGAAACATGAAGGTGTATGCAGGAAAGGGGAATATGTTTGCTACAATTGCGGACAGCAGGGACATTTCTCTCTTCATTGTCCTAATCCAACACAATGTGTTTGTTTTAATTGTGGAATAGAAGGTCATCAAGCGAAAAGTTGTCCAAGGAAAAGGTGTAATAAATAGGTAGTATAGGTTTTGTTGTGTAGGTATGTTTAAAGTAATATGTGCTTAGTATGTCTGTGTAAGGTTATGTTCTCAACTTTTGTAATGAGCAAGTTTGTAAATCCCGACTTCTGTAATCACAAAGGGATGAATGATGTTTAAAGCATTATGTGCTATGTTATGTAAAATATTCGTTAAATGAATGTCAAACTAAGTTTGAGTAATGAAACAAGTTTAATATATTAAACTTATATAATAAGGTTTAGAAGGTAAGTTAAATTTATGGTTTTATTTAATCAGATAATACCGCCAAGACGTCGAACTCGCAACCAAAGGGCAGAAGAATCTGTCAACAACATTAAGGGACAACAACAAGCCGATCCTATGCAGCAATTTGCAAATATGGTAGCACAAGCTATGCAACAGGGAATACCAGTCGCTGGAAATCAGCTAGACAACCGCTTGGCGAATTTTAAGGATTTCAAAGTTGTAGGACCGCCAGAATTTAAAGGTACAACTGACCCTGTTGAAGCCCAAACTTGGGTTAAGAAAATCGAAAAGGCGTTCATTATAGCTAGGGTAGCTATGGGGCAAAAGACCGCTTTTGCCACCTACTTGATGAAATGTGAAGCAAATTTTTGGTGGGAAGCGAATCCGGCGAGGGCGGGAGAAGGTGTAGTTGCTTGGGAAAGGTTTAAAACTCTATTTTTTGAAAACTATTTTTCATCTAGTATGCAAGCTAGGATGGAGGTAAAATTTCTAGAGTTGAAGCAGGAAAATATGACGGTGTCAGAATACGCCGCTAAGTTTAATGAGTTGGCTAGGTTTGCTCCGCATCAAGTTGATACGGAGGCTAGGAAAGCTAGAAGGTTTGAGCTGGGATTAAAACCCTGGCTCTACAACAAGGTGGCAGTGTTGCAAATCCCTACGTTTGCAGCACTCATGGAGAAAGCTATTATTGCTAAGGAGTGGAGTGAGGCTATGAGCCTCTACAACAAGGAAAGAAGGAACAAGGGTAAAGTTGAGGGAGCTGGGAAGGTGGAAACAAACAGGGGGAATAGGAATGAAAAGAGGAAGGGAAACAACTTTGGGGGTATGCAGGTGAAGCAGGAAGGTACAAAGAAGAAGCAACTGGTACAATGTGGGAACTGTGGAAAGAACCATTTGGGGGAATGTCTGAAAGGTAAATTTGTATGTTTTAAGTGTGGGTAGGAGGGCCATATCTCTCCCAACTGCCCCAACCCTAGAACTATTAATGGGTGTTTTCTGTGCGGATCAAAGGAGCATAAGGTGAAGGACTGTCCGAAAAGGATGACGGAAGCAGAAAGCGTGAACATAGGGAAAAGCGGCGAAACTTTGGCGATCACAGGACCAACATCATCTAGCAAGCCGATAAAATCTACTGCAAGGGTCTTCAACATGACAGTCCAGGATTCGGCAGCAGCTGGCAATGCAACTCCAGGTATTATTCGTATAACTTTTATCTTCTTATATACATGATTTTCATATATATAGTAAATTATTTTATAAAAAAATTTTGAGGGAGGAATTTGAGTTCTTTAAAAATCAAATTTCCGTTTAATCAGAAAGACAAGCTTTATGTGAAAAGTTAAAGATCAGTTCGATCAATTATGATCGAGGTCTACTTGAAATGTCTGTGTATGCTATGTACTCTTATAGGTGTAAGTTTTAAAAGGGTGATTCCGGGGACGGAATCTTTATAAGGGAGGGTGAATGTAACAACCCGATATTTTCTATATAAATAAATAAGAAATTTTGCGTATAATTTTTTTTTTTTAATTTAAGGATGAGGATTTGTACAAGATTATGTGTTTATGTATTTATGTGGTAAATAAAAATATATTTATTACATGAATGTTTATAAATAATTTTATTTTAGAATTATTGATTATTATAAAGTATATTCTTATAATAATTAATTTATAGTAAAAATACTTTTATTAATTATTTTCCATGAAAATATAATCATATATTATTTAAATAATATATGAAGTGATTTTTAGAATAATTATAATAATTAATTTATTATATGAGTTTAGTACAGATTATTAAGTTAATTATTTTACCTTAATTATTAAGGTTAAATATGAAGAATAAATCAGATATAGAATCCAAACCCTAATTTTAGATTATTGTCAAGGTATGAGGATAATAATATAATATTATATTTTGATTTTTCAGTGCTATAAATATGTACTGTATGTACGTATTGTTGATGATTGGTCAATTATGGTATTTAATTTCAAAACCCTAATATTAATTGGTTAAACCCTAATATTACTGAGGGAAACCCTAATTTGAAGATCAAGTGTGAGCTTAAGACTGTGATATAACTGTGTTATATGTTTTATGTCATGTATTAAGTGATTAATTAGGTAAACCCTAATTAAAGTTCTAGAAACCCTAATTTCTAAATTAGTAACCCTAATTAGAAATTTTAAAAACCTAATTACTAATTGTAAACCCTAATTGCTAAAATGGTAACTCTAATTATTATTTTAGTAAATAATTATGTTAATTTGGAAACCCTAATTTATAATTTGGGGAACCCTAATAATATCAAGAAAATCCTAAATATATTTTTAAAACCCTAATTTTCTATAAAAACCCCTAATTTTAATTATTTAGTAATAATTAAATTTTTATTAAACTCTAAATATAATTGTTCAAACCCTAGAAATTATTTGGGATACCTTAAGGTTTAAAATCTATTGATTAAAACCTAGATTCAAGTGTTATGGACAAGAATACCCTTAAATTATTATATTAGTTTACTAAAATACCCTTTTTTGGATTTATTTTTATTAGATTTCTTGCAAATCTTTCCATATCTTGCAAGTCATCACCCTAAGATTATAGCACATGCCTATATATCAGCCAATACTTATCCTTATTGCCACCTTGCAAGCCTAGATACATTGAATTTAAGAAGTATAAATAGATTAGAGAGAGAAAATGTTTGTTCATTAGCTCATTTTTGCACAACACTCATCCAAGACTCTCTCTCTCTCTCTCTAACCTACGAAATATTGTGCTAGATCAGTAACAAAATCGAGCCCCACTAATAGCTACAACAAATCAGTGGTCTAGAAATCAAGATTTGATCATAAAGGTATAAACCCTAGCCATAATTTCTGTCCAATTTTCGGTTGTTAGATGTTATGTTTGAGTGTTAGAATATGTTGTTAGTAGTGTATTATGATGATCTGGGTTGCTAGATGTTAGATCCATAACATCTAGAGGCTCGGATTTGATGTTCTTCAAAATCTGGAAATTTTTAAAAGAGTCGTCTGACAATGAATGTCAGGTCGTGTAGATCTCTGTACGTGTTTGATTTTTGTGTTTTAAGTGTTGAATATTGTAGTCTGTTATGTAGTCTTTAATCTGGAACAAGAATCAAACTTAGATCTGGTCTAGATAGCAAAATATTCAAGGTCAAACGTGGTTGACCGGCCATGACCAGGCTTTTCTGGGTAACCCAGCAACGGCCTGACAACATTTTTAACCGTCTTGATCTGTCAGTTTATTGGCGTTTTGTTGTTGTTGTGTTATTTAAGTTGTAGTATGTAGTTTATACTATATGATTATGCCTTAAAATATCCTAAATATAAAACTGGATGATTGCAGTGGATGGTCAAACTAGGACAGATGAACATGGAAGTTGTTTTCTGGGTAACCCAGAAAACGCTTGACCATGTCGTCTGACATGGTTTGACCGACCTTTATATGTTTGATCTGTTGTTGTTTCAGTGATATTATGTAATAGAACTCTTCTTTGTCATGTTGGCTACACACTGCAACCTTTAAATAACTAAAACATCACATAGATCACAAGTTGTGAAAGCCCAAATGTGAGCAGTCGAACTGTTCTTCATTTCTAGGTAACCCAGAAAATGAAGAACAGCTCTGACAGCTTGTTCATGGGCCTAGATCTCGCTGGTTATGTGTTGTTTGGACATGTTTGTTGTTGGATCTTGTAGTTGTGCATTTGTACTACAATATCTGACTAACAAAATTCCCAGAAACGTTACGAGCTAAGATTTACGTTTGGTCAAACCAAGCCCCTCGAAACTGTCTATGGTGTTCTGGGTTTTGGCCAAGAACATGAAGAACGCCTATAGCGACGGTTTTGTCGCTATAGGTGGTCTTTAGCGACAGATAATATATATTATTTTCCAGAAATTAATAAATAAATAGAAAAAAATAGTTTTTAATTATTAAAAATACAAAATAAATTATTTTAAATTCTGAAAATTAGTTTTTAATTATTTTTAGTATATTTTATAAATATTTAATATTTTTGGAATATTAAAAATATTTAATTTATTTAATTATAATATTAAATAAATTAGTTAAAAAATAATTTTAATATTTAAAAAATCATTTAAAATTATATTATGATATAAGAAAATATTTTAAGTTATTTTTAAGGACTTTTAAATATTTGGTGATAATTTTCATTAATAAATTAATATTAATGATAATTAAGTTATTTACTAAATAAATTAAATAAATTAATTAAAAATGAATTTTTTATATTAAAAATCATTTTAAATAATAATAAGGTATTTAAAAATATTTTAAGTTATAAATTATAACTTTTAATATTTAAAAATAAATTTTATTAATTAATTATTATTAATGATATTAAGGTTATGTAATAATTATATTAAATAAATTAATTTAAAAATGATTTTATTATTATAAAAATCATTTTAAATGAAAATAAAGTGTTTAAAGATATTTTAAGTTATAAATTATAACTTTTAATATTTAAAGGATAATTTCAATAATAATTTAGTATTGATAATTATTAATTTATTATTAATGATATTAAATTTATTTAATAATTATATTAAATAGATAGTTTAAAAATGGTTTTATTAATTTAAAAATCATTTTAAAAGGATATAAATGAATTAAAAATATTTTAAGTAATGATTAATGACTTTTAATATTTTGATAAATAGTACATTAATATTTAAATATTAATGGTAATTATTTAAAAATTATTTTAAATATTTTAAAAATTATTTAATGATAATATTAATACTTTAAAAGTATTTCAAGTTATTATAAATAACTTTGATATTTTGGAAATGATTTCATTAATAGTTTAATATTAATTAAATATTAATGATAATAGAATTGATTAATATTTAAATCATTTAATAATGATTTCGATGTTTGAAAATTCATGATGAATTATAATAAATGTTTTAAAATTATTATAAGTCATTTAAAAATAATATGACTGATACTAAGTTACAGGATAGAGTCTTAGACTCGATAAATACCCGAATAAGCTGTCGGTACACCGACACATTTCAGAAATTGATCTGGACTTAGATAATGTGATTAGATAAGTGATTATTTGTGATTCAATGGTTGTTAAACCTATGTGCCGATGTGATTAGGTTATGTGCTGACTGTAATAACTAGTATTATGTGTTATGATATGTTATTCTAATCAGTAAAATGATCTATTTAATGATAGGGCTTGACATAAAAGATATATCTAAGTTGTGTAAGCAGCAGACAAGGCAAGTATCTAACCCTTTGCATTTACTTTATGCAATGGACATGCGTAAGATAATATATGAACTATTCTTTTTAATTATTCAAATATTTCAACCTTTGTATATACTTATGCAATGATTCTTTATAAGTAAGATATTAAATTATAATTGTTGTACAAGTTCCTTTATCCTGTTATTGTTGATTAAATTATATATTCTGTTCGTTAATTTCTAAAACAAGGTTATACAAGTGTCCCCACTTGGATAATCATTATATTTTATCACATGTTGATACATACTTATCGGTGTCCAGTATGTATAAGTTGAATTAAAAGTCGTCTAAGCTATTTGATCCAGCTAGACATATAGTTAAAGTTGTTGTTGAACAAGATAAAATTCTATCCAACTAAATTGTTTTGGTTTGGATTCAAGACTGGTATGAACATCCCAAATATGGGAAAACTTTTATGCGCCTAAGGCGGGAATGCTGGACGAAAGTATCGTCCTTTAAATGTAGTATTGATCAATACAGGGCATAACGGGCTGATCACCCCCGTGCCCGTAAGTAATGACGGTTTACAGATGAAGTTCTGCTTAACCTCTTCGAAAATAGAAAACAATGTTCATAGTTTGTCAACTGATACTCATTTATAGTCAGTACGTAGTTTCAAAAATTTGAAATCAAAATGATATGTTGTTTATTATTGGATCAACTTACTTCACAACTGTTGATTCGTTGTAGAAGTATCGTTCAAAGAAAACATTTAATTCGTTCAGTTAAATGTTATTATTGTTATTACTTACTGGGCACTCAAATACTCATCCGTGCTTAATTTAAATATTTTCAGCTAAGTGTGATCAGCCTGAAGGCTCTGCCAAGAACAAAGGGAAAGGGAAGGTCGTTGAATGAATGATAATGCTATCTTTTGTAATAACTAAACTTTATTAGGTTAATGATGCTATATATTAATTATGATGTAATGTAACGAAGGTTTGAAGGTTTCGTACTTGGGATTGAAAACTCTGATAATATGTAAATTAAATTTGATAATCTATATTATTGTTATTATTATTAGTATTCCGCTCATAGAAATGGTATCGTGAAGCACTGAGTTCGGGTTTTAAGTACCTGAATTTGGGGGCGTCACAGAGTCGTGGGTATGAACTTTGAGGAGAGCTGAGGAGTCTTATGATTATGGGAGAACAGAATAATATACTTCTATTATGGCAAGTGAGAGACCAAATAAAATCCGATTCAGTTTCTGCTTATAAACTTAAAAAAAATAATTCATGCCTGATGTCGCGCGCGGCCTTGAAATGGTTTTCAGGCGCGGGCGCGCGAGTGGCCTAACTTGCCTGATATGTGTAGCGCGTGGACGCGCTGTCTTGTGCTGTGGTCATTGCGCAGCCGCGCAACCCTGCTTCATGCACTGATGAGTTTACTCCCAAACTGCCTAGCAGTGAGATTTCACTTGAAGATACCTACATCACACCATTTACCCATATCAATGTGTGAACTCTAGAATAAGCATAAATGAACAAGTAAAGTGTATACAATACTAAAACACTATCCAATGCAGACTCTATTACACACTAACTTATGCTCAACATAGCTGTCTATTAAGAATGAAATAAAGATGAACTAGCTAAATACCCTACTGAATAAATAAAGAGAAAATAGAGATAGAGATAATGGGTTGTCTCCCATCAAGCGCTAAGTTATAGTCAATTAGCTTGACTGTCTCGGATGCTAATGTCGACGAAAGAATTGAGGCGACTATCTGTCTGTCTACCTCACCACCAAAGTAATGCTTCAAGCACTGTCCATTCACCTTAAAAGGCTTGTCTGACAACGTATCGAATACTTCAATTGCACCATGTAGAAAAATAGTTTTCACTGTAAATGTCCCTGACCACCTCGATTTCAGCTTCCCGGGAAAAAGTTTAAGTCTGGAGTTATAAAGCAAAACCCTTTGTCCTGGTTCAAATGCTTTCTCAATAATTTTTTGGTCATGCCATTTCTTCACCTTCTCCTTGTACAGCTTCGAATTCTCATATGCATATAATCTGAATTCATCCAACTCATTGAGTTGGAGTAGGCGTTTCTCCCCGACAGCTTTCAAATCATAATTGAGCTTTCGAATTGCCCAATATGCCTTATGCTCTAATTCTATAGGAAGGTGGCAGGCTTTTCCATACACGAGCTGAAAGGGTGACATACCCAACGACGTCTTATATGCCGTCCTATAGGCCCATACTGCATCATCCAACTTTAACAACCAGTCCTTCCTCATTGGATTCACAACTTTTTCCAGTATTCTCTTAATTTCTCGATTCGACACTTCAGCTTGGCCATTCGTTTGTGGGTGATACGCTGTAGCAAAGTGATGGTTCACCCAATATTTGGCCAACAAAGCTATAAACTGCCTGTTGCAGAAATGACTACCTTCGTCACTGATGATAGCCCTTGGAGTCCCAAACCTCGTGAAGATACTTCTGTGTAAAAATCGGAGGACGACCTTGGCATCATTTATCGGAAGAGCTGCCACTTCTACCCATTTCGAGACATAATCCATGGCTAGTAGAATGTAGAGATTTCCGCAGGAAGAAACGAAAGGCCCCATGAAATCAATTCCCCACACATCAAAAATTTCTACTTCAAGGATTGTATTCAATGGCATTTCATTTCTTTTGGAGATATTCCCCACTCACTGACATCTATCACACCGCACGACAAAACTGTACGCATCCTTAAAAATTATCGGCCAGTAGAATCCTGCTTGTAGTATTCTAGCCGATGTTCTTTCACCACTATAGTGACGTCCGTACACAGTAGAGTGACAATCCTGCAGAATCCCCTCGGTCTCGTTATACGGAATACACCTTCTTATCACTTGATCAGAACATTATTTAAAAAAATAAGGCTCATCCCATATATACCATTTGATATCATGCAAAAATTTCTTCTTTTGATAACCCACCAAGTCAGAAGGTACCATCTTACTCACCAAATAGTTTGCGTAGTCTGTAAACCATGGAACTTCCCCTTTCACCACAAACAACTGCTCATCTGGAAAGGATTCATTGATTAGGACCTTGTCGTCTGCCTCCCTTTCCGGATTCTCAAGTCGAGATAAGTGGTCCGCCACTTGGTTTTCAGTGCCCTTCCTGTCCTTGATGTCCAAATCAAATTCCTGCAGTAATAAAATCCATCTGATCAACCGGGACTTTGCATCCTTCTTCGCCACTAAATGTCGAATTGCTGAGTGATCCGTATACACTATCACCTTTGTGCCAATCAAATATGCTCAAAATTTTTTAAAGGCGTACACCACTGCCAATAACTCTTTCTCTGTGGTGGTGTAGTTCAACTGTGCATCTGTAAGGGTCTTGCTGGCATAATAAATCACATGAAACATCTTTTCTTTCCTTTGCCCCAAAGCAGCCCCTACGGCTTAATCACTGGCATCACACATCAGCTCAAATGGCACATCCCAATCTGGTGCAGTAATAATTGGTGTTGATGTTAATTTCCCTTTTAGGTGCTCAAATGCCGACACGCAAGCCTCATCAAAGTTAAACTGCACATCCTTCTCCAATAAACTGCATAATGATTTAGTTATCTTGGAGAAGTCCTTGATAAATCTGCAGTAGAAACCTGCATGTCCTAGAAAGCTGCGAACACCTTTTACCGAAGTAGGTGGTGGCAATTTCTCTATAGTTTCCAGCTTTGCCCTATCTGCCTTGAGCCCCTTCTTCGACACTTTGTGTCCCAGTATGATTCCTTCTTGTACCATAAATGGCACTTTTCCCAGTTCAGTACTAGATTTGTTTCAACACACCACTTCAAAACCATCACCAAATTCTCAAGGCATAGATCAAATGAGTCCCCGAAGACTGAGAAGTCATCCATAAATACTTCCACATTCTACTCCACCATATCTGAAAATATAGCCATCATGCATCTCTGAAAGGTGGCTGGAGCATTGCACAACCCGAAGGACATCCTTCTAAAGGCGAATGTGCCGTAAGGACATGTGAAAGTTATCTTTTCCTGGTCTTCTGGAGCTATCATGATTTGATTATAGCCCGAATATCCGTCCAGAAGGAAATAGTACTCATGACCTGCTAATCTGTCCAACATCTGATCAATGAATGAGAGTGAAAAATGATCTTTCCTTGTAGCTTTGTTGAGCCTGCGGTGGTCCATGCAGACTCTCCACCCTGTCACTGTTCGTGTTGGAATCAACTCATTATTCTCATTAGTCACTACGGTCATGCCACCCTTTTTTGGTACACACTGCACTGAGCTCACCCACGAGCTGTCTGAGATCGGATAGATTATGCCTGCATCCAGCCATTTCAGTACCTCTTTCTTAACCACTTCTTTCATTATCGGATTAAATCTCCTTTGTTGCTCAATCAACGGCTTACTCTCATCTTCCATCAGGATCTTATGCATGCAAAATGAAGGGCTGATCCCTTTGATATCTTCTATGGTCCAACCAATAGCTGATTTGAACTCTCGAAGCACTTGTAGCAGTTTTTCTTCCTGAAAGATGTTAATGCAAAAGAAATAATCACAGGTAGCTTTGAATCTTTATTTAAAAATGTGTACCTAAGATGTTCTGGAAGTGGTTTTAATTCAAGTTCTGGAGGTGTCTCAAAAGATGGCTTTAATTTTACTGAGGATTCTCCAGCTTTTGTCAATGGCTCAACAGGTGTTCTGAATTTTCTAACTTGTGGAGTGGTATCCAGATATTGCACAAGTTTGTCAAGTTCCTCGTCCTCCAAATCTGAATTTTCAGCAATTACACTCCTCAAAGGTTCATCATCCACTAGACTCTGTACTTCTTCATTTACGACCTGATCCACCAAATCAACTAGGAAATATTCCTCTTCATCTGTTGGAAACTTCATAACTTTGAAGACATTAAACGTAACCTCTTGATCATGAACACGCATAGTGAGTTCCCCCTTCTGTACATCTATCAGAGTCTTTCCTGTGGCTAAGAATGGTCTCCCTAGTATGATTGGTATATTTTTATCTTCCTCATAATCCAAAATGATGAAGTCAGCCGGAAAGATAAATCTGTCCACCTTCACTAATACATCTTCAACAATTCCCCGTGGATACGTGATGGATCTGTCAGCTAGCTGCAAAGAAATGTTTATTGGCCTTGGATTTGGTAATCCCAATTGGTTGAACAATGATAAGGGCATCAGATTGATACTTGCCCCAAGATCACACAAACATTTTTCAAAATTCATCTTCCCGATTGTGCACGGGATTATGAAACTGCTCGGATCCTTCAGCTTCGGAGGTAACTTCTGCTGAAGCACTGCACTACATTCTTCTTTCAAGGCTACTGTCTCAAATTCGTCTAATCTCCTCTTCCTTGACAGTATACCCTTCATTAACTTTGTATAGCTTGGCATTTGTTCCAATGCCTCGACGAAAGGTATATTGATTGGCAGCTTTTTAAATATCTCCAGAAACTTGCTGAATTGCTTATCTTCCCTTTGCTTATTTAATCTTTGTGGATATGGAACTAAAGGGTGAATTGGTGGTACTGAACTCTTAAGCTTCTCCTCTGAACCTGCTTTATCTTTCTCTTCCTGCTGAACCTCAGACTTTTCCATATTTTCTTCTTTAGCAACTGACTACTTTGCCTCGCGCGGCCGCGCGTCCTCCTCCGTACATTTGGGCGCGGGCGCGCGTCTTGCAGTGTCTGCAGTGTTTTTCCCAGACCTCAATGTGATAGCTTGACACTGTTCCTTCCCGTCTCTTCATGGATTTGTTTCTGTATCACTCGGGAATGAACCCTGGGGCCTGTTGGTAAGCATGTTCGCCATCTGCCCCATCTGAGTTTCCAGATTCTTAATAGCCACTACTTGGCTTTTGATCACAACTTTTGTATTTGCCATGTATTTCATCATCATCTCCTCCATTTCTGATTTCTTTTCTTGCTGAGGTACAGCTGGAGTGTGATGTTGTTGTTGTTAAGAAAATCCCGGCGAAAAAGGTGATCTAGGATTAAACTGTGGATGCGCTGGTTGTGTCTGAAACTGATTATTTGTTTGAAACTGATTCTGCTGATTCCCTTGGTTATTTGACCAACTAAAGTTTGGATGATTTTGGTTGTTGGGGTGGTATGTGTTCTGAAACTGACCTTGGTCTTTTCTGTAATTGTTCACATACTGTACCGACTCCGAGCTGATAGCACATTGATCTGTCAAGTGTGACCCCGCACAAATCTCACATATGAAGGCAACCATCTTCGTTTTACCTTCTGCTAATGTATCTATTTTCTTCGCCCTGGCTGCCATCTGTGCTGACAACTGCGTGATAGCATCTACTTCCAACACACCTGCAACCTTGGGTTGTGGCATTCGAGATGTAGGATTCTGAAAATCGTTTGATGCCATTGGTCTCGATAAGGTTATGGGCTTCCTCATAGCTTTTTGCCCATAATGCCCCTTCTGCAGCTGCATCTACAATCGGTCTCGACTGCCATCCCAATCCATTATAAAATGTGTTGATCACCATCCAATTTGGCATACCGTGATGTGGACACTTTCTCAGCATCTCTTTATATCTCTCCCATGCTTCATATAAGGACTCGCCCTGTTGTTGCTCAAACTAAGAGATAGATGTCCTCATCTTTGAAGTCTTAGCCATTGGGAAGAACTTGGCTAAGAATTTATGTGCTAAGTCCTCCCATGTAGTTATAGATCCTGCTGGCAAAGAATGTAGCCAACTTCTTACTTTATCCCTCAATGAGAATGGGAATAGCCTAAGTCTGATAGCATCCTCTGTCACACCGTTGTATCTGAATGTATCATAAATTTCGATGAAACTCAACAGGTGTTCATTCGGATCATCTGTAGCGGCACCCCCAAACTGTACCGAATTTTGTACCATCAGAATAGTGCCCGTTTTTATCTCGAATGTATTGGCTGCTATCGCTGGTCTGACGATGCTAGACTGTAATCCATTAATATTGGGCATGGAATATTCCTACAGAGCTCTATGCTCCTCTCTTTGCTATTCTCCTTGTACCTCGGCTGCCATATTAGTTGTAGTGCTTTCTAACTGTGCTTGTAAATTTATACGAACACTCGCTTTCCAACCTCTCCCTTTTATATTGTCCTGAACAGGTGTTAAGTCGGGGTTAGATGACCACGTGCGCATAAAAATTTATACAAGTTCTTGAAACAAAAATAAAAATGGAAATGAGATAAGAATAGATTTGTCTAAGTCATACAATATAGCTTAAAACTAATGATAATAATAATAATTTAAACGCCTTTCCCCGGCAACGGTGCCAAAAACTTGTTCCCTCTTTTTTAGTTCTACAAAAGAGCTCTAACACATGCAAGCATACATGTGTCAACAAGTAATACAGAGCAAGTAAAGTATCGATCCCACATGGAAAGTTGTTTAATTAAAATTACTATGCATCAATTAAATCACTATATTTATATGCTCAAACTAATGACTATAATTGGTTTGTCACTCTAATCCCAAATAATGACTAAAATAATAAATAAGATGTAATAAATCAAATCTGAAAGTAATGGGATCCTAACTTCATTAAATATTTCATTTAATCACCACTATCATGCAAGACTTGTTTACATATCACAGAAAAGTAGCCAAGAGCACTAAAAGAGTCACAGCTATTTTTCAATGTATTATGACCTACTTACACATCATCCACAAGCGATAGACTCTATGTAATCATCAATATAACCAACATCACTATATGTCTATGTGAAATTGCAATTAAATTGAATTTAAGCACAAGCCCTTATTCTGACTCATACGGTGAAACAGTATATGTCTATTTGGTTCACGAAATACACAAGCCATACAAAACAACCCTATATACGTATGCTATCATGATTACAAACCATACTCGCATGTTCATTGTCAATTGCATATAAGTACTAAGAGCGAATGGTGACCAAGCATTCATACATGCAAAACAATCATGATAGAAATCCCCTATGATATGTAAAATAGTCTAGCATTCAAGCATGTAACCAAACTACATATTAAAATCTGTTAGAATCCCATAATGGAGTTTAGTTCATGACTGAACCAAAAGCCATTATGGGATCAAGGCTAAACATGGCTAATAAGCAAACAATTGAAAGATGATAGATAGAAATGATCAAACCAATTGTTGATTACAATCCACTATTAACGTTCAGATCCTTATATAAATCCAGCAACTGCTAATAAAAATCCACACTGATAGAGAATCCCAAGAAGAATTAGAAAAATAGAGTTTTGGCTTCGCTCTACATTGGAATCTCTCTCAGAGTGTAAAACCCTAGTTTTGGAAAATAAAAATAAGTAAAACCGATTACAACCATTTTAATTAAAAGTTAAAATAAAACAAATCAGCATTAATCGGCATTGCGCGCGGCCACGCGCTCCCCCAATGTAATCCTCGCGCGGGCGAGCAACTTGCAGTGTGTCATGTTGTCCATTCGAGTACTCGCGTGGGCGCGCATTCCCAAGCTTGTCCTGCCGCGCGGCTTCTACAATTTTGAGTTATGGTTCTGCTGCTGCAACTTATCTGTTCTGCTGCTCCTACCTTTGTCCATCCACGCTTAGTCTTCTGCTCCACTTGATCCTCATGCCATGTATATCCCAGCTTGTGCCTCGCTTCATGCGTCCATTCACCTCGTGCCTTCTCATTCTACCAAATTAGGTCGTTTCCTGTACTTTTTCACCAAAAGGAGTTTTAATTAAATGCAATGCAAAATAACATGATATGCAACTAAAAATACACTAAAATGTACTTGAGATGGGCATAGTGCGCGTGAATTGGTATTCAATAAGTAGGTATAAAACCCACTTATCAATATGATACAATGAAAGGGGTTGAGCTAGCTGCTGATATGTAATATAAGTTAGTTAATGGCTGATCTAGGTTGCTCAACCACTCCATATATTGGCAAGATTGCAAGTTTCCTCCAATAATGCACAAAAGGGCATTTTAGTCATTTTTGTTAAATTTTATTTCTAGAATTGTCATTTGATGCAAACCTTTAGGGTTTAGGGTTTAGAAATCCTTAGGGTTTTGAAAATAAATTATAGAATTTCCAAATTAGGTTTATAAAAATAGAAAATTAATATTTCTAAATTATAATTAGAATTTTCTAATTATATTAAAATTTCCTAATCATAATTCAATCTTGCTAATTAGGATTAATATATCCTAATTAAAATTGCTAATTAAGCAATTAGGGTCAAAATGGTCATTAGGGTTTATAACTCAGAAATTAGGATTTCTAATAGTAAAATAATTTTCTAATTTAGAAATTAGATTTCGTAATTAGATTAGGATTTTTTAATTACTTATAACTTTAAAATTAGGATTAATATTTCCTAATTAACATTAAAATTATTAAATTAACACTTAGGTTTTTCCCTATTTATAAATTAGAGTTTCTAATAAGTAGGTTTTCTAATTATTAGGGTTTCCATTAAATCTTTAGGGTTTTCCCTAATTAAGTTATATTTAATAACGTTAAACCTTATACTAACATCCGCATTCTCAATTTAGGGTTTCATACACCGAATTAGGGTTTCGAATTCCCGGAATTGAAATTAGGGTTTCCAGAACCGGTTTCTAGGGTTTCTTGTTAATCGCTAGAATTTTTCTAACCGAACGTTGACGTTCTTAATATATACCTAGGGTTTATCTGGTCAACCCTTGACCCTTAACCACATATTGTACACATATATAACCATATACACAAAACATATTCACGTATACCCTTAATCCTGAATAATTCACCTAAATCCTTCATAGAATTTTGAAATCCTCAAAATTCCTTCTTAAAAATATCAAACGCATACACTTATTTTCTGTCTAGGTTCTAATATTGAACCTTAAACCAATTAATTAAAATTTTAAAAATTTTCTAAATTCTCGGGTTGTCACATTCATCCCTTCTTCTAAAATTTTCGTCCCCAAAATTTACCTTACACCTTACACCATACACCATACACCATACACCATACACCATACATCATTCATACTCAGCCTTACATGCTACCCAATACATTCCTCACAAGAAAAAAAAATTCAATTGTGCTTAGGGGTTTTACAGACTATTGTCTGTCATTTTTGCAAAGGTTTTTATGAAAATTCATCCGCAAATCGTCTTAACTTACGAACATAGTGGGTAATTAGCCCAATATGCCCTGTACTTATAAAGTACTTCTGGTCTGATCTGTTTCTCGTATCCGCCTTGGGCGTATAAACTTTTACCACAGTCTTATTGGATTTCGCACCAAAATAATTTGGTTCGAAAAAGTTTTCAAAGAACTCTTACAGTTTTCATAAACATTGATCTAGCTGAATCAAATAGCATAGACTCATATCAATAATTCAATTCAATCGAATTATTTAGGTGTAGCCAAACCCCGTTGGCAAATTAAAATTTTTGAAAATATTTTTGAGAATGACGTCATGATGTCATACTGTAGTAACAGTCTGTTTGAGGATGCAGTCATTATATGACTTTGTCATAACACATCATACAATAGTGGAACAACGACTTTAGATCAAATTCACACTAAGTATTCCTGTATTTACAACTCCATCAACTTTTTTCATCTCTACACCAGGTTACATGGTACATGAGTGATAAATAAAATATATTTTAATATTTTAAATCATTTGCGTCTAGCTAAAATAAGTAGCATAGAATGTACTTTAAACCGTTTCAAAAATGATTACGAGTCTACATTTTTTTTAAAAGCACATAGTGTGTATTTAGCTTGATGTCAAAATTTTGAAGTCTAGCATAGCTAGGAGTTTTGAAAAACTTATGTCTCCACTAATAATCATTTGCTTAACAATCTATCTATTCCTATAATCCTCATTTCTCCATTCACACACAACTATGCCCAGTTCGTCAAACCACACTTATGAGTCCATAAATTGCCACAATCATATGAGTTTAAGAACTTTTCTAGACAGACCTTTGGCGTCCATTCGCTGAGGGGTTCATAAACATTTCATATAACTATAAATCAAGAATTTCACATAAGTATGAGTTTTAAGAGTTCGTTCTTAAACTTATATTCTCTACCTATAATCTATTTATCTGGTATACACAAGAGAAAATAATCACCCTCTTAACATGCATATATCAAATAGCGCGACATAAATATTTATATTATTATCATTGTCAGAACTAAGTAGTTGTTACACCAAGTACAATTCCCCTCCCACACAAGGAATCATACAACTCAGCTGTCAACATGAATCCTCAATTGAATCCCTACCTAACACTAACTCCCTTCTCAATACGAATTTCATTTAATCCGTATTCATAATCCTTTCCTAAATCTGTACCAATTTACATAGCAATCTTGTTTTAAACTTTTCAATCATCAGATTGATTCTTATCTCATACTATAACCCTATCAAATCACGGGGTGATCTCATCGTATATATTACGATTCATTTCTATAATATGATCGTTTTGTTTTACGATCTCCTATCACTGTGCTTTTAGTCTTTTAGACTCTATCTATTCGTCACTACTGTTCAACTTTATTATCAGAGTTAGGGAACTCTGTATCTTATAACTCGTCGAGATTCGTCTTTGAATCTTATCGACCGACTAAATCTATTTGAGTTAGTACTTATCATAATCACTGCGGTTATTAGTCTCAGGTATTCCTACCTAAGGTTCATAACCTACAGCTTTGATACCAACTGTGAGAGCCCCGAATTCAAGTTATAAATCGCCGCGGATCCGGTTCAATCATTCTATCACTATTACTATTTGCGAAAGATATAAACATAAATTGTTTATACATTAAACTTACACATTTTTCCCCAAGGTCGAGTAACCTTAACTTAATACACAAATCATAACTTATTTGACTTACAATTACATTAATATATAATACCGTTACAAATCTAACTGCACACGTATACTAAAGCTGGAACTATCTTTGACCTTTCCTTGTATCCGACGTATTCGTCTTAATCTGCAATGTTTATCATAATATAGCAAGGGTGAGCATAAGATTGCCCAGCAAGTTTAAGTTCAATAATTTAACGATATATCATGATTGAAAGAATCTGAATAATAAACTGACTATAATTCAACAATATAATTGTGAACTAGTAGGAACAAACTTTTGACTGAACAAGTATATAACATGGACAAATATATCTAGACTGAATGGTAATGAAGGTGATCAACCTTTCATAGCTGACTTATACATGCAATATGTACAGAGTACAATTCTACAATGGCAATCAGCAATGATTATCCATAAGCATATCTGAATGAAACAACTCTTAGTAGAGTTAAGTAAAAACTTGCCTGAACCGTTGATTATCGCTACGCAATTTATAACGCTTTATCCGAAGACCTAATATTAGTAATATAGATCTCCAATATTAGAATAATATCATCACAATATAATACTATAGGATATATATATATATATATATATATATATATATATACACACACACACAAATAGAATAACCTAAACATATAACACATAACACATAATCCTATCAGTCTATAACACACATAGAACCCAGTATCAAGTCAAACTATTGTAGTCTATCTTGATTCCGACAAAATTCTAACGTCCCAACGGTCTAGTGGGACAAAACTCGAGTCTAAAATTATTAAGACTCGGTCTAAACTGGTTCACAGATATCTTAGATAATTTATTAACAGTCGAAATATTTTTCATAAGCTCGCAATAATTTTTAAGTAATTATTACCATTTATAATGATTTTTTAATCATTAATATCGTATTTATCTAATTTAAATACCACAATATCCTAATATCATTAATATTCATTTAATATTAAATATTAATGAAAATCATAACATAATATTACAATATATTTATAATATCACAAAGCATTTTTAATACTTTAAAATCACCTTTATATGATTTTTAAACAATTAAATTCATTATCCGATAATTACTATTAATATTAAAATATTAATATTTTCATGACAAAATATCAAAAGTTTTATTTTATAACTTAAAATATTTTCATAACACTTAAATCATTTTTATATGATTTTTAAAGCATTAATTCTATTTTTCTATAATTTATTTAATATATTTATTAAATAAATTAATTACCATTAATATTGATTAATTAATGAAATTCATCACAAAATATTAAAAGTCACTGAAAATATCTTTAAATATTTTCTTATATCATAATATTATTTTTCATGTATTAAAATTATTTTTAAATAATTTATTTAATATTATAATTAAATAAATTAAATACCATTTATATTCTAAAAATTTTAAATATTTATGAAATATACTCAAAATAATTAAAAACTATTTTTCAGCCTTTAAAATAATTTTTTGGAATTTATTTTGTATTTTTAATAATTAAAAACTATTTTTATCTATTTATTAATTAAAATAATTAATTTCTAAAACTAACTGTCGCTAAAGTGGCCTATAGCGACAGACCCGTCGCTATAGGTGTTCTTGGGCTGTTCTTGAAGAAACCCAAAACTTCATCATTGAACCAGAACGATTAAGGCTGGTCAAACCACTGTCAGACTCGAGTTCTTCAGAAATCTGGGTTTTCCAGATTTCTTCATAATCTGGTGGTCAACGCTACTTTGACCCTTATTAAATTTGATTCCGAGTAATATCTAAGTGATATAAAGGTTTTATTTTGTAGTACTGATACCAGACTACAAGTCCACAAAACGAACATGACTAAATAACCTGTCAGTAGCAAGATTAGAGTCATTGAAAAGCTTGTCAGAGATTTTTGGGGATTCTGGGCTGCCTAGAACTTGCTTTCCGTGAACGGTCAACGATGTTTGACCGCTCATAACTCTCAGTATATTTATGATCTGGACGTGTTTCTAGTTGGAGATTATAGTCTTCATGACATAGAACAGATATAAAACAAAAAACACAACAAACAACTAATAGATCAAGATCTATGGGCCCTACATATGGCTGTCAAGCCATCATTTTCAACATTTCCAGATTTTTGAAATCTTTAAATTCGAGCATCTAGATGTTATGGATCCATGATCCAACAACCCAGATCTCTAAATGACACCTTATACACATCTTTAACCAACAACTAACAACACCTAACATCAGATTAAAGATTTGGAAAAATTAGGGTTCTTATACCTTTGAGGCTTTGATTCTAATTCTGATCCTTGATGATCTGATATTTGATAGTTATGGACTGATCTAAGCTTAACATTTGACTATCTTTCACTATTAGTCCCAAAATTCTAGAGAGAGAAGGTGTTGGAGAAAATGGAAATTAAAGTAGACATTTCTCTCTCTCTAAATCCATATATATGATATGATACAATGAAAGGGGCTGAGCTAGCTGCTGATATGTAATATAAGTTAGTCAATGGCTGATCTAGGTTGCTCAACCACTCCATATATTGGCAAGATTGCAAGTTTCCTCCAATAATGCACAAAAGGGCATTTTAGTCATTTCTATAAAATTTTATTTCTAGAATTGTCATTTGATGCAAACTCTTAGGGTTTAAGGTTTGAACCCTTTAGGGTTTAGGATTTAGAAATCCTTAGGGTTTTGAAAATAAATTCTAGAATTTCTAAATTAGGTTTTTTAAAATAGAAAATTAATATTTCTAAATTATAATTAGAATTTTCTAATTATATTAAAATTTCATAATCATAATTTAATCTTGCTAATTAGGATTAATATAACCTAATTAAAATTGCTAATTAAGCAATTAGGGTCAAAATAGTCATTAGGGTTTATAACCCAGAAATTAGGGTTTTTAATAGAAAATTAATTTTCTAATTTAGAAATTAGATTTCGTAATTAGATTAAGATTTTCTAATTACTTATAACTTTAAAATTAGGATTAATATTTCCTAATTAACCTTAAAATTACTAAATTAACACTTAGGTTTTTCCCTATTTATAAATTAGAGTTTCTAATAATTAGGTTTTCTAATTATTAGGGTTTCCATTAAATCTTTAGGGTTTTCCCTAATTAAGTTATATTTAATAACGTTAAACCTTATACTAACATTCACATTCTAAATTTAGGGTTTCATATACCGAATTAGGGTTTTGAATTCTCAAAACTAAAATTAGGGTTTCTAGAACCGGTTTCTAGGATTTCTTATTAATCGCTAGAATTTTTCTAACCGAACATTGACGTTCTTAATATATACCTAGGGTTTATCTGGTCAACCCTTGACCCTTAACCACATACTGTACACATATATAACCATATACACAGAACATATTCACGTATACCCTTAATCCTGAATAATTCACCTAAATCCTTCATAGAATTTTGAAATCCTCAAAATTCATTTTTAAAAATATCAAACGCATACAATTATTTTCTGTCTAGGTTCTAGTATTAAACCTTAAACCAATTAATCAAAATTTTATAAATTTTCTAAATTCTCGGGTTGTCACAGACACAAGGGATTTTAAGTGGTTCAGAGACTCAAGCTCCTAATTCACTCTTCTACTTTTAACTAGCAGGATTTCCACTAAGGAAGGGCAGCACCCTGAATCACTATGATTCCTTCAAGGCCAACAGCCTTGGAACTTCAGTTCACTAAGAACTCTTCAAGGCCAGCAGCCTTGGAACTTCTCTAGTTCCCTAGGAACTCTTCAAGCCCAGGAGGCTTGAAACTTCATTTAGTCCCTCCAGACAAGGACCCCTCAGGCCCTGGCTACTTCTTGTTGTTGTTGTTGGTGGTGGTGGTGGTGGTGCTTTGATGCTAAGATGTCTTTAAGCTTGAACAACTTCTATACTTAGTAGCTTGGCGTAGTCCTCTTGGCATTCTGCTTCGAGTCTGGACTACATCTTCTTTTGTAAGACCCCAATTTTTATAAATAAAGATGAATTTTCTATAAATATCATTTTTGAATATTATGGAGTTAATTTGATATAATGTTATAGTTGTGGGTAATAATTATAAATTTTGCAAAGTAAGCAAGTTGTTATAAAATATTCGTTTGGTCGGAGAATATTCTTTTTGTCGAGGAATATTCGTACGACGGCACAATCATTGGTGGACCCCACAACGGAATTATTGTCGGATTGAGAAAACGACAGAATTATCTTTCTATAAAAATAACGGCTGAGGTGTTACCGTTAAAACCGTTAAAACTGTTGAACTACTCGGTAGTAAAAGTACAGTAATACGCGTGGTTGCATAGTAGCACACGGTATTGATTATTGATGCTTACGTGAGAAGTCACTCAGCTATACTCAATTATTGCTACAGTAATTGCTGCATCATATCTCTTAAATTATTGTCATAGTATCATCTGTATAATATGTTATATTATTAAATCAATAATTGAGACGTTGTGGTAAGTTTGGTTATTTTATGGGGGGCCATATGTCATCATCTAAGAGTCTCTTCGTCAATAGTATTTACCTTGGTCAATAGTAATTACCTTCGTCAATAGTATTTACCTTGGTCAATAGTAATTACCTTCGTCAATAGTATTTACCTTGGTCAATAGTATTTACCTTGGTCAATAGTAATTACTTTCGTCAATAGTAGTTGTCCCTTCAATATTACCAAGAGTCATTTGACCCTTCGTTAAGACCAAGAGTCATTTGACCCTTCGTTAAGACCAAGAGCCACCCTCGGTTTTTCTATAAATAGAGGCCTAGGGCTTCATTATTTTTCACGAATTCATTCAAGCTATAGAGAGACAAAGTATAGAGAGAATAAGAGAGAGAGAATAAAAGTATTCTGCTACATCACTTTTCCAATATCCAGTTCTTTTAAGGTAGGGAATATTATTTCTTTTATATTCATGAAGAGAACTTCTGTTATTCCATTTGTTATTATTCTGTTAGAATAACCAGTATACGTGGTCTACCCTATACTTGGTGACATTCTTCTATTATTCTGTTGGAACATCCTGTCTGTGTGTTTTACACCGGACCTGGTTCCGTTTATTATTCTGTTGGAACATCCTGTCTGTGTGTTTTACACCGGACCTGGTTCCGTTTTATTATTATTCTGTTGGAATATCATGTCTGTGTGTTTTACACCGGACCTGGTTCCATTATTTATTATTCTGTCGGAATATCCTGTCTATGCGTTTACGCCAGACCTGGTTCCATTATTTATTATTCTATTGGAATAACCTGTCTGTGTGGTCTATCGCATGCATGGTGATTTCTTTTGTTATTCCATTCTTTATTGTACTCAGTTGGTTAAGTTTTGACTTCTATACTCCATGAAAGTTGTGGAATATCCTTGATAGTTGCGTTTCATCCAGTATCTTTTCAAGAAAATATTCTTCTAAGCATTCTTGAATTTTACTCCACAATGCAGTATCATGTTGACAATTTGGACGTTGTTAATTCCTGGATAAATTAATTCTTGAACTTGTTTTATTGAATTCTTATATCATTGTCATCATCCTCATGTTTATAAAATGTTGAAAGTCATCTATGGCATGTAGTGCATAGATGGACTTGGTATGATTATGACCAGGGATTATTCGGTATAATCATGACCGTAATGTTACAAATGATGTGGTAAAAGTCCTCATTGGCTCGTAGTGCAATGATGGACAGTTGTTGGCATGATCATGACCATTAATGAATATACGAATATCCTTGGCCGTAGTGCAGGGGTGATTCGATGATGTGGATTATTTTATTAAGCTGAGTCCCAGCGATCACAGTGTTGAAAAACTTTTTAAATCATAAAAGATAGTAGAGTTTATTTTCTACTTGACTCTTTTAATGGATTGCTTGTTCCGCTACAGTTAAACTTGATGTCTATTATATTTTATCAGTTTAACATTGTTGAAGGCTAATGATAATTTATTCTGCATTATCTTAGTCATAATATTTCTTACTGGGCTAGTTGAGCTCACCCTTTCTTTCACTGTTCTCTTCAGGAAATGAGAACGTAGCTGGGGCAAGTCGGGGAACGGAGTGATGGTCCGAAGAATAGTATTAGTTAGTAGTCCTCACTATTCTATGTAATGGTGTGTTAATAAATGTAATGAGGACTCCTTTTGAGTATGAATACTCTCTAGAAGATAATATTTGTATTCAAACTCACAGTTTATGTTTTGTCGTATTGTACACGACAGTTGTATTATTAAGTTGTATTTGTATTCTGTACTATGTATCTGACGACCCAAGATGGGTGATGTATACCTAATTTTGGGGGCGTCACAGTTGGTATCAGAGCTTAGGGATTTGATTCCTGGCTAAGATGTGAGAATAGAACTAGGAGGGGAGAGACGGGGAATTCCTTCGCTAGTATGACATACCTAAGTTTATTTGCATGGTATTTAATTGGTCGGTCATAATATAAGGATAATATATGACATATCAATTAATTTTTATTTTATGGCAGTATCTGAAAATGGCATCTGAGAACGTTGAGAATAGCAATGGAGCACAGACGACTGTTGATTCACCACATATCAATAATCAGGATAATGTGCATCAGGAAGGTGTCAATCCTCATGCAAACAACAACACTGACCAAATGATGAATGATCAAATGTTCAGAGGCTTTATGCAATTCATGCAACAACAGGTGAAAGCGGCTCCTGTCCACAACGTAGGTGGAAATACTGGAAACTCTCTGGCGGTCACCACTAAACAGTTTAAGGAGCTGGGACCATCGGAGTTTAAGGGAGAACCCAAACCACTTGTAGCTGAAACATGGATAAAGCAGATCACCAAGATATTTGATGTCTTGGGTTGCTCTGAGGAGCAAAAGGTTCCCTTTGCCGCCTTTATGTTGCGAGGAGAGGCAGATTACTGGTGGGAATCGATAAAGCGTACTCAACCTGCCGCACTGAAGATGTCCTGGGAGAAGTTCCAAGAGCTGTTTAACGACAAATACTTTCCCGAGAGTATTCGTCACATGAAGGAGGTGGAGTTCATCAAATTGGAGCAGAATAATATGACCGTGTCGCAGTACGAGGCAAAATTTGCGGAGTTATCCCGGTTTGCGTCCCACCTGGTGGATAATGAAGAAAGAATGACGCGGATGTTTTTAAGAGGTTTGAAGCCGGAGATACGTCAACATCTTGTTTCTCATAAACTATGTTTGTATTCAGATGTTGTAAATAGGGCTCAGTTGGTGGAGCGCGATAACGAGACAACGCAACCAAAAGAGAGCAGCCGGCAAAATGATAATACCAGTGAGAGCAGTCATCGAAGCGGTGACAACAAGCGTGGAGGGAATCAACAGGCCAGAAATGGTAACCACTTCGGTGGTAATCAGGGCCAAAACAATAAGAATGGACATTTCAAGAAGAGGAGATTCAACAATGATGGAAAGACGTCAGCACCAACACCTGTCGTTAAGGAAGGAGAACGACCACCTATCATATGTTTCAAATGCGGAGGGGAGGGGCACATCAGTCCAAACTGCGCGATGCCGTCCAAAGCATGTTATAATTGTGGAAGAGAAGGTCATTTAGCCCGATTTTGTCGTTTACCGAAGACAAATTCAGCTAGGATGGAGGCACCAAAAGCCGTCCCAGAAAAGTCAAAACCGGTTGTGCAAGGGAGAGCGTTTGTTGTGAACTCCCAGAGAGCAAGGAACCCGAATGAGGTCATCACGGGTAAGCTTATTATAAACTCTAAAGAAGTTTATACTTTATTTGATACCGGTTCAACCCATTCTTTTATTTCTCCTACTTGCGCTCATCGATTAAATTTGATTCCGGAGAAATTAGACTTTGACTTATCTGTGAAAACTCTGTTGGGAGAAACCTTCATTACCTCCACTGTTTATAAGTCTTGTTTGGTTCAAGTTGGTACCCACACATTACCTATCGATCTGATTTCATTAAAAATACTTGCATTTGACGTGATTCTAGGGATTGATTGGTTAACTACTCATTATGCAAAAATTGATTATTTTCGTAAGGTTGTTAGTTTTCATATTCCTAATCGACCTATTATGCGAATTCAAGCAACCAAACCATTAAAATCAATCGCTGTCATCTCAAGCCATAAAACTATTCGTTTATTGAAAAATGGATGTCAAGCTTTCTTAGCTCATGTCACAGATCTAAACAAAAATACGTCAGTTTTGAATGATATTTCTATTGTTAATAAATTCCCTGACGTATTCCCTGAAGAACTTCCTGGCCTACCCCCAGAGCGTGAAATTGAATTTTGTATCGATCTTGAACCCGGTACAAAACCCATTTCCAAAGCCCCATATCGAATGGCTCCTATTGAACTTCAGGAGTTAAAGATCCAACTGCAGGAATTGTTAGACATTGGCTTTATTCGTCCTAGTACTTCTCCTTGGGGAGCTCCTGTTCTATTCGTGAAGAAGAAAGATGGAAGTATGCGACTTTGTATTGATTATCGGGAGTTGAATCATGTCACCATCAAAAAATAGGTACCCATTGCCACGTATTGATGACCTGTTTGACCAGTTGCAAGGAGCACAATTCTTTTCAAAGATCGATCTTCGTTCTGGATATCATCAGCTGAAGGTTAGAACTGAGGATATTCCAAAGACGGCTTTTAGAACTCGGTACGGGCATTATGAATTCCTAGTCATGTCCTTTGGATTGACTAATGCTCCTGCTGCCTTCATGGATATGATGAACCGGGTATTCAAGGAATATTTGGATCACTTTGTGGTCGTCTTTATTGATGACATCCTTATTTATTCCAAAAGCCGTGAAGATCATGAGCAACACTTGAGGCTGGTACTCCAAAAGCTTCGTGAATACAAGCTTTATGCCAAGTTGAAGAAATGCGAGTTCTGGCTGGAGGAGGTAGCATTCCTTGGGCACGTAGTATCAAGTCGTGGAATATCGGTTGACCCGACAAAGATTGAAGCTATTCAAAGCTGGGAGCAACCTAAATCAGTGACCGAGGTACGTAGCTTTCTTGGTTTAGCTGGTTATTATCGGAGATTCGTGGAAGGATTTTCTCGAATCGCTACTCCATTAACTCAGCTGACTCGGAAAGATATAAAGTTTGGTTGGAGCGAAGAATGTGAGCAAAGTTTTCAAGAACTCAAGAGGAGACTCATTTCAGCACCTGTTCTAACAATACCATCTGGCTCGGAGGGATTTGTCATCTACAGTGATGCTTCGAGCAAAGGGTTGGGATGCGTTCTCATGCAACATGGAAAAGTCATAGCCTATGCATCAAGACAACTCAAGGAATATGAGAGGAATTATCCTACTCATGATCTAGAGTTGGCAGCTGTTGTCTTTGCACTTAAAATTTGGAGGCATTACTTGTATGGGGAGAAAGTGGAGATCTTTACGGATCATAAAAGCCTCAAATATTTCTTCACTCAAAAGGAACTCAACATGCGACAACGACGTTGGCTTGAACTGTTGAAAGATTATGATCATACCATTCAATACCATCCTGGAAAAGCGAACGTGGTAGCTGACGCATTGAGTAGAAGATCATATGCGGGTACAAGTGCAATATTAACAACGCAAAGGCCCATTTTGTTTGACTTACAAAGGATGGAGATAGAGTTGAAGACTCCAGGGACCCATGTGATGATGGCGAATATACGAGTAGAACCGACTTTAATCGATAAAGTTAAAGCTGCTCAAGCTACAGACCTGGAGCTGATGCGTATGAGGAAGAAAGTGCAAGAAGGTGTTATGTCGGAAGCAAGAATCGATGAGGAAGGAATACTTCGAGTCAACTCCAGACTTTGTGTTCCTAACAACCCTGATTTAAAGTATGAAATCATGATGGAGGCGCACAACACACCGTTTGCAATCCATCCTGGAAGTACCAAAATGTATCATGATCTTCGTCATACATTTTGGTGGAGCAATATGAAGAGAGAGATAGCGTTGTTTATCTCAAGGTGTCTAACTTGTCAACGAGTCAAAGCGGAGCATCAAGTACCAAAAGGTCCATTGCAACCACTTGAAATTCCAGAATGGAAGTGGGAGCACATTACCATGGATTTCGTTACCGGTCTTCCCAGGGTTTCTCAAGGTATTGATGCGATTTGGGTCATTGTTGATAGATTGACCAAGTCTGCTCATTTCTTACCGATACGAGAAACTTATACACTTGAACGTCTTGCTCGTATGTACATAAACGAGATTGTAAGACTGCATGGTATGCCAGTATCCATAATTTCTGATCGAGACCCAAGATTCACTTCACGATTTTGGGTTAGTTTACAAAAAGCTATGGGCACGGAGTTACGATTTAGTTCAGCATATCATCCTCAGACGGATGGACAATCAGAGAGGACTATTCAAACTCTTGAAGATCTATTAAGACTCTGTGTCTTTGACTTCAAGGGAAGTTGGGACAAGTTCTTACCATTGGTGGAGTTTTCCTACAACAACAGTTATCAAGCAAGTATTGGCATGGCTCCATTCGAAGCATTGTATGGAAGAAAATGTCGTTCTCCAGTATGCTGGGATGAGGTGGGCGAAGCAACGTTGTTGGGACCGGAGTTGGTACGTATGACTACAGAAAAGATTCAAACGATCCGATAACGTATAAAAACCTCACAAGATCGACAAAAGAGTTATGCTGATCTTCATCGAAAGGACGTGGAATTTGATGTAGGAGATCATGTGTTCTTACGTGTTGCTCCATGGAAAGGAGTTACAAGATTTGGAAAGAGAGGAAAGCTAAATCCTCGATTCATCGGTCCATTTTTAATCCTCGATCGAGTAGGAACTGTGGCTTATAGACTCGCTTTACCGCCAAGTATGTCTCGTGTTCATAACGTTTTCTACATATCCATGTTACGCAAATATGTGGAAGACCCGAACCACATTATTGAGTTAGAACCAGACGAAATAGCGGAGGATTTGACGTATGAAGAAGTTCCTGTTCAAATCTTGGATAAGAAGGAACATATTCTACGCTCCAAGGTTATACCTCAAGTCAAAGTTTTGTGGAGAAACCACGATGTTGAGGAAATGACTTGGGAGTTAGAATCAGAAATGAAATCAAGGTATCCTTACCTCTTCGACATACCAGGTACGTACCCTAATTTCGAGGGCGAAATTTCATAAGAAGGGGAGGTTGTAAGACCCCAATTTTTATAAATAAAGATGAATTTTCTATAAATATCATTTTTGAATATTATGGAGTTAATTTGATATAATGTTATAGTTGTGGGTAATATTTATAAATTTTGCAAAGTAAGCAAGTTGTTATAAAATATTCATTTGGTCGGAGAATATTCTTTTTGTCGAGGAATATTCGTACGACGGCACAATCATTGGTGGACCCCACAACGGAATTATTGTCGGATTGAGAAAACGACAGAATTATCTTTCTATAAAAATAACGGCTGAGGTGTTACCGTTAAAACCGTTAAAACTGTTGAACTACTCGGTAGTAAAAGTACAGTAATACGCGTGGTTGCATAGTAGCACACGGTATTGATTATTGATGCTTACGTGAGAAGTCACTCAGCTATACTCAATTATTGCTACAGTAATTGCTGCATCATATCTCTTAAATTATTGTCATAGTATCATCTGTATAATATGTTATATTATTAAATCAATAATTGAGACGTTGTGGTAAGTTTGGTTATTTTATGGGGGGCCATATGTCATCATCTAAGAGTCTCTTCGTCAATAGTATTTACCTTGGTCAATAGTAATTACCTTCGTCAATAGTATTTACCTTGGTCAATAGTAATTACCTTCGTCAATAGTATTTACCTTGGTCAATAGTATTTACCTTGGTCAATAGTAATTACTTTCGTCAATAGTAGTTGTCCCTTCAATATTACCAAGAGTCATTTGACCCTTCGTTAAGACCAAGAGTCATTTGACCCTTCGTTAAGACCAAGAGCCACCCTCGGTTTTTCTATAAATAGAGGCCTAGGGCTTCATTATTTTTCACGAATTCATTCAAGCTATAGAGAGACAAAGTATAGAGAGAATAAGAGAGAGAGAATAAAAGTATTCTGCTACATCACTTTTCCAATATCCAGTTCTTTTAAGGTAGGGAATATTATTTATTTTATATTCATGAAGAGAACTTCTGTTATTCCATTTGTTATTATTCTGTTAGAATAACCAGTATACGCGGTCTACCCTATACTTGGTGACATTCTTCTATTATTCTGTTGGAACATCCTGTCTGTGTGTTTTACACCGGACCTGGTTTCGTTTATTATTCTGTTGGAACATCCTGTCTGTGTGTTTTACACCGGACCTAGTTCCGTTTTATTATTATTCTGTTGGAATATCCTGTCTGTGTGTTTTACACCGGACCTGGTTCCATTATTTATTATTCTGTCGGAATATCCTGTCTGTGCGTTTACGCCAGACCTGGTTCCATTATTTATTATTCTATTGGAATAACCTGTCTGTGTGGTCTATCGCATGCATGGTGATTTCTTTTGTTATTCCATTCTTTATTGTACTCAGTTGGTTAAGTTTTGACTTCTATACTCCATGAAAGTTGTGGAATATCCTTGATAGTTGCGTTTCATCCAGTATCTTTTCAAGAAAATATTCTTCTAAGCATTCTTGAATTTTACTCCACAATGCAGTATCATGTTGACAATTTGGACGTTGTTAATTCCTGGATAAATTAATTCTTGAACTTGTTTTATTGAATTCTTATATCATTGTCATCATCCTCATGTTTATAAAATGTTGAAAGTCATCTGTGGCATGTAGTGCATAGATGGACTTGGTATGATTATGACCAGGGATTATTCGGTATAATCATGACCGTAATGTTACAAATGATGTGGTAAAAGTCCTCATTGGCCCGTAGTGCATTGATGGACAGTTGTTGGCATGATCATGACCATTAATGAATATACGAATATCCTTGGCCGTAGTGCAGGGGTGATTCGATGATGTGGATTATTTTATTAAGCTGAGTCCCAGCGATCACAGTGTTGAAAAACTTTTTAAATCATAAAAGATAGTAGAGTTTATTTTCTACTTGACTCTTTTAATGGATTGCTTGTTCCGCTACAGTTAAACTTGATGTCTATTATATTTTATTAGTTTAACATTGTTGAAGGCTAATGATAATTTATTCTGCATTATCTTAGTCATAATATTTCTTACTGGGCTAGTTGAGCTCACCCTTTCTTTCACTGTTCTCTTCAGGAAATGAGAACGTAGCTGGGGCAAGTCGGGGAACGGAGTGATGGTTCGAAGAATAGTATTAGTTAGTAGTCCTCACTATTCTATGTAATGGTGTGTTAATAAATGTAATGAGGACTCCTTTTGAGTATGAATACTCTCTAGAAGATAATATTTGTATTCAAACTCACAGTTTATGTTTTGTCGTATTGTACACGACAGTTGTATTATTAAGTTGTATTTGTATTCTGTACTATGTATCTGACGACCCAAGATGGGTGATGTATACCTAATTTTGGGGGCGTCACATCTTTGGTGAAGCTGATCTTCATTTTGTTATGCTCATCTTCATCTGTTGACAGTTGTGCACCATCACCATTTGGATCTGCTAAGTGTTTGAGGTTTTGGTAGACTTTGTCTGGCACTTAGCATTCCCTGAACCCTTCTTGATTGGTTGGCAGATATGGTTCTGCACTTGTTCTGGGTCAGCTTTAGGTTCATGGTGATTCGTAGAGTGGCTTTCTGGATCTTCTTTGTGCTCTGCCACTTTTCTGAATGCTATCTTCTTGTCCTTCTCGTTTCTCAGCTTAGCTGCCATTTTGAGTGGCATTCTCATATTTATTGAGTGAAGCTTTAGTCTGTTTGAGTCCTTCTTCAAAGCTGCTTCACTTCTACCATTGTAATCTTACTGTCACTAAGACTTGTTCTGTTTAGTTATGGTGGAACTCGTAGAATCAACAATAGCATTCCAACAACTCTATGATTCTGTAACATCAGCAACGTCAACAACTTTTGATATTTGAAGCTCTTGTTGATTTATACTTCTTCACAACCTTTCCATTGGAATGTAGTTGTTGGGAGCTATTTGAATTGCTTTGCAGATCTCGAGTTATTTGGTGTAGACTGCAGATGTGACACGACAACTCCTTTTTAACTTTCTGACACTGCAGTCTACTATTTCACCTACCCCGTCAGAGATGTCACTTTGATGTCTCGGGCAGGTAGTCATCTTTATTTCTTCTTTCTGACTTCTTGATTAGAACGTCAAGATCTGTCCTTTTACATCAATGCTCTCAACTAGAAATGTTCAAATATCAGTCTTCAGATTGAATCGTTGCCAATGCTTTAATCTTCAGATGACCGAGCTCTACGATTCTAATGCAGATGTCCTTGGACTTGATCGTAGTTTCATGTTGAATGTTGCTCATTGACTGACTGAGACAACACTACGATCCTGAAGAGTGTTCATTTGATCCTCAATATAGAACACCTCTTCCTTCTCTTGTGCAGTGCTTCAACCCTTCTGTTTGCCTCGACTGATCTCAGGAACTGATAACTTGACTCCTTGTTCTGGTCTCTTCTAAATAGCAAGACACCTCAGATTTGTGGCATATCCAGCTCGCTTTCTCCTTATGATCTCCCATTCACTTATCATCAATGGACTGACCCAATGCTTAATCACTTTAGTCTTGTTCTTCATAAGCTGACCAGTATCTTTGTGTACATTTCATCTGTTCCTGCTTTGTTTGGCAAACACTACGATCCTGATTACTTCCAAGATCGTTGTCTTCTGTTCACTTAACAACAACTACACTAGCTGACTTTCCTTAGCCAGTTACTTTGACTGAAGTCTTCTTCTGATCAACTTGTGGAAGACTTCATCTTGAATGGCTTCACAACTCAATCTCGATGTTGATTGGGGTTGGTGCTTAGATCTTCTGTTAGTTTACATGCCATTCGTTGAGTGCTCTCTGGTTTCCTTCAGATGGGATGTATCTTTGCAGCTCAGACCAGAGGCTTCATTCTTTGGATATTCTGGTAGTGCTCATTTGTTGAGAATCATATTTGCTCTATGATTCTTCCTTGGCGTTGTGAGCACATTTGTTGAAGCCTTAGTTCTGCACTCTACGATTCAGCTTTGGTTGTGCAGACACTACGACTATGAGATCAGATGTCGGCACTCTGCGATCTTTGACCTTAAGCTTGTTATCTTCATCTGATCTGGCTCGACTACGATCTATGCCTCTTATTTGATCAGTAAACTCTACGACTCCGAGTGTGGTCTACGATTCTTGACTTGGCTTTGGCAGATGCTCGGTCGACTCTTAGACAGGCTGTCACTACGATTCTAAACATGACTTCCTCAGAAGACTACGACTCCGAGGAAGTTCTTCTCGATACACTACGATCCTTTCTCATCTCTCCTGACAGTCTATGAACTTCGAGATCTACTATCTTGCAGACTACGATTCTGCCTCTATAGTTCTCGAGTTTTCCTTGAGTCTCCTAGAAGACTACGATTTCTGGTGCAGTACTCGACGATCAGACATGCATATCTATTACATTATAAGATTAACCTAATAGGCTTTATCTTTCTACATTTATAGTTCTTGTACATCATTTCTTTTTAAGGACTTTACAAAGATGTTTTTCTTATGTAGGATCAACCTAACATATTTGATCAATTCATTCAAGTCCTTGTACATATGTTCCTATTATCTATCAAAGGACTTTATAGCTTTTCTTAATGCAAGCATACTTGAATATTCATTCATATATATATATATATATATATATATATATATATATATATATATATATATATATATATCATAATCAAATCATATATAAATAGGAATATCATTCACATGCTTATTCCTGACAAAGACTAGTAGCCAAAGGTTATTCCCAAGAAGAATGCATCGACTAAGACGAGACCGTCGCCCATGTTGCCAGATTAGAAGCCATCAGGATATTCCTTGCTTTTGCTACCCATATGAAGTTCAAAGTTTTTCAAATGGATGTGAAAAGTGCATTTATGAATGGTGAACTTCAGGAAGAAGTATATGTGGAGCAACCTCCAGGTTTCATCAATCCAACTCTCTCAAATTATATGTATAGATTAGACAAAGCCTTATATAGACTTAAACAAGCACCTAGATCATGGTATGAAATACTAACTAACTTTCTTATTGAAAATGGCTTCACTAGAGGTAGAGTAGATACCACATTATTTCTTAGGAAGCACAAAAATAAAATCTTAATAGTTCAGATATATGTAGATGACATTATCTTTAGTTCTACTGATGAAAAACTGTGCAAGAGATTTTCCAAGCTTATGCAGAGCAAGTTCGAAATGAGTATGATGGGTGAGCTGAATTTCTTTCTTGAACTACAAGTAAAGCAGACTGATGAAGGTATCTTTATTAACCAAGCCAAATACATTAAAGACTTACTTAAGAAATATGGCATGGAATCAGCCTCTCCCATGAAAACACCAATTGCTCCAGCAACTAAGCTTGACAAAGATGAGAAAGGTAAAAGTATTGACATTACTCAATACAAAGGTTTGATAGGCTCTCTTCTAAATCTAACTGCCAGTAGACCAGAAATAATGTTTGCAACATGTATATGTGCTAGATTTCAAGTTAATTCTAAGGAATCACACTTAACTGTTGTAAAGAGAATTTTCAGGTATCTCAAAGGCACATCTCACTTGGGAATTTTGTATCCTAAGGAGTCCTCATTTGAACTGACAGGATATACAAATGCTGATTTTGCAGGCTGCAAGATCGATAGAAAAAGTACTAGTGGCACTTGTCAGTTGCTAGGAAATAGACTTGTGTCATGGTTTAGCAAGAAGCAAAACTCAGTATCTACCTCAACAGCAGAAGCTGAATACATTGCTGCTGGTAGTTGTTGTGCTCAAATCTTATATATGAAAAATCAGCTAGCAGACTATGGGTTTGATTTCAAATATATACATGTTCATTGTGATAACACAAGTGCCATAACAATAACACATAATCTTGTCATGCATTCTAGGAGGAAGCATATAAAGATAAGATATCATTTTATTAGGGATCATGTCCAAAATAGAACTATATCTTTACAATACATCCCCATTAAAAATCAACTTGCTGATGTTTGAACAAAACCTTTAGATGAATCTAGATTTAATAAATTGATAAGTGAGTTAGATATGCTAAATCTACAACCATAAACTCTATGCTCTAGTTTGTGCTAACCATGTAGATAAAAAGGCTATGTTAAAATCGTAAGAGATGACTAAAGAGAAACCATGATTGTAGAGCGGTCTCGACGTGATGGAGAAGCGTCCCATGATGATATCATTCCTATCAAATTCAAGCAACCCTTCTGATAAGCGCCTCGGGGACAAACCTGTCCCTTAGTTCAGTCTAAGAGGTTGGCCTTTCCTGAGCTACCTTAACCCAGAAGGAATGCTAAGTCAGGGTTCATCACAAGGACCAGGACATACAATGATCGTAGAGTATAATCAGCAGTGAACTTAATAATCGTAGAACAGCTTCGACGATCGTAGTTGTAAGACCCCGAATTTTATGAAATAAAAGTATTCAATTTTTCTTATAATTACTATTCAGTAAATGGTTAAATTGATATAAGTTTAAAGTTATTTTTGAAATGTGCAAAATTTTCAAAATAAGCAAGTGGTTATAAAATAATCATTATTGTCGGGGAATATTCGTTTAGTCGTGGAATATTCTTTCTGTCGGGGAATATTCGTACGACGGCGCAGCTATTTGTGGGCCCCATAACGAATAACTGTCGGGTGAAGAAATGTACTGAATTATATTTCAAATGTGGTGGGTGAGAATAGTAGCAGGTAAAGCCATCAAGTTGCAGGTCAAACCTACCAAAATTTTCCTATAAATAGAGGGCTAAGTTAGAATTGAAAATCACACCAAAAACATAAGCTTTCTCTCTTTCTCTCTCTATATTATGAAGCATATTTTGTGAGTATTTAGATACTTTGAGAGTTGCTATTCAGTGCAAGTTTCCTTCGACTTTACATTCCGGTCAGAAGTACTGCTGTTTTGAGGTAAGGGATTGTAAGGGATAGTAAGGGATTTTAAGGGTTGTTATGATTTTCAGTTTCGTAATTTTTCTGAACTTCAAAAATTCTGGAAAAATTTGAAATGATATTTTGATGAGTTTTCTTGATTGTGTCCAAAAATGGTGATTTTTGGATGTATAGATTGAGAGTTATGAATTTTATGAGAAAAGACTATTTTAGAAGTAACAGCTTATAATTCCTTGTGGTTAACTCCAAAATTGATGAAATTTTTATTGAGAGTACATGTATATGATAGAAGTATACTCTGTAAATTTCAGAATTTTTGGACAAAAGTATAATTTTTGATAAATGTCTAAATATTCGGCTGTTTTGGCCATATGAAAAATAGTAAATGACTTTTAAAAATTCTGAGAAAAATATATGTTCACTATGGGACTATATTATGCTAAATCTCAGAAAAGAAATATTTTTGGAACGGATTTGGTATTTTTCATGAAAATAGACTAGTTATGAGAAAATGAATTAAATCTGTTATGTGAAGTAAGAAGATTGGAAAATAGGATTTTATGGCTTGAGAATCCTATATGAGGTATATGCAGATTTTTGATGAGGGTTTTGATTATTGGTGATAAAATCTTATGAGTTTGGTATTTTAGAATGATTAAATGCATTATTTAGTAAAGTGTAAACAATTTAAATAAATTGTTTATAAGCTTAAGAAATGTTATTCTTTCAATATCATTATACCGAAATATTGGTATAGATTTTATTGTGGAATTTCTACCTTTTTTTGTCGGGATTACTATTCATGAGTTACTATTCATGAATTACTATTCACGAGTTACTATTCACGGGTACTATTCAAGACAAAATTGGTTTCTTTTTCTAACTAAATTATAGTTGATTTATGAATATTACTCTTGAGATTAAATCTAGATGTTTTGATTATATTAATTTTACTATTATATATAACATTTTTATAACCTTGATGTTGAAATTCTCTTTCACTGGAGTGTAAAGATGGGTAGATTATTGGTATGATCATGACTAGGGTTCTCTTTGGCCTGTAGTGCAAAGTTGAATTGTGACTGGTATGATCATGACCATTGAATTTATAATTGAATATCTTAAGCTTAAGTGCAAAGGTGAATTGATCAACATGGTTATAATTATTGTTTATATAAATTCTGAAATGATTATATATTTCTTTGAGATATGAATATATTTGGCCTGTAGTGCAAATATGAACTGTTGATGAATATCTTTGGCCTGTAGTGCAAAGATGAATTGTAGATGAATATCTTTGGCCTGTAGTGCAAAGATGACATGTTGTAGAATATCTTTGGCCTGTAGTGCAAAGATGAATTATTGATGAATATCTTTGGCATGTAGTGCGAAGATGAACTGTTGTTGAATATCTTTGGCTCGTAGTGCAAAGATGGTTTATTGATGAATATCTTTGGCCGTAGTGCGAAGATGGATTTATTAGCATGATTATGAACAGGAACTGTGATTTGGTATAACCGTGATCTTTGACGTTTCAGGTAAAGACAGGTGATGATAATATTCTTCGTCCTGGGGGTGAAGAAAAATTTAGAGTCACAATTATGATTATGAGTTATTCATATGATTGTGGACCAGAATTGTTGATTAATGTTACAGGGATAAAACATTGTTGATGGATTTTTAACATGGAGAAGATAATAGACTTTATAGTCTATTTGACTCTTCTAATGGATTGCTCGTTCCGCTGTAACTATGGTTGAAATTTTTATCATTTACCATATGTTCTAAATCTCTGATTTATTGTTGATGAAGGCTATTGATAATTGAATTATCTTTAGTCATGATATTCTTTACTGAGCTAGTTGTGCTCACCCTTTTGCTTCACAATTCCTTTCAGGTAATAAGAGTGTAGCTGGGTCGAGCGGGGGTAACAAGGGAATAGAACGGTGGTCATCATTTAGTAGTTATATTTGGTGAAGAAAATAGGGTGAGGCGAACCCAACGTTGGAAGTGTGTTTTGTCACTATCATACAAGATGTCTAATGACATACAACCTCATGTCATCATAAGACAGGGTTGTGCTCATCCACTTACTGAGTATATCTACGAGCACTACCTATATAATCTTGGTGTTTGTTTGAAGTATAATTCTCAATTAGAGGCAGTGGAGATAATGATAAGTCAAGAGAAGACTCACCATTAGGAAGAATATGATAGTAATCTTCTCGTTTTTCTTTGGGGTCTATTGGGTCAACCAAGGATAATTTTGTGGCCATATGATATCTATCATAACCTAGACGCGTGGCCTCCCATGTACGAAGGTTTTCTTGAGCACTTCCCAAAGATTCTAATTTCTAAAACAATTTTTGACTATACCTTTATATAAGGTGTTATTGTGAGGTGATGTCCACGGTTGGAACATGAGTCACATTTGGTATATATTTGTATCCAAACTCACAGCATATATGTTGTTGTATTTTGCACGACAATTGTTGTAATAAAGTTGTAGTTGTTTTCTGTACCATGTATTTGACGACTCAGAATGGGTTGGGTGGAATGAACCTATTTTGGGGTCGTTACATTTGGTATCAGAGCTTAGGGATATGATCTCTGGCGGAGATCGGGGAATACAACTAGGAGGGGAGAGATGAGTAAATCCTTCGCTAGTGTGTCCTACCTAAGCTTATTTGTTGGTCAGTCATAATATTGGGATATTATGTGATACGTTAATTTGTTAAATTAACCCTTGTTTTGAAGCTGTATTGTAGAATGATATTTGAAATACAGGAGATGAGCAATGGAGAAATTATGATGACAGGAAAGATGGAATCTGAAATGAAAGGAAGGTATTCTCAACTCTTTGAAATACCAGGTACGTAAATTTCGGGGACGAAATTTCATAAGGAGGGGATATTGTAAGACCCCGAATTTTATGAAATAAAAGTATTCAATTTTTCTTATAATTACTATTCAGTAAATGGTTAAATTGATATAAGTTTAAAGTTATTTTTGAAATGTGCAAAATTTTCAAAATAAGCAAGTGGTTATAAAATAATCATTGTTGTCGGGGAATATTCGTTTAGTCGTGGAATATTCTTTCTGTCGGGGAATATTCGTACGACGGCGCAGCTATTTGTGGGCCCCATAACGAATAACTGTCGGGTGAAGAAATGTACTGAATTATATTTCAAATGTGGTGGGTGAGAATAGTAGCAGGTAAAGCCATCAAGTTGCAGGTCAAACCTACCAAAATTTTCCTATAAATAGAGGGCTAAGTTAGAATTGAAAATCACACCAAAAACATAAGCTTTCTCTCTTTCTCTCTCTATATTATGAAGCATATTTTGTGAGTATTTAGATACTTTGAGAGTTGCTATTCAGTGCAAGTTTCCTTCGACTTTACATTCTGGTCAGAAGTACTGCTGTTTTGAGGTAAGGGATTGTAAGGGATAGTAAGGGATTTTAAGGGTTGTTATGATTTTCAGTTTCGTAATTTTTCTGAACTTCAAAAATTCTGGAAAAATTTGAAATGATATTTTGATGAGTTTTCTTGATTGTGTCCAAAAATGGTGATTTTTGGATGTATAGATTGAGAGTTATGAATTTTATGAGAAAAGACTATTTTAGAAGTAACAGCTTATAATTCCTTGTGGTTAACTCCAAAATTGATGAAATTTTTATTGAGAGTACATGTATATGATAGAAGTATACTCTGTAAATTTCAGAATTTTTGGACAAAAGTACAATTTTTGATAAATATCTAAATATTCGGCTGTTTTGGCCATATGAAAAATAGTAAATGACTTTTAAAAATTCTGAGAAAAATATATGTTCACTATGGGACTATATTATGCTAAATCTCAGAAAAGAAATATTTTTGGAACGGATTTGGTATTTTTCATGAAAATAGACTAGTTATGAGAAAATGAATTAAATCTGTTATGTGAAGTAAGAAGATTGGAAAATAGGATTTTATGGCTTGAGAATCCTATATGAGGTATATGCAGATTTTTGATGAGGGTTTTGATTATTGGTGATAAAATCTTATGAGTTTGGTATTTTAGAATGATTAAATGCATTATTTAGTAAAGTGTAAACAATTTAAATAAATTGTTTATAAGCTTAAGAAATGTTATTCTTTCAATATCATTATACCGAAATATTGGTATAGATTTTATTGTGGAATTTCTACCTTTTTTTGTCGGGATTACTATTCATGAGTTACTATTCATGAATTACTATTCACGAGTTACTATTCACGGGTACTATTCAAGACAAAATTGGTTTCTTTTTCTAACTAAATTATAGTTGATTTATGAATATTACTCTTGAGATTAAATCTAGATGTTTTGATTATATTAATTTTACTATTATATATAACATTTTTATAACCTTGATGTTGAAATTCTCTTTCACTGGAGTGTAAAGATGGGTAGATTATTGGTATGATCATGACTAGGGTTCTCTTTGGCCTGTAGTGCAAAGTTGAATTGTGACTGGTATGATCATGACCATTGAATTTATAATTGAATATCTTAAGCTTAAGTGCAAAGGTGAATTGATCAACATGGTTATAATTATTGTTTATATAAATTCTGAAATGATTATATATTTCTTTGAGATATGAATATATTTGGCCTGTAGTGCAAATATGAACTGTTGATGAATATCTTTGGCCTGTAGTGCAAAGATGAATTGTAGATGAATATCTTTGGCCTGTAGTGCAAAGATGACATGTTGTAGAATATCTTTGGCCTGTAGTGCAAAGATGAATTATTGATGAATATCTTTGGCATGTAGTGCGAAGATGAACTGTTGTTGAATATCTTTGGCTCGTAGTGCAAAGATGGTTTATTGATGAATATCTTTGGCCGTAGTGCGAAGATGGATTTATTAGCATGATTATGAACAGGAACTGTGATTTGGTATAACCGTGATCTTTGACGTTTCAGGTAAAGACAGGTGATGATAATATTCTTCGTCCTGGGTGCGAAGAAAAATTTAGAGTCACAATTATGATTATGAGTTATTCATATGATTGTGGACCAGAATTGTTGATTAATGTTACAGGGATAAAACATTGTTGATGGATTTTTAACATGGAGAAGATAATAGACTTTATAGTCTATTTGACTCTTCTAATGGATTGCTCGTTCCGCTGTAACTATGGTTGAAATTTTTATCATTTACCATATGTTCTAAATCTCTGATTTATTATTGATGAAGGCTATTGATAATTGAATTATCTTTAGTCATGATATTCTTTACTGAGCTAGTTGTGCTCACCCTTTTGCTTCACAATTCCTTTCAGGTAATAAGAGTGTAGCTGGGTCGAGCGGGGGTAACAAGGGAATAGAACGGTGGTCATCATTTAGTAGTAATATTTGGTGAAGAAAATAGGGTGAGGCGAACCCAACGTTGGAAGTGTGTTTTGTCACTATCATACAAGATGTCTAATGACATACAACCTCGTGTCATCATAAGACAGGGTTGTGCTCATCCACTTGCTGAGTATATCTACGAGCACTACCTATATAATCTTGGTGTTTGTTTGAAGTATAATTCTCAATTAGAGGCAGTGGAGATAATGATAAGTCAAGAGAAGACTCACCATTGGGAAGAATATGATAGTAATCTTCTCGTTTTTCTTTGGGGTCTATTGGGTCAACCAAGGATAATTCTGTGGCCATATGATATCTATCATAACCTAGACGCGTGGCCTCCCATGTACGAAGGTTTCCTTGAGCACTTCCCAAAGATTCTAATTTCTAAAACAATTTTTGACTATACCTTTATATAAGGTGTTATTGTGAGGTGATGTCCACGGTTGGAACATGAGTCACATTTGGTATATATTTGTATCCAAACTCACAGCATATGTGTTGTTGTATTTTGCACGACAATTGTTGTAATAAAGTTGTAGTTATTTTCTGTACCATGTATTTGACGACTCAGAATGGGTTGGGTGGAATGGACCTATTTTGGGGTCGTTACAGTAGTCTTCCCAAATGATACACTAGCTCAGGGGGAGCTAAGGGCAGATCAGTATTTTCCATATTATTTAAAATCGTGGAACCCGGCAGAACTCGACATATGCCCCACTATGCAGATCGTGTGGAGGGAAGTTACAAATACAGTTGAAAAAGGCTTTTTGAAAATTCACCTCATAATTTCAAAAGCTCGTTCCTCTCCCTCTCTCTCTATCAATAGAAACCCTAGCCTTCAGAACGATCAATCAACCTCTGTTCAAGAAAATCAATGGCTGCTTTCAATGTTATATCTGGTTACTAACTCTGCTTCCACGAATTCAAGACAGCTGACCCCTAGTTCCACAAGATTCTATCTCTTCTGAAGAAAGATGGTTTTGAAGAAGCTCTGAGCACCAGCATAAAGATCTACCCAAAGCTGGTGAAAGAGTTCTATAGCAATGGAGTCTTTGAGGACTATATTATCATTACAAGGGTTAAGGGGGATCAAATTAAGCTCAAAGTTAAGGATATAAACCTAGTCCTAGGATTCAAATCAAAGGGACTCGTATCTATGGATGTCATCGACTTCGATGAAGGACTGAAGAAGATGCACCACACGAAGTTTCAGAACGTCAAGGGGTACGAGAAGAAAGAGGTTCCCCAGAAATATGAATTTCTTGCTGACATTGTTGGGAAGTGCATATGCTGTAAAAGCTCTGGCCACGACTCTGTAACTAAAGCTCATGATAGCAATCTGCTTCAGAATTCAACTCAACTATGAGGCTTTTCTCATAGATTGGATCGGGAAGTGGATACTCAGCTCAAAGAAGTCAAAGAGCTCTTGGAATATGCTCTATGGGAGGTACATAAGCATAATCCTGTAATCTGCTTTGGGTGACAAAATTGGGGACTACGAATGGGAACCCATCAACCCTAACAGAAGAATGACCTAGCAGCTATTTCAAAACTGGAAAAGAAATCCTGTAGAAAATGTAAGAATGATGTCTGAATCCAGTGGAAGGACTGGTGAGGCAAAGGTATATGGGCTACCAGGAAACATGTATGTTGTGAAGGAAGGTGAAGAATAAGAGATTAATCAAGAGGAACCCATTGCTTTGATCAGAAAAAGCAAGGGTAAAAGGAAAATAAAAGTTCAAATAATAGAAGAGCCTCAAGGCTCAACCACTAATGCACCCCAAGAGAGTTCAGACACTAAAATTCTAAAGGAAATGAAGAGGAAGGAGAAGCAGTCTGAAGAAGAAGAAGACAGAGCTACCATCTCTCAGTTGTTTAAGAAGGGAAAACGCAGCCACAAAACAAAGAATTCTTCACTCTCTTTAATTATAGAGTCACTACCGATCATAGAGTTTAGACTTACCATCACTCCAGAAGTGGATACTGCAGCAGTATCACAACCTGAACCAACTGTAAGAGCTGAAGTTGAAGAGAGCACCGAGGCTGAAGCTCAGCCTAGAAAGACAAGGAGAAAACTTGTCAAGAAATATGTTCTTGAAAATGAGAAAGCCTTAAAGGAAAAAGAAAGAAAAATATCTACAAATAAGGAGCTTCTTGAAATTCCTGCACTAGGAAGTGCTCCAACTGAGAGGGAGTTGCCTGAAGAACAAATGATCAGATTGAGGGGGAGACTTTTGAAGTCCCTGTGCCAGAAAGTGCTACAGCTTAGGGGCAGATACAAGAAGTTATTGGAATTGAAGGTGTGAAAGCTATGGAGGGAGAAAGGGCTGAAGATCAGACAAGAAATGAGGAGATGTTTAAAGTGGTGGAAATTTCAAATGAAGAAAATGAAGATCGAGAAGAAGAAGAGGATGATGAAGTTGAGATTATAGCAGTGGGATGGGATAGATATAGGAGAGCAAACTACAATCAGTTGTTCTCTTACTTACCAATGATGCCCTATCACAGAGCCCAAATTCTCAACTCCCAGGATCACATGTTCTGAACTTTCAAAGCCTATCCAGCAATCTCAGTGCTAGCTCATGGATTCCCAGGGAACCTCATGTTTGCTCAGAAGCTGATCACTAACCATCCTTCTTCAAAAACTGGGTGTGAGGTAAAATCAATTCCTATCTCCTTCAGAGTTAATCACTGTCCTCCATTAAATTTTAACCAATTCTACGAATTGCCAAGATGGTTGGAAGTGATTCTTCAACCACTAAACTAATTTCCAGCTACAAAATCTCATCATTTTGTAACTGATGAACCAAATACACCTAACTTTATATTTATACCATCTCCCACCATTTCTCACTCTACAAATATCAATCCTACTCAAATTGTAGAGTTACCCACTCAACCAGCACCAACATCACCTCCTCCCATAACTCAAACACACATACCTGCACCTCCTTCGGATATTCCTTCCTCCTCAACCAATAATTACTTTGATCTTGATCTTGCTCTCTCAAACCTGCAAAATCAAGATACAAGAGCCTCTCCTCAAGACACTTAGCAAATTCTTAAGCTTCTTTCAGATCTTCCTACCAAATCTGAGCTGACTAGTGCATCACAGAAAGTGACCAAAGATATTCTAGATGATCTTGAAACTCACTCTCTACTCGTACATAAAAGGCTGAATTATTTGATAGATGCTGCCAACACCCTTCCCAGCAATTTGAGTTCTGAGCTCACAAATAAGCTTGAGAAGATCATCAAGGAAATGATCCACAACATTAATGAAAGGGATCAAATTCACTTTTAGTCTTCCTAGAAGCACAAGGAAGCAGTTCTCCTTCTGCAGAAGACTCAGTAAACGCAAAATAAACTTGTGATGGAAAGCCTCTCAAGCCTACGAACCTCAATGAAAGAATTCCAAGAATATTCAATGAGTCAGATGCAATAAACAGATGCTGTCTTGGCTATTCTACAAAAGAACAAGTCTTGAACTAATTCTCTGGTTCAAGAAAATCGGGAAGACATTGCTCAATCCAAGAATCAGCTCCACAAACTTGTCTAAGGCATGAATCGTCTATCTGAAGACATTCGAACCCTTGATGCTGACATAAAGGGAGAGAATAAATGGGAAGGAGAGAAAGGAAAAGGCAGAGAGAAACTCATTGCTCAATCTTCAAGAAGCCCTCCCATAAGACAGCCTCGCTATCAGACTCCATGTTCCGAACAGCAGCAGCGCCAACCAATTCTAATGGCGCAACCGCTAAGGAGTCGAGGGCCATCTCCTAGCTCATAAGAAGTAACCACTACTGGCCTAAACATGCCAGTAGGAGATCCTGCATATATGAACAGACATGATTATAGAGAATGGCTAAGTTAAAGCGAGATGGAAGACATTTCATGGACAGATGAAGCTAGCAGAAGAAAGAGAGCTGCAGAGCATGTCAATCCTCTAAGGAGCAAAAGGCAGAAGAAAAAGAGATAAGTTGGAATTAATTTCTTATTGATGTAACTAAGCTTTATTGAAATATCTGTCTTTACAAACATCAATAAATTCATGTTTATTCTCTAGAGATTTCTGCTGCTCACTGAAACACTAAGTCATATTTACTTTCTAGCAACTGCATCTAGAAATTGATGATCATGATACAAATCTCCTTTGTTATATCAACATCAAATAGGGGGAGATTGTTGGGAATTACATATTTAAATTTGATGTTGAAAGTAAATAAACATGCTTATATGTAAAGTCCTTCAAGAGATACATGTACAAGGACTTAGTGGTAGATCAAAACTTGTTAGGTTTGATCTGTGCTTTATGTTTATCATTCTGTAAATGAATGTATAGAAGAAAAGATCAAAGCTATTTGGTTGATCTATTTTGAAATGTAATAGACAGGCTTCAACAGAATCGTAGTTTGTCGAGCCAACCAAGAGTTTGCAGAAACGTAGAGCATTAAGAATCGTAGTCTATTTGCTTTGGAGGGCCTCTCCCAGAATCGTAGAGTGGTCCAAACGCCTGCCGAGCCAAATCAAGAATCGAAGTATGCTCTCGAAAGCGTAGAGTCTGCTGATAAGTAGGTATTACACCTACTTATGGAGTACCAATTCATGCGAACTATGCCCATCTCAAGTACATTTTAGTAGGTTTTAGCTGCATTTCATATTAATTTGCATTTCGCATACTCAAAACTCCTTTTGGTGAATAAGTACAGGAATTGGCCTATTTTGGTGGTGTTATAGGGCACGGGGCTAATGGATGCCTGAGACAAGGCATAAGATAGGATGTGCATGGCTAGGATTGAGTGGAGCATGGATGGACAAGTATGGATAAACATAGGAAATTTCAGTAGCAGCAGCAACATTGCAGAACCAAGCTCAGGAGCAGGATCAGAAGACAGCAACTGTAAGCCGTGCGGCCACGCGACAAAGAGAGCTTGGAGGCGCGCGCCCGCGTGAGTACCCAGCCAAACCATGGAACCTACTGCAAGTTGCGCAGCCGCGAGCATGACAAGCCTAGGGAGCACGCGCCCGCGCGAGAGCCCGACTGAACATCAGGACTTACTGCAAGTCTCGCACCCACGCGAGTAATAGGCTGGAGGAGCGCGCGGCCGCGCGCGAGGCTTGAAGCTACTGACTTGTTTTATTTTATTTCGAATTTTTAAGGGTTATAATTGATTTAAAAACGATATCTGACTGGTGTCAGAGGGATCACTTGACAATTATTCAATTTTAGTCGTATTCTTTACATCGTAATCAAGGTTTACTCTCTGGGGGAGATTCCAACATAGAAGGAGGCCAAAACTCTACTTTTCTACTTCTTCTTGGGATTTTCTACCAGAGTGGATTATTATTATTATTATTTTGCTGGAATCTTATGAGGATTTGAATATTGATCTATATTTAGCAATTGGGTTTGATTGTTTCTACCTTTTATCTTTCAATTGTTTATTTATTAATCATGTTTAGATTTGATCCCATAATGGCTTTTGGTTCAGTCATGAACTAAACTCCATTATGGGATTGTAACTGATTTTAATATGTAGTTTGATTGCATGCTTAAATGTTGTATTGTTTTACATATCATATGGGATGTCTATCATGATTGTTTTGCATGTATGAATGCTTGATCACCATTCGTTTCAGTATTTGTATGGAATTGACAATGAACATGCAAATATGGATTGTAATCATGATAGTATACGTATATAGGGCTGTGTTATATGGCTTATGTATTTCGTGAACCAGATAGACATATATTGTTTCACCGTATAAGTTAGAATAAGGGCTTGAACTTAAAGTCAATATAGTTGTAATTTCATATAGGCATATAGTGATTTTGGTTATATTGATGATTACATAGAGTCTATCATCTGTGGATGCTGTATAAGTAGGTCTTAGTGCATTGAAAACTAGCTAATACTCTTTTAGTGCTCTTGGCTACTTTCTTGTGATATGTGAACAATTCATGCATGATAATGGTGATTGAATGAAGTATTAAAAAAAGTTAGGATCCCATTGTTTCCAGATTTGATTTATTCCGTGTTATTATTATTTTAGTTGTTATTTGCAACTCGAGAACAAACCAATCTTAGTCATTAGTTTGAGCATATTAATATAGTTAATTAATTAATGCATAGCGATTTGAATTAAACAACTTTCTCTGTGCGATCGATACTTTACTTGCTCTGTATTACTTGTTGATGCATGTATGCTTGCATAAGTTAGAGCTCTTTTGTTAAGAATAAAAAAAGAGGCAACAAGTTTTTGGCGTCGTTGCCGGGGACAGGCGTTTAATTTAGTATTATTATCATTAGTTTTAAGCTATATTGTATGACTTAGACAATTCTAGTCTTATCTTATTTCAGTTTTTGTTTTTGTTTCAGGAATTTAGATAAATTTTTATGCGCACGCGATCATCCAACCCCGATTTAACACCTGTTCAGGATAACATAAACGGGAGAGGTTGGAAAGCGGGTGTTCGTAGAAATTTACAAGTACAGTTGGAAAATGCGACAGTTAACATGGCAGCCGAATCACAAGGAGAAGAGCAACGAGAGGTGCATAGGGCTTTGAAGGAATATTCCATGCCCAATATAAATGGACTACAGTCTAGCATCGTCAGACCAGCGATAGCAGCCAATACATTCGAGATAAAAATTGGCACTATTCAAATGGTGTAGAATACAGTTCAGTTTGGGGGTGCTGCTACAGATGATCCGAATGAACACCTGTTAAGTTTCATCGAAATTTGAGATACATTCAGATACAATGGTGTGACGAAAGATGCTATTAGACTAATGTTGTTTCCATTCTCATTGAGGGATAACGCGAAAAGTTGGCTTCATTCTTTGCCAGCAGGATCTATAACTACATGGGAGGACTTAGCACAGAAGTTCTTAGCTAAGTTCTTCCCAATGGCTAAGACTGCAAAGATGAGGACAGCTATCTCTCAATTTGAGCAACAACAGGGCGAGTCCTTATATGAAGCATGGGAGAGATACAAAGAAATGCTGAGAAAGTGTCCACATCACGGTATGCCAGATTGGATGGTGATCAACACGTTTTATAATGGATTAGGATGGCAGTCGAGACCGATTATAGATGCAGCTGCAGGAGGGGCATTATGGGCAAAGAACTATGAAGAAGCCTATAACCTTATCGAGACAATGTCATCCAACGATTTTTAGAATCCTACATCTCGGATACCACAACCCAAAGTTGCAGGTGTGTTGGAGGTTGATGCTATTACTCAGTTGTCAGCATAGATGGCAGCCATGGTAAAGAAGATAGATACTTTGGCAGAAGGAAATGTAAAAATGGTTGCCTTCGTATGTGAGATTTGTGCAGGGTCACACTCGACGGATCAATGTGCTATCAGCTCAGAATCAGTGCAATATGTGAACAACTACAGAAAAGACTAAGGTCAATTTCAGAACAAATACCACCCCAACAACAGAAATCATCCAAATTTTAGTTGGTAGAATAATCAAGGGAATCAGCAGAATCAGTTTCAATTAAATAATCAGTTTTAGTCACAACCAGCGCAGCCACAGTTTAACCCTAGACCACCTTTTCTGCTGGGATTTTCTCAACAACAACAGCAACATCATACTCCAGCTGTACCTCAGCAAGAAAAGAAATCAGAAGTGGAGGAGATGATGATGAAATACATGGCAAACACAGAAGTTATGATCAAGAGCCAAGCAGTGGCTATAAAGAATCTAGAAACTCAAATGGGGCATATGGCGAACATGCTTACTAACAGGCCCCAGGGTTCATTGCCAAGTAATACAGAGACAAATCCAAGAAAAGACGGGAAGGAACAATGTCAAGCGATCACATTGAGATATGGGAAAGACTTGTCAGGTACTTCAAGTCGCGCGCTCGCACGAGATTGCACTGAGGAGAGCGCGCGGCCGCGCGAGGCAGAGCAGTCAGTTGCTCAAGAAGAAAATCTAAAAAAGTCTGAGATTCAGCAGGAAGAGGCTGAGAAAATAGGTTCAGAGGAGAAGCTTAAGAGTCCATTACCACCAATTCACATTCAAGTTTCGTATCCACAGAGATTAAATAAAAAAAGGGAAGATAAACAGTTCAGTAAATTCTTGGAGGTATTCAAAAAGTTGCAAATCAACATACCGTTCACCGAGGCATTGGAACAAATGCCCAGCTATGTCAAGTTTATGATGGGTATACTGTCAAGGAAGAGGAGACTAGATGAGTTTAAAATGGTAGCCTTGACAGAGGAATACAGTGCAGTGCTTTAGCAGAAACTACGTCCAAAGCTGAAGGATCCAGGCAGCTTCATAATTCCATGCACCATTGGAAAAATGAACTTCAGTAAGTGTTTATGTGATCTTGGGGCAAGCATAAATTTGATGCCCTTGTCAGTGTTTAACCAGTTGGGATTGCCAGATCCAAAACCGATAAATATTGCATTACAGTTTGCTGACAGATCCATCACATATCCAAGGGGACTTGTTGAAGATGTGTTGGTTAATGTGGACAAGTTTATTTTTCCAGCTGACTTCATCATTCTAGACTACGAGGAGGACAAAAGCATACCAATAATACTGGGGAGACCATTCTTGGCCACAGGCAGAACGTCGATAGATGTGCAAAAAGGTGAACTCACTATGTGTGTTCAGGATCAAGAGATCACCTTCAACGTCTTTAAAGCAATCAATTTACCAACGGATGAAGAAGAGTGCTTCCTGGTTGACGTGGTGGATTGGTGCCTACAGGATGAGGTACAGAAATCGAGGAATTATGGACCATTGATGTGTGCAACGGGTAAAAATTCAGAGTTAAAGGAAGAGCCATTGACGAAAGATGAAGTCATTAAATTTCAGGGTGCGGCGGACAAGAAGGAAGGCACCTCAATTCTATCTGTGACATGAAACTCAGAGATAGTCAAGCTAATTGTCTATAACATAGCGCTGGATGGGAGGTAACCCATTATTTCTATCTCCATTGATTTGTTTTTAGTTATTCATTTTGAGTTATTTCAGTAGTTATATCGAATTCATTTTTAATAGGATACTAGATGTTCATGCTTAAGTGTGTAGCAAGAATTACTTTGTGAATATTTGCAAGATGTTAGCATTATGAGGCCACTAAGTCATGCATTAACAAGGTGCATTAATGTCTATGCAGGAACCATCATTGGATAGCATCACCGATAGGCAGAGTGGAATTGAATTTTAGCATTGCAGATATCAGCATTACGCGGCCGCGCGGCCTAGTTAGCACAAACTCGCGCGCCCGCGTATCAAGTCAATTTTGATAACAATTCATTCTGCAAGTCTCGCGCCCGCGTGCCCAGCCCAGTACAAACTCGCGCAGCCGCGCGCAACACCTGATTAAAACAGATTTGAACATTTTAAATAGAGTTATGGACCAGTTGGACTCTCATTTGGAATAATAACAGACGCGTAATTCTCTCACTCTCCATAACTCACGTCGCTATCTATCTATCAGTTACAAGTTTTTTCCATACATCTCTCAATCACTTAGCCATGATTCTCTCCTCATTCAAAGTCCATATCTCCTCAACTTCTCCAAGTGCAATATAAAGTTAGGGTTCCTAATTTGGATTGCAGAAATGAGTATTGGGGGTTATCAATTCTTCAAGCTTTTCTTCATTCTCCATCATATAATTTGTGCAATCTCTATCAAATACAAATGGGGCCTAAGCGAGCACGATCTATTGCGTCGTCTTCTTCATCCTCTTCGGCAGTGAAGGGGCTGATATTGTGGATCACACCAAGTTCTTAAACTTGGAAGCTCAACAAGAGTACTACCGATTTGTGGCGAAGACGTTCGTCAAGGAGCGAGGATTCAAGCCGGAGGGGAAGGATGGCCAATTGTGCGCCATGATTCAAGAGAGAGGCTGGGGTGGACTGACGGCTACTCCAATACCTATTCCTATGAGCATAATCCGCGAGTTTTATGCCAACGCCAAGGACACTATGAGAGGTATATCTCTGGTTTGTGGTATCGAGGTAGATTACAGACCCCGTGCCATCTGATTAATTTTCAAAATTATTGATGCACAGCCAGTGGGGGCTGCTAATTGGGTCACAAGTGCTCATTCGGAGACCGACATGAAGTTAGTTATTGCAGAGTTATGTGTGCCAGGTACGAAATGGACATACAAAGTTGACACGACACAACCTCGTATATTCCCAGCTGCAGCCCTGAACCTCTATGCAAAGGCATGGAACTTGTTCATATGTGCCAAGCTCATGCCTTCCTCCCATCATCACAAAATAATAGCGGAGAGGGCACTTATTCTATGGGGTATAATCACCGGGAAGTACATTGACATTGGGCATCTCATTTATGAGAATATGTTGCGCTATCTACGGGGAGGAACCATTGGGAGCATTCCACACGCATCCGTGGTTGCCATGCTTTGTGCTAATCAGGGATGCAACTGGGGTAATAAGCAAATGCAATACCCAAGCCAGGACATTACTCATGCCACGATTGAAAAATTCGAGGACTGGGCAGGGGGTGTACCACACCGACGCGGACTAAGATTCATCCTTCAGCCCACTTTTCCAGAAACGTCACAGCAACCACCGCAGACAGACGAAGCAAGCCCGTCCACGCACGTACGTGCCACCAATGGCGATCGCCAGCTCCGAAGGTTGGAGCGCAAAGTCGATGCCATATATGATAATTTGGGCACATTTACGACGGGACTCACAAGGGCCTTGGCCGAAGCTTTTGCGCAACAAGGAACAACACTAGAATGGCCTCAGTTCGGAACCGCAGCACCATATCCACCACCAGATTCACCACCCGAGGAGGGTGGCACCACCGATGCTTAGGGGAGTTTTTCATACCCTTTACCTTCATTCAATGAGACATTGAATATTTTAAGTTTGGCGGTATTGGGGAGTAGTGTAGTGCATGTAGTTTATCATGTTTAGTATAATTTTTTTTTATTCTTAAGTTTTAGCATGATTAGTTAATTTTTTTTTTTAGTTCTTGCATGTTAGTTTAAATTATTGCATCATATAGTTTATTTTTGCATATATATTTGCACGTTCATGTTTAGGTTGCATTTTCTCACCGTCCTTACCATATAAAAATTTTTGTCTAGCCAATGATGATACTGAATTTGTTAAATGATTTTTGAGTATTTTGGATAATTCGAGCTGAGATATAATGTTTGACATAATGAAATTCATAATGTTGTTTAAATGCTTTCGGTGTGGACAAATGTGTTCACAATCGCTTGTAGGTATAAGAAGTATGTGTTGCAATGCTCGATAGAAAAATGTAGTTTTAAAAAGGGAAATATGTGAAAAGTGACTATAGACTGTATAAAACATTGATTTTTAAACTTGGGGAAAACATGGGTATCTGTGTATAAAGAAAAAAAGAGAAAAAGAAAAGAAGAATAGCAATAACGTGACTAGTCTTATTTCTGTGCCCTGGCTACTTGAGTAAGTACGCCCGAGGGGATTGTCTCTACACCTAGCGCCCTAAGGTCTTTCATGTTCTGGGAGTCGTTAGTTGAAAGCTCGCTAAGGGGTAGCAGTGTGCCTAATGGAGTAAGACATTGCACAGTCATGTGAAAAAGAAAAAGATAAGAAAAAAATAGCAGTAAACACCGCGGGAAAGTGCGAAAGTCGCCCTCGTGAGTAGAAATAAAGCAGATAAGCCCAGTGTTAAACCTTAGTTTATTTTAAGATGTTGGAATAGTCTTGGTTGTATATATATATATATATATATATATATATATATATATATATATATATATATATATATATATATATATATACACATAAGTCTTGATTTAAGCTACAAATTTCTGTTTTGAGCAATATAGCATGAGTATTATGTGCCTAAATCAAGTTTTGGCGAACACAACACACACACACAGCATCTCTATAGCATTTTTAAATTATCTAAGTGTATGACATTATGCCTTCAGTTTGATTTGAATCTATATTCTTGAATATAGAAAAAAAAATTCTTCGTTGAGGCAAATTGGACTGAATTTCTATGATAGTTGGGACAATGTGAGAATTAGTTGCATCACAATATAGTTGCATAATAATATAGTTGCCTTTTCATTGTTCATTAGTGTGCATTGCTTGAGGGCAAGCAACAATTCAAGTTTGGGGGTATTTGATAAGTAGGTATTACACCTACTTATGGAGTACCAATTCATGCGAACTATGCATATCTCAAGTACATTTTAGTAGGTTTTAGCTGCATTTCATGTTAATTTTTATTTCGCATACTTAAAACTCCTTTTGGTGAATAAGTGCAGGAATCGGCCTATTTTGGTGGTGTTATAGGGCACGAGGCTAATGGATGCCTAAGACGAGGCAAAAGATAGGATGTGCATGGCTAGGATTGAGTGAAGCATGGATGGACAAGCATGGATAAACATAGGACATTTCAGTAGCAGCAGCAACATTACAGAACCAAGCTCAGGAGCAGGATCAGAAGACAGCAACTGCAAGCCGCGCGGCAAAGAGAGCTTGGAGGCGCGACCATGGAACCTACTGCACGTTGTGCAGCCGCGAGCATGACAAGCCTAGGGAGCACGCGCCCACGTGAGAGCCCGACTGAACATCAGGACTTACTGCAAGTCTCGCGCCTGCGCGAGTAATAGGCTGGAGGAGCGTGCGGCCGCACGCGAGGTCTGAAGCTGCTGACTTGTTTTATTTTATTTCCAATTTTTAAGGGTTGTAATTGATTTAAAAACGATATTTAACTGGTGTCAGAGGGATCACTTGACAATTATTCAATTTTAGTCGTATTCTTTACATCGTAATTAGGGTTTACTCTTTTGGAGAGATTCCAGCATAGAAGGAGGCCAAAACTCTACTTTTCTACTTCTTATTGGGATTTCTACTAGAGTGGATTATTATTATTATTATTTTGCTGGAATCTTATGAGGATTTGAATATTGATCTATATTCAGCAATTGGGTTTGATTGTTTCTACCTTTCATCTTTCAATTGTTTGTTTATTAATCATGTTTAGATTTGATCCCATAATGGCTTTTGGTTCAGTCATGAACTAAACTCCATTATGGGATTCTAACGGATTTTAATATGTAGTTTGACTGCATGCTTAAATGCTGGATTGTTTTACATATCATATGGGATGTCTATCATGATTGTTTTGCATGTATGAATGCTTGATCACCATTCATTTCAGTATTTGTATGGAATTGACAATGAACATGCAAATATGGATTGTAATCATGATAGTATATGTATATAGGGCTGTGTTATATTGCTTATGTATTTCGTGAACCAGATATACATATAATGTTTCATCGTATAAGTTAGAATAAGGGCTTAAACTTAAAGTCAATATAGTTGCAATTTCACATAGACATATAGTGATTTTGGTTATATTGATGATTACATAGAGTCTATCATCTGTGGATGCTGTGTAAGTAGGTCTTAGTGCATTGAAAAATGGCTAATACTCTTTTAGTGCTTTTGGCTACTTTCCTGTGATATGTGAACAAGTCATGCATGATAGTGGCGATTGAATGAAGTATTAAATGAAGTTAGGATCCCATTGTTTCCAGATTTGATTCATTCCGTGTTATTATTATTTTAGTTGCTATTTGCAACTCGAGAACAAACCAATCTTAGTCATTAGTTTGAGCATATAAATATAGTGAATTAATTAATGCATAGCGATTTGAATTAAACAACTTTCTCTGTGGGATCGATACTTTACTTGCTCTGTATTGCTTGTTGATGCATGTATGCTTGCATGAGTTAGAGCTCTTTTGTTAAGACTAAAAAAAGAGGCAACATCTGCAAATCAAGCAAGCAACGATTGTAGTCTACCAGTGCTTAATAGAAATTGTAGTGTTCTCTTCTATCAGTCTGTATCAAGTATGAATGTGAAAAGATACCACGATCATGATCGTAGTGCATCATCTGTCTGCACCAGAAGCATCGAGCTTTGTCCATTTGTTGAAAAATTAAATTACAACAAATGTGGAATGGATTATAGACGTTGAGACTCTCGGGAATCCCAATGACCCAACACTTATTCTTAGTATATAACAAAGAAACGTATTGAAGAAGCTAAGGAAAGTACTATATGTCAGCTGAAAACACCTTTTCAAGTGTTAGGTGAGATAGCAGTCTGATGTGTCAGTGGGCCAGAAGACTAAACATAAGATTTCTAGGAAGTCGCCATCAGTGCTCAAAAATGTCAAATACAATTAATGCTTCAACGGATGCCTTTAAACAGACATATTTCAAAGGCACCTTATATACAAATTAGATGCAGATGTAAGAAAGCAAGCACACAACAAAAAGCTGAAGAACACTCAACGTTCATCTCTACGATCAAGAAAGAAAGCTTGCTCAACTACTCAGTTCTTTCGAACATATGCTTAACAGTAACTGAGTAGCACAACCCAAAGAACTCAACTCTCATCAAGTGTATTCCAAGTCTGCTGGACTTGAAGAGTTCTATGTGAACTAAGAAGTTCCATGACTGCTGGTCTTGAAGGAATATGTGAGATTCAAAGATTGTAAAGACATCCTTAGTGGATTTCTTACTCGAGGAGTAGGAGAGTGGACTAGGAGCCTTGAGTGCTCTGAACCACTTAAATTCTCTGTGTCTTTTATATTCTTGCTTTAACTGCTATAGTTGTTATAACTGCTTGTCAATCATTAACTTAGATTATCTTTATAGGAGAACAAACAAATCATATATTCCACTGTGATTAATTAATTAACAAATCTAACAAAGAATTTTGAAAAAAAAATTAGAATATCTATTAAACCTCCCCCCCTTCTAGATAACTATTGTACCTCTGAGAACTAACACAATTTATCTGGAGTTTAAGAATGTCCAAATTGTCAACATGATAACTACGTTGTGGAGTAAAAGTCAAGAATAATATTCATGTATCAAAAATAATTTGGATAGAAAAGAAATCAAATTTTGTCGTGAATAGTACCCTGTGAATAGAATTTCATGAATAGTACCTCGTGAATAGTACTGTATGAATAGTACCGTATGTATGAATAGTGTCGTATGTATGAATAGTACCCATGAATAGTACTCCGGCATGAAAAGCTTAAAATTTAATAAGAAAGTTTAGAAAAATGTTTCAGTAAAATGATACTAGATGAAGCGCAAAATTCAAGGATATTCTACTAATTTCAAGGAGTATAGAAGCAATACTTATCAAAATAAGTGTAGATTTAGGAATATGAAATGAAATAATATTACTTACATACTAAAGAGTATGGAAGAAAATATTATTTCTTACGAATATTGAATGAAAATAATATATCTTATCTTAGTAGAAGAGTATTTTCGACTAGTATAGCAGGGATATTCTTGAAGAAAACTTGCACTGTTTTCTACACTCAAAGTATCCTTATGCTCAAAAGAAATACGCTTAATATTATAAAAGAAGAATTCTCTGATTCTGGTGTGATTTTCATTTCTTAATTCTAAGCATCCTATTTATAGGAGAATGGCAGTGTACTATTTAAGAAAATAATCACAAATGTGTAGGAAAATATTCACAGGAGCAGAACCAATGAATTCACGTGATTTTCTGATTTTCACTATGCAATAAAATATTCTAATAAAACGAAAACTTTATATAAAATGTGACGCCCCCAAAATAGGTATACATCACCCATTCTGAGTCACCAAATACATGGTACATAAACAACTACAACTTCATTATTACAATTGTTGTGCAAAATACGACAACACATATACTGTGAGTTTAAATACAAATATTGTCTTCTAGACAGTATTCAAACTCAAATAAGTCGTCATTATAATTATTGATACACTATTTTATAAAATAGTGAGGACTACTAAACAACTATCTTGATCCATCATTCCATACCCCCGACTAGTTCCCGTTATATTCTCTCCTCTTGAGAAGAAAAATAGAACAAAAAAGAAAAGGTTGAGTGATAAGTAGGTTTTATACCTACTTATTCGGTATCTGTTACTTAAATTAGTTGCTTAACCTCATGTTTCTTAGTTACTTTTCATGCATTTTGTGTTTGTTTTGTAGATTATATGATTGGGAGATGAAATCGTAAAGAATTGGTATGAAATTGCAAAGAAAAGCAAATCCGGACATCATTTGGGATTTTATGTTCTTGGCTTAGAACTTAGCTTACATTGTAGAGCTTCTTCTTAGCTTTCCAGAACATCTTGAATCATTCCAATCGGAGTTCGGATGCAATAGTTATGATCTTTGTACCAACGGATGTCGGACGTCGAACGTCGCTGTTTTGGGTGACCATTTGCATAGCAGTTACTTCTAGACCAATTTCAACCTTCATCCGTTCGTTGATTCTCAATTCCTAAAGAATGAAAGTTGTAGATCTCGTCGATATCTTCGATTTGATAGGTGGTAGGCCTCGTAACTCTTCCCAGATTAAAAGTTATGGCCGTTTTCCCAACGGACGTCAGAGCAGAAAAGTTTCCTTCACAAAACTGCCGCCGGGGTGGGCATGCAAGTCACAAGACAGGCCCCTAGCCCACTGGGTGTTGGCTAAAATCAATACGCGCAAAACATGCAAGTGTACGTGGTCAACAAGTAATATAGTAGTGAATAAAGTATCGTTCCCACGAAGACAAATTAGCAAGAATTTTAACTTCACAATTATCAATTTTCTATTAACCCTAATTTTATTAAACTATTCAATTCAATGGTTTTAAATTGTAGAAACTAAATTAGTAAATAAATAAACTATCACAAAACAACTGCTAATATCAAAATCCGGAATTTCAAACAATTAATGATGAATTAGACTTATAATTTCACCCTGAGCTTCACTTTGATTTTCAAACCTTTATTCCAACTCAATTTAATATCCCAGTTTATTAATCAAGAACACGAATGTAATTGTAACACCCCTTTTCCGAAATAGAAAGAGAGGTTACTCAAAATATAACAAAACTGTTGAATTTAATAGCAAGGCTCAAAGCCACAAAAGAATTGTCTTAATAACTGATAAATACCACATGTCAACCTTAATAAATCTCAAACTGTCTTAAACTACAATCTAAAATAATTATTACAATTCCAAGTAAACTGACACATCAAGTCCAAACAGAATATTTCTAAATCATTGGAATAAATGGAGCTCTCATCACACTTGCCCTTGATTCCCCTGATTACCAGCCGGAAGAAAAACACAGCATGAGCCAAATGCCAAGTACGGATATAGAATACAAATAATGAACCGAAATAACTAACTCAATTAAATGAAATGAAACGAAACGAACTGAAATGAAACGAACAAAACTAACACAATGAAATAATAAGCTGAATCAAATGGCTGGGTGTTATTTCATACCGAGCTTAGAACAAAACAGAAATATACCTTTCCACACAGGCAAGTCAAATAATGCCACATAGGCAAGTCACACACATTGGACCGCGAATCCAATGCATGTAAAATCGGAAGGTGTGTTTGGCAAAAACATCACCAATCCGCAGAACAGAACAGAACAGAAAACTAGGGTCGACCCATACGCCTCCCACAACAAAACACTAAATGGCCAACTCCCACCAGAGCACAAAACGGAGACGCCGTGGACTGATCACACCGCCACGGAAGGTGTCATGCCTCGGTGCCAAGAGAACATGCATATGGTACCCCCACAGGTGGTTATAGCTCAGGTATACCCTACGGTATTCTAACAAGTATATGATGTCACAACACATGTGACATAATACCAAACAAAAGGGTTCTAACGGGTACATGTTAGATCGAACGAATTATTAATACAAGTCTCCAAAAATATAATAACATGTACATCACTGTAAAAATCAAAATAAAATTTAGACATTATACACTAGTCTAAAGAGTACGTATATGAGTTCTAATACAACGCCAAGACGACCTATCGCAATCAATTGATAAGGAACAATTATGAGAGGCAATACTAATTTTCAAAACGAATAACGAAACGAACAACTTAAAAATAAAAGAGTCTCGCTGAAAGAGTACGGAATCCGTATCTGGATTAATCAATGTAATACCCAAAGTATATTCCAAAAACGTGTTTAGACTCTCTCCGTTCAATCTAAATAATTTAATAAAATTTTATTACAATCCAATCATTAATAATATAAAACTATTAAATTTATTATGAAAAACTTTTATAATTATGTTGACAAAATTAATCAATTCAATTTAATATACATAACCTCAATTTAATTTACAACTTCTGATTTATAAATTTCATGGCTAATTACCTATTAAAATGTATATATATATATATATATATATATATATATATATATATATATATATAATATAATGAAATCAACCATGCATGTTGTTGGCAATCAAACATGACATATATATAAGCATAATTTAATTATAATCCTTATTGATACCTACAGCAACTTAGCTTTCATCGTGATAACGAAATCTTCTCTCTTTTTTTAGCAACAAAGTTCAATCAAACAAGTAATCTGACAAACTTATATATATATATATATATATATATATTCAGTCAAATCAATCTTACTCTCCTATACTTCTACTATTTACTGATAATATGATTCCCTCTGAAAGAATATGTATTACCATGAATTATAAAAAAAAACTTGCCTGATGTTAAACAAAATTATGAATTTTCTTTGTCCTTTTTCCAGCTTCCTCCTTTTCCAGCGTAGCCGGCGACCTCTTACCTTTTCTTTCTTATTTGCAGCGCATATATGATTAGGTTTTAGTGTCTATTTATTTATTAATTATCTTAAGTATAATAGTATTTAATATTGCCCACATATAAATTAATCCCAATTAGTTTTAAGGCTCAATTTGTACTAAATTAATTTACACATCTCTTATTAATAGTTATTAGCCCACACAAATTAAATAACTAGTTTGACCCAAAATAAATGACAAAATCCAATTAATATATTTTAAAACAAAGAAATTTTTATTATTTAATATTTATTTTTATTTTTATTTTTCCCGGGTATTACATCATCTACCCCTTAAAAAAGATTTCGTCCCCGGAATCAAAAGAATGGAACGTACCTAATTATCAAAAAGATATGGATACTCCGCTCGAATAGACTCATCCATTTCCCAAGTAGCTTCCCGCTCTGAATGATTCTTCCACAAAACCTTAACAAACGGAATAGTCTTCCTCCTCATAATCTTTTCTTGACGATCCAAAATCGCCTCAGCTTTCTCCTCACAAGTAAGATCCTCCCGAATCTTATCGAATGGATATTGCACCACATGCAACGGATGATAATGATAACTCCTCAACGCCGACACATGAAACACATTGTGCACATGAGCTAGCTATGGAGGCAAAGCTAACCGATATGCAACTTCACCAACCCTCTACAAAATCTCAAATGGACCGATATATCGCGGACTAAGCTTCCCTTTCAACCCAAATCGCCGAATTCCCTTCCAAGGAGAAACTTTTAAAAACACGTGCTCACCAGGTTCGAACTCTAAAGTCCTCCTATGCTTATCAGCATAACACTTCTGCCGTGATCGAGCCGACTTTAATTTCTCATTAGCCACTGCTACCTTTTCCGTAGTGATTTGGACTAACTCAGACCCTTTTATGGCCCTTTTGCCAACCTCGTCCCAACAATTTGGTGCCCGACACTTTCTACCATACAGTGCCTCAAACGGAGCCATTCCAATACTTGCATGCCAGCTATTGTTATAAGCAAACTCAACTAGGCTCAAGTAATCATCCCAATTACCCGACCACTCAAGTGCACAAGACCTCAACATGTCCTCCAACGTCTAAATAGTCCGTTCGGATTGCCCATCAGTTTCCGGATGGAAAGAAGTACTGAAGTTGAGCCAAGTACCCCAATCTCGTTGAAACTCTTTCTAGAACTGTGAAGTGAACCGTGGGTCCCGATCTGAAACAATAGACACCAGAGTACCATGAAGTCTAACAATCTCCTGCTGAAAGATATGTGCCAACCTATCCACTAAGTAACCCTCATGGATAGCCAAAAAGTGTGCCGATTTGGTCAACCGATCCACCACTACCCAAATGGCATCATTCTTCCTGAAAGTCTTCGGCAAACCAGTCACAAAATCCATCGTGATATCTTTCCATTTCCACACTGGAATGTCTAACTGTTGCAGCAAACCGCTAGCCCGTTGATGTTCTATCTTCACTTGTTGACAAGTGAGGCACTTCCCAACATATTCAGCCACATCGTTTCATCCCATTCCACCAAAAATTCTTCTTCAAATCCCTATACATCTTTGTAGAACCTGGATGCATAGAAAATGGCGAACTATGAGACTCAGCCAACACCGCCTCCCGAATGATTGGATCGGACGGTACACACAATCGCGCACCCAACCAAATCACACCATGGTCATCAATACGAAACTCGGACTGCTTGCCCTCTTCTAGATTCTGCGTCATACTCCACAACTCCCCATCTTCCTTTTGAGCTTCTATGACCCGCGAGATAAGAGAGGGCTCCGTTCTCATACCTGCCAATTGCCCATCTGAACCTCGTACATACAACTCCAACTCGACCCGCTCCATATCCAAAATAAGTTGAGGTTGTGTAATAAGGGCTGATACACTCCCTGAACTCTTTCAGCTAAGAGCATCTACAACCACATTTGCCTTCCCCGGGTGATACTGAATTCTAGCATCATAATCCTTTAAAAGCTCCAACCAACGCCTCTGCCTCATATTGAGCTCCTTCTAAGTGAAAATATATTTTAGACTTTTGTGATCGGTGAAGATATCACAAGTCTTTCCATACAAATAATGCCTCCAAATCTTTAGGGTAAAGATCACCGCTGCCAACTCCAAATCATGTGTGGGGTAGTTCACCTCATAAGGTTTAAGCTGCCTAGAAGTATAAGCAATCACCTTACCGTGTTGCATCAAAACACACCCCAAACCTTTCTTAGAAGCATCACTATAAATTTGGTAGCCTCCTGTCCCCGATGGCAATGCAAGTATAGGAGCTGTAACAAGTCGTTTCTTTAATTCCTCGAAACTCTTCTCACGCTCCTCATTCCACACAAACTTCACGCCCTTTCTCATCAACTGAGTCAATGGTAAGGCAAGCAAAGAGAATCCTTTCACAAACTGCCTATAATACCCTGCCAAACCCAAGAAACTCCTAATCTCTATCACCATAGTAGGTCTTGGCCATTTAGTGATAGCCTCAACCTTCGCAGGATCCACCTTAATGCCTTTAGCAGAGACAACATGTCCCAAAAACGCGACCTGCTCCAACCAAAACTCGTATTTAGAGAATTTAGTATACAATTTCTCTTTCTACAAAATCCCCAACACTGTGCGAAGATGTTCTTCATGCTCTTCCTTAGACTTGGAGTAAACCAAAATGTCATCAATAAAGACAATAACAAATTGGTCTAAGTACTCCTTGAACACCCGATTCATTAAATCTATAAACACCGCTGGAGCGTTAGTCAACCCGAATGGCATCATCAAAAACTCGTAATGCCCATAGCGAGTGCGAAAAGCCATCTTAGGAATATCCTCACCCCTTACCCTCAACTGATGATAACCCGACCTCAAGTCTATTTTTGAAAACTATTTTGCCCCCTGAAGTTGGTCAAACAAGTCATCAATCCTTGATAATGGATACCGATTCCTGATGGTAATCTTGTTCAACTCTCTGTAGTCTATACACAGCCTCATAGACCCATCTTTCTTCTTCACAAACAAAACTGGAGCACCCCATGGCGAAACACTCGGCCGAATCACACCACGATCTAATAATTCCTGTAATTGTTCCTTCAACTCCTGCAACTCAAATGGTGCCGTCCGATACGGCACCTTAGAGATAGGCTCCGGACCAGGAACAAGCTCAATAGAAAACTCTACTTCTCGCTGTGGTGACAACCCTGACAACTCCTCAGGAAACACATTGGAAAAGTCACGAACAATTGGAACATCTTCAATACGAGACTCACCCTTAGAGGTATCTTTCACAAATACCAAATACCCCTCACAACCATTTGCCACTAACTTCCCAGCTTTCAAAGCCGAAATCAACTTCGCCACCCTACTCGGTTGTGAACCCTAAAACACGAATTCTGGAGACTTCACATCTCCAAATATAACCTTCTTCGCCTGACAATCGGTAGTGGCCTGGTGCTTATCCAACTAGTCCATCCCAAGAATGACATCAAAATCGTGCATACTCATCGGGAGAAGATTAGCCCTACGAATCCTATCCCCAAAACTGATCGGACACCCTCGATACAAATCAGAAATAATGACAGAAGTCCCCATCGGGGTAGCAATAGACATAACAGAATCTAATAACTGAGATGGCACCCCCAGCTGCCGAACAAAAGACTGAGCAACAACGAAATGAGTAGAACCCGTATCAAAAAAAATAGACGCTTCACAATTGTCAACTAAAAGAGTACCAGAAACAGTACCTGGCGCACCTGCCGCCTGGTTATATGTCAAGGCAAACACTCGACCACCCTGACGATGACCTCCATTGCCACCATTATCACCACCTCCACCATTACCACGTGGACCGGTACAATCTCTAGCAATATGACCCATCTGTCCACACAAGAAGCATGCACATGTGATTCTGTGGCACTACCTCCCCGGATGATTAGCCCCACAAATAGCACAAGGAGCTATCGGGATAAGATTTGGGTTACCCCCACTAGCTGGTCCCGGATAATAACCTTGATTCTGCCCCTGCTAACGATTCTGCCATTGCGGACGATTCTGACCATTCCAAGGTCGTTGTAGCTGACGATTCTGTCCTTACTGAGGCATCTGCTGATAACCCCTGTTCTGATTCTGGCCATGCCACTGCCTTTGCTGGCCACCACGGTTCTTGTTCCACTGACCACCCTGATTCTTCTCTTGCTGACCCGAAGTTTGACCCTGCTGGTCATCTCTGTCCCTCTTTCGACTCCCTTTCGATTTAGAAGACCGAAAGTCTTATCTCTCCATCTCAATATTCTTGGCAGCATTGGCCACTACTGACACATCAGTAAACTTGGTGTTAATAAGATGCTGCTGATACCTGTAATGGATCCTCCACTTGAACTTCTCCGCCTGTTCCGCTGCAGTCCCTGTAGAGGTTCCCGCAAAGCCTGCCAACCTGGTGAACCTCGTCATAAAATCTGTGATGGGCTCATCATCTTTCTGTCGAATGGACAGATAGTCTCTAGCATAGGCCTCTTTATCAGCAGTTGGGAAGTACTGTTGATAAAAGACCTCACAAAATTCCACCCAATTAAGTGTCTCAGCAAAATTTTTACCTTTTGTTGTTTTCATCGCTTTCCACCACCTCTGTGCATCCCTTTCCAGCTTGTAAGCAGCAAGCAGCACTCTCTGATTATTTGAACACCCTAACACATCAAAAATCTTCTCCAGGTGGGCAATCCAATTCTCTGCCTCAATTGGAGTTGGTGCTGAACTGAATGATTGTGGTTTCTGCTTCTGAAACCTTTCCAACCACACATACATTGTAACCCCTTGCTGATCATGACCATCCGCATTCCCTTCCTCAATATTTGCATGCTGACCATTATTTTTCGCATTTTCTTGTTCAGGAATTTCTGGTGGCGGCTGCTGCATTGCATGTACAACCTGTGCCACTAACTAAGGTAAGGCCTGATTCACTACCTGATTCACCAAGGTAGCTAACTGAGCATTCATCTGATCATTAGGTTGCTCATTGGACCGACCTTCACCTCTTCCCCTATTATTACCTCGCCTTCCAGCAACTCTAGCTGATCTTCTAGCCATCTAAGAAAGAGATCACGAATATAAGCAAAGCAGATTAGGGATAAATTTAAATATGACTAATATAATAGCTGAACAAAAAATCAAACAAAACAGAAACCTAACCCAAAAGTCTACCCATAACTCACAGGTCAAACCTAAATAGATTTTTGTTGTGTTAGTTTTGTTCGTTTCATTTCAGTTCATTTCGTTTCATTTCATTTAATTGAGTTAGTTATTTTAGTTCATTATTTGTATTCTATATCCGTACTGGGCATTTGGCTCATGCCGTGTTTTTCTTCCGGCAGGTAATCAGGGGAATCAAGGGCAAGTGTGATGAGAGCTCCATTTATTCCAATGATTTAGAAATATTCTGTTTGGACTTGATGTGTCAGTTTACTTGGAATTATAATAATTATTTTAGATTATGGTTTAAGACAGTTTGAGATTTATTATGGTTGACATTTGGTATTTATCAGTTATTAAGACTATTCTTTTGTGGCTTTGAGCCTTGCTATTAAATTCATTAATTTTGTTATGTTTTGAGTAACCTCTCTTTCTATTTCGGAAATGGGGTGTTACAGAGTTTGTATCAGAGCCAGGTTGTTTCATATGGTATCAGAGCCGACTCTCTAAAGCTTTGGTTGGGTCATCCGATCGGGTTGTCGGAGAGATAGAGGTTCGGAGGTGGGGACACGAAGCCAGCCGGTATTATCCCACAATGGCTAGAGATGCAAAGATCTTTGGGCCGTGTGTGTGATCGGTTCTGACGGGGACGTCAGAAATTTAAGTGGGGGAGTTTGTAACACCCCAGTCCCACATCGAAAGATAGGAAAAAAATTTGTCTGCATATAAGGAAATAAGTTACTACCAATAGTACCTTCAAGTCATGACCTTTTGGGTAAGCCTGTGGCGGGCTATGATGATCCAAGAAGATACTATTGGGCCAGTAGTTTGAGGCCTTATTTTGATGGATTTGATTCGATTCGGACTTGGAATTTGACCCAAGATTTGTTCCGGACTCGGGATTTGACCCGGGTTGTTTCAGTAATACTAGCCACCTCTCGATGCACTAATACCGTATTAACGTCAATCCACAATTAAGATAGAAATCAGTTAAACGCCTAAATCAACCAACTCACTATATCTCTATGTGAATTACAATTAAAAAAGGTTTAAGCTTAAGCTCTCTATCCGATTACATGTGATGTTAAGCATATCTCCACCTCAACAATAATCAAAAATCTGCTATTGACAAAATTCATGACACATGTTATATTAACTAGGTCTAGATTTGAACAACCTCTCCCGATTCTATTCAAGTCCATAAAGAATTGGTGATCAAGCAACTCATAAATTCATGCTCGAATTAACATAGATAAACTAAAAATATTTTATTGAATTGGAAATCAAAGTTATAGAATCATCATTTCACTCAAAGATCCATCACAAGTCTAATAAGCAAATTAGTTCATAACGAATGACTTAAAAACTGAAATAATAGAAGAACACATCATCCCAATTACAGAATATAGAAAATTAAGGAGAATAGTAATACACCACCCTTCTCGCCCTTCAATTCTGCAATATTCGTGAAATTAGTCACCTTCCTTCTTTCCTCCAAGCTCTTGTTCTTTTAAAATCTCGATAGATCGCAGTATATCTCCTCTCCCTCTTATTCCATACTTAGCATAAAAATAGTCTCACTTCAGCTCCATACCTCCATTCTAATCCAACTCTAACTCTCCTCATAAGGAATCAAATGGAGCCATGAATTCTTTTAAAAATCAACAACTTACAAGTCAAAGACTCCCACAAATTAAACTAACAACCATCCCATACTCCTAATATTATCACATTACATAAAGAATTATTAGTTCCCAACATAACCCAACTTCTAGCCAAATAGCAAAATTCGCCCAACAAAAATCCCAACGCAGCGCGCCCCGCGCTACGTAACACACACCAGCAGTGTGCCCCGCGCCAGTGCTCCATGCAACACAACGCGCCCCGCGCTTTGTAGTCAGAAACTTCCAAATTGCTCAGAATCTTCTTCCAATTGTAACATTTTGATAAGCCCATGTATTATCCTGCAACAAGAAAACAACCTATCAAAAGTAACATGAAATTACCAAAGACTAACAATATATCAAGCTAAACGAACATAAATCGTAGGTTAAAAACCTACTCATCTAATTCCCCCAAACTTGATCGTTGCTTGTCCTCAAGTAAAATGTAATGCAATGTACTAACAACTAACTACAAATCCAGAATTCAGATAGTAAATACGATTTTCTCATACGGCCTCAGAAAAACTAGTAGACATGTCATACTTCATATCAAAATCAATTTGCACTCGCTATCAATCCATACATCTTACCCTGTTGTAACTAATACAGTGTGTGTGTGCAACACTCATGCCAACCGATATGGAATCAAATTCAGTTACATAACTAGTTTCTTATCAGGAATCATATAGCATAAACTCAAAAATTTCCAAAAAATAAACTAGTTCTAGCTTAACTCAAACAATTACCAAAGCTCAGGTTCCGAATAGGGTATTCATGCTCACTTCTTTTGCACCATTTTTTTTTCATAGACGGTGGGCTCTTTACCCTTATTTTTCCGTCTTTTCTTTTCTTCTTTTTTTTCAGATAGATGGTTGGTGAATGCGTTTTACATTTCATCTCACGCTTGTGTTTATGAGGAGTATTTCTTCTCAACCCACCACAAGACTAAACTAATTTTCTTTTTCTTTTTTTTAGAGCTTATATACCCCATTTTTCCCCCAAACTTAGGTTCATGCTATCCTTTGTCAATTTTTTATTCATACTAGCACTATCCTTTAGAAAATCTTTATGTTACAATTAGAACTAATCCATTAACATAGATGTTATTAACGTGCTATCCTTATTATACTAGTTTCAATCAGAACAAGATCCACATCATAATAGAAACCACATCAAGATTCCTATAATTAGTAATATACTTGTCTACAACATTTCAGTTTCATCATTGGCCAATAATCACATATACGATCTACTAACTGGATTCATGGAACTATATGCAAAAGATAATATTTTTCTTTTCTTTTCTCCTTTTTTCTTTTTTTTTAGATAGATATGACTAAAAAAGCATGAAACAGGTGAAACAGGACCCCCAAACTTAAAACAAGTAATGACCTCATTACGCCAAAATAATTCAAAGAAAAGTATGAGGCCTTCCCTATAAACGAGTTACTGCTTGTCGTCGTCCTCTGGAAGATATGCAGGCAGATTGGGAGGAATGGGCATGAGAACTGGAGGTGCAGATGGATTGCAGCGGGAAAATGCATCAGCAAGCGTGTGGAATGCATTTGCATTGTACTGATGCATTAAATCTTGACGTTGAGCTAACCATAGAAATTGATTCCTAGAAGTCCTCGATGGTGGCTCCTGCCTCGGTTCCGCTGCCGCTGGGGGTGATGGTTGTCGAATCATTATGTAGCCTTCGCCGCGTGGATGTGATCTCACCCCTTCCCAGGCCTTATACTCCTCAATTGTTGCATGATCAATGATTGCTATTGGGTGTTAGTTACATTATAATTAACTATAGTTGTGAATGGAAATGATATGTAGGATTAAATTCAAGGAACGTGTTAATTAACGTGTAATCTACACACGAGGCAAGTTTCCTAACCCTACTTGTTATCATTATTCAAGTTTATAAATCAAGTTCATTTGTTATGTTAAAGATTTACTATCTTTTCAAAGTATGATTCTGTTATACAATAATTGTTTTATTGTATACTTATTGAGATTGTTATTCATTATAATGTTGAACCTTGTTAGACTAGCTAATCCTTATTGATTCAACTAGTCCATAGTTGATGAACGTTCTAAATTCAGAACCCTTATTGATTTATCCAAACCAAACTTCCTTTGGTGCGGACTCTAATGTCAAACTGAGATGAACAACCCTGCAAAGGGATTTACTTATGCGTTAGCATTAAAATATTGTGCACAGTATGGTACTAAGGGCTGATCCCCCTAAGTACGAGTAGAAAGGTCTATAGTCTTATGACTGTTAAAGGTTTCAAGTACAACCCTTGTTAACCTAGGACATAGTTCAAGGTCTTATGACCCTCAGAAATCTTTTGATTCTTGTTATTCATTCTTGATTCAAAAGTTGAACTTTTATTTCAGAAGTCTTTGATTCACTCGCATGTTATTATACATTGTTATTTCATTATTTTACTTATGGGCAATAGTGCTCACTCTTGCGTAATAATAACATTGCAGTTAAGAACGAAAGAACCGATGAACCTTCCACTAGTAAAGGCAAGGGCAAGGTTAACAAGTGATGAAGACTTATTATTTGTTGAGATGTTGAATTTATGTATTTAGTTAGTGATGTTGTTTAAGACTTATTTATTTATGTTTCCGCACAGATGTTTAAGGTTAGTATGATCTGGGATTATGTTTATTATTCAAATGTTGTAACTCCATAAAGGGAAGATTTATTTCTATCTATTTCATGGTTTGCATTAATTATGGGTAGATAGATAGATGATATTTGTACAGTCAACACCAAATCCCGTGGAATCGAAGTACCCGAATTTGGGGGTGTCACAGTCATAATCATACCAATCAATAGTATATCTGCGCACGTAAGCCATAGATGACTTTTATCACAATATAAGTATGAGGATGATGACAATGATATAAGAATTCAATTAAAATAAAGCAAAGGATAAATTTTTAAAGATTTATAACTTAATTTATCCAGAATTCAATAATGTCCAAATTATCAACATGATACTGCTTTGTGGAGTAAAATTCAAGAATAATATTGTATCAAAAATGATTTGAACAGCAAAGAAATCAATTTTTGTCATGAATAATTCCCAGGTGAATAGTACCCGAGTGAATAGTACCCCGGGAATAGTACCCCATGAATAGTACTATGTGAATAGTATCCCGTGAATAGTACTTTGTGAATAGTACTAGTGAATAGTACTTTATAAATAGTACCCATGAATAGTACTTTATGAATAGTATCCTATGAATAGTACTTTGTGAATAGTACCGTAAAAATGAATACTACTCATGGACAGTACTCCGGTATGAAAAGCTTAAAATTTAACAAGAATGTGTAGAAAATATCCTTGTGAAACGATACTAGATGAAGCGCAAATTTCAAGAATATTCTACTAATTTCGCAGAGTATAGAAGCAATACTTTAACAAAATGAGGGTATAATCAGGAATACGAGACGAAATAATATTACTCACATACTACAGAGTATGGAAGAAAATATTATTCCTATGAATACTGAACAAAATAATATCTCTTACCTCTAAAGAAGACTGGATACTGGAATAGTGAGGTAGCAGACTTCTCTTCTTCTTTCTCTCTATAGCTTCTCTCTCTATAATTGTTCTTGTGAGTCTTAGTGAATTGGTGAGAATGAAAGAAGAATGAGCTTCTATTTATTAGAAAATATAGTTTCGATAATTGCACGTTTTGGGGCTCGAAATAGTACAGTATAATACCTTCATCTTTTTCTTAATTTTTAATTTAGTCCTGCAAGTATTATCAAACTTTCACCACCTCCCCTAATAGTACATCATGTGAATGAATAGTACATTCATGTGAATCAATAGTACACACATGTGAAAAAAATTAGTTACGGTATAGTACCTTCATATATACCTCTATTTTTAATTTAGTCATGCAAGTATTATCAATCTTGTACCACCTCCCCTAATAGTACATGCATGTGAATCAATAGTACATACATGTGAACAAATAGTTATAAGCATATGAATTAATAGCAATTAATTGCTCATTTTTTCGATTAATTACCCGATTGGTCAATATAACTTCTACACATCAATTATTATCGAAATAGATGTCCATTTCCATTAACACTAATAATCCCAACACAATGAAAATATCAATTTCATCTTTAATTAATACGAACTTATTCATCATTAATATTATAACTCACAATATTTAACAACCAGATCATTCTCACAACTATAACATTATATCAAATTCACACCATAATATTCAAAAATATATTTCGAGAAAAATTAATCTTTATTCATAAAAGTTGGGGTCTTACAGTAACGGTTTACAATAACCCGTCCCTTCGGGAGGTATGTCATCATCAGTGAAGGAAATCACATTGCTGTTAAAAATGTGATCAACCAGGTGATGGAACTTTTCAACATCTACTGATTTTGGCAACTAGGCTTCTTCTAAAACTCTCAGTAAGACCTTCCTGTGATCCTCTGAGGAGAATACCAAGTCCAGTATGGAAACCTGTTGTGGAGCTTCTCTCAAGCTTTAAACCACATTGGCTTCATTGTGTCCAATAGTACGGAGGAATTCTTCAGTCTTCTCCATGTGAACTTTCCCCTTTGATTTGATGGCAGGCTTCATCACCCATTGGGGAAGATACAGTGGATTTTCTTTCGACACTGTAGCAGTTATGTGGGATGCGGATCCTTCAGCCTCTCCATAGTTCCATAGCACTTTTTGTAGGCTGACAACAGGATATTGTGGTCTGAATGGCAAGATGATTGGCTCTGGCGTAGCCACTTTCAAAGGATTTTCAACACCTTTAAATTGAATAGGTTGAATTATATGTGATGGGGTAGCTGAATCTGTCTCAGAAGATATAACTGCTATGACTTCCTTCCACTTTGTAGGAAATGTGTCTCCACTCTCCAGTAATACAGCGTCATTGTCTGTCATTTGTAGCACACCACTGTCAATTAGGTTCTGAATAAGATGGCGGAGTGCCTAGCATTCTTCAGCGCTATGACCGTGAGAGTGGGAGTAGTATTGACATACTCCATTAAAATCAAACTGTCTTAAACGCGGGCATATTGGAGGTAGCAGAGCTGTGATTCTTCCTTCATTGATCAGCATCTATAATATCTCTTCCATCGATTGGTCTAAATAGGTGAATTCCCTTCTGTTGGCTAAATCCCGACGGGCTTTGGCATTTGCTCTTTTTGTAATTTTATCCTCCAATATTTGACTTTTTGGAGTACGTGGTGGAGTACTTATGACAAGAGGAAGGAGGCTAGTATGCTCCTGGCTGAAAAATTGACGTGTGACTTGGTGCTGATGGACCACCAGTTCTGCCAATTGATTAACTTGCTCACAAAGAGCCTTCATTTTTCTTTCCATCATAAACTGAAACTGTGCATGATTCCACTTATCAACACTATCCTTGCTGGTTTGGGAAGATCCACCATTGTAGTGGGAAGTTTATCCACTACTCCAATTGATCATGTTAACCTCCTCTTCTTTGTGTTAAGGAAGAGGGTTGTCTTGCACATGGGGTTGGTCGGGTTTGGTTACCACGATCTCACCATTTTCAATCAAATCCTGGATTTTATGCTTCAAGGCCCAGCAATCCTGAGTGTCATGGCCTGGAGCTCCAGCATGATAAGCAAACTTCCTGTTAGCATTGAAACCCTTCCCACTTGGGTTAGCTGGTGGAAGAAGACAGGTAATTTTCTTCTGAGTTGTCAGAAGATTGAGAATGTTCTCGAGTGAGTTCCCTAAGGGTGTGAACACTCGAGTGCGTCTGACTTCTCCACCTTTTGGAAATGGAGGGTTTGAAGACTGAGTTGGAAAAGGGGAGTTGTTTATCCTCTGAATAGGCATGCTCTGACTATTTTGTTTCCTTGTAGTATCAAGGAAACATCGTCCTCTTTCTTCTTATGGATCCACAGGGGGTTGTTTCCATAACTTCCAGACTGGATGTGCTCAGCTACAGCTTTTAGAGCGGCAAGGTCTTGAATCTTTCCTAACTTCAATCTCATCTCGGCCATTTCTTCGTGTTTGATCATTTTAGAAAATAGTTTGCCAATGCCAGCTAAAACTCTCTCGTAGAAGGGAGCTTCTTGAATATCTATGAAGGTCATCACCATTTCAGATTCAATCATAGAGGGAATAACTTGAGCAGCCAGACGCCTCCATCTTTGGGCATACTCTCTAAAAGACTCATTAGCTTGTTTCTTGACCTTGGTAATTTGGTACCGGTCAGGAGCCATCTGAGTTTGGAAACTGTACTGACTGAGGAAAGCATGAGCTAGCTCTTCCCAGCTATGAATCTTGGAGTTGTCTAATCTGGTATACCATGATCTGGCTTCTCCAGTCAGACTTTTCTGAAACAGCTACATTCTGATCTTTTCATCCTCGGCATAAGATCCGAGCTCTCCAATGAATACCTTCAAATGTGTGTAAGGATCTCCCAATCCATCATACTTTTCAAAATCGGGAGTCTTGAATTTCTCTAGATAATGAACCCCAGGGAAGATGCAAAGGTCTGAATATGAGATACTCCCTTGTGCTCCAATCCCTTTGATAGACTGAATGGTCTCTTCCATTTGCAGGACCTTCTTCCTGATATCACCGGTGTCTAGATCTTCTTTGAGATGGGTAATTTCAAGGGTTTTGTTGGTTTTGTCCAACTCAGGTGCAGGAATTTTTTTACCCGGACCCTGGGTTTCTTCCATGTGCAGAGGATTCTGTATGTATGAGTATTTGTGGACCCTGAGTGGACATGTATAGTTCTTTGAGCAGAACATCCAACTCTATAATTTGGTTACTTAATCCTTTGAACTCATCGCGAGACACATGAGTAGGATTAGACTGGCCAGATGTAACCATGCTTGGATGTAGGCTTGTTGCCTTTTTGGACTTTGAACGAGTAACATGACCAATTGCTTCCCTACAAAAAGACTTATGTAGTTTAGTCTTAGGGAATGTAGAAATGTTACATGCTATGTGATGTGTCCGTTTAGGAATATTATCCTGCGAAACGGATGTCAGTTGACAAGATAGCATGATAGGTATTGATAATAAAGGGAATGCATGTATACATATTCCTTCATATTTTTTTCCATTATATTGAGATATAACATTGAAATGAAATTACAAGTAATTGAAATGGGAAAGTATGAAGAGACTTCCCTCCGCGTTTGGTTTATCAGAGGCTGACCTATCTTAGGCTACTCAAGCGGTTTTTTGGCATGACGGTTCCCAAATCATCGCAATTTACTCGACGAGAAGTTAATCCGATCTTTCAACTGGAGCGAATTTGGGTGGTGCCTTTCCTGAGCCTCGTTGGAATTAGTCTTCATACGAGTCCAGTAATCAAACACCGACAGGCTAGCCTCCTGGTGGAGGAACCACACAACATACATTCATATACAACGTGTCTCACCGTATGGAAATGATGATATGTACGAAGCACTAATATCACAAGCAGATATGGTGCAAAGCACTAAGTGCAATAAGTAAATGCATTCGTACACATTCATTCAAATGTAAATGCAACATCCACATGCAAGCATATAAATGTTTTGAAAAGCTTTGATAGCGACTTAAGCCCTCTTACTGGATGTCCCCAGCGGAATCGCCACCTGTCGACGTCGGGATTTTTATTTGTCCCTTTTCTGTTCTTGTCTTTTGGTGTTCTCATGTTAGGTGAGATTTGTTTGAAAAAATAAGTTGTGATAAGGTCCGACATGTATATGTCGATGATTGGGACTGTAAGAGTCATCAGTTGGTATTTTTAAATGGTTGCACCAACTTAACCGAGAAAAGATTTGTACATAGACCAAGTGAGGTGACACTGCGTAGCTGGTCTGTGAAACCTATATTCGTTAGGGTCCGGGGGCTTGGTTATACGAGGGGAAGGTGTTAGGAACCTCCCAACATCCGTGGTAACACGGTGATCACTACTTTTCATTTTTAACATTTATCTAAATGTGTGTGTGTGTAGGTCTATGTGTAATTATCTGAAATTAGTGTTATGCCTCGTTTGCACCTATATACAAAGGGTTTAAATTTTGTATAAAAGTTTAATTTTAACAAGATATAGCAATGATTTTTTGTAAAAGAGGTTTTTTCAAACACTTATGCTCAATAGTAATTGAGGTCTTTGATACTTCCATTTTATTATGTGTTCGGCTTGATTGCTTTTATTTTTGAGATGCGAAGCATCTTTGAGAAAATAAGATATACATCAGTGCCGAACTCCTTGTGGGCATGAGAGCCGTCTAAGGAAATTCAAACACCGTGAATAATTTACAAGCCGGTTACAGCTGAAAATGTCCATCACGTGAACCGAATCTAGATTCAGGAGATTGAATCTGTGATCACATAATTCCTAGGTTCACATGATGATGCAGTTTGTATAGAAGCTGTAAACAGTTATATATATATAAGTTGTATATATATATATATATATATATATATATATATATATATATATATTAAGGATCAACTGTGACGCCCCCAAAATAGGTCCAATCCATCCAACCCATTCTGAGTCGCCAAATACATGGTACAGAAAATAACTACAACTTTATTATTACAATTGTCGTGCAAAATACGACAACACATATACTGTGAGTTTAAATACAAATATTGTCATCTAGACAGTATTCATACTCAATTAAGTCCCCATTATACTTATTGATACACTATTTTACAAAATAGTGAGGACTACTAAAACAACTGTCTTGAACCATCATTCCACACCCCGACTAGTACTCGCTACATTCTCGCCTCCTGAGAAGAAAAATGGAACAACAAGGAAAAGGGTGAGCTCAACTAGCCCAGTAAAGAATATTATGACTAAGATAATATACAACAAATTATCCTTAGTCTTCAACAGGGAAAAATTTAATAGAATACAATAGACAACAAGTTTTAAATCAATATTCGCAGCGGAAAATAATAATTCATAGAGAAGTTACGTAGAGAATGAAATCTACGATTATCTATGAATTTAAAAGCCCATCATCAACATTTTATCCCTGTAACATCAATCAATAAATATCTTGAATCAAATAGTCATCTTTGCACTACGGGCCAAAGATATTCATCAGAAATCATTAATCTTTGTACTACAGGCCAAAGATATTCAATTATATCATCATTTAGGACTGAGGATGATGAAAAATATTTTAAAGGAAACGAATCCAGTGAAACAAAATAATAAATATTAAAGATTCGTATTTCAGCTATTCCATGTCCAAAAATACCTCATAAATAATCATAGTGGAGTAAAATTCAAGAATGATCAAAACATGGATACAATCAAAGCTAGTATCCAGAATAGATATTTTGGACGAAAAGAAGAAAATTTCATTTTTCGGTGAATAGTAACTCGTGAATAGTAACTCGTGAATAGTAACTCATGAATAGTAACTCATGAATAGTAACCCCGACATGAAAAGTTCCAAATTTGATAAAAAGTTCAGATCAATACTTCGGCATAATGATATTGAAGAAAATAATATCATTTAAGAAGAAATAACATCCCTTACCTCGGAAATACGGTACTTCTGACTGGAATACTAGATATAGTGCTGAAGAAAACTTGCACCGTATAGTAACACTCAAAGTATCAAATACTCACAAGAATGCGCTCGATATAGAGAGAGAAAGAGAGAGAAACTTCAGTTTCTGGTGTGATTTTCAATTCTAACCTAAGCACCCTATTTATAGGAAAATGCTTAGAACACCAAAGCAGAAAATTGAATAAAATAATAATATATTTATATAATTGTCAAGCCCACCTCTTGAATCTGAATTTCAGCAATTCACACATGCTAACCTTCTAGAAAAAGTAAGAAAAAACGTTTTTCTCAAAATAATTAACTTAAACTCCCAAAAATCAATTATTTCGGAACTTCGGAACTTCAATAATTCATAATAAATAGCCCTTTGATCAAAAAATTCGAATCTTGCGAGATTTTATAGGAAATTCAATTCTCTACAACTTTGCAGAAGAAAGTTTTTCTAAATTCCAAACAGAAATTGACCGAAATCCACAAACGGACGATTTTACAGTCTATAATAAATTTTCGGTCAAGAATTGTGTCCACCAACACACAAAACATGTGTTAATCATTTTATCCAACAAAAATACTTTTCCTCCTCATTTATTCATATATCCCACATTCATTGTAAAAATATCACCATTAATATATTATTAAAATAATATATTTAAATGAATTATTTTATCAGAAAAAGATAAAATATTAATTTTCAACAATTGTCACATTAAAATTTTCTCCATCTATATCCACATAAAATCAATATTTTTCTCATCATATAAATTAATAATTAATTATACACAAATAATATTACAGAACCACAGTACTGGCAACCAGGCCGTTCCCAGGAAAGAGGGGGCTTTCCAATAAGGATCTCTCCTTACTGACGCGCAATTAGATGACCAAACCTCTCCTTAGACAGAACTTTCTAAACATTACCAATAATGTTATCTAATAATATTATTCAGATAATATGAATTATTGTTCCGATAGTAGAAAATACTGTGTAGTGATAATTATTAAAATAACAGTAATATAAAATATCAACGCAGCAATTATTGAATCAATAAAATACAATATTGAACAGTAATTACTGTAACAATTATTGAGTAGTGCCTTCTTACGTAAGAATCAACAATTGGTGCAATATCGTGTGCTACTGTGCAACAACGCGTATTACTGTGCTTTAACCACCGGGTATTCCAACAGTATTAACGGTAACAACTACGCCGTTATTTATAAACAACTTATTTTTGTCGTTTTCTTCATCCAATCGCTTTCCGTTATGGGGCCCACAAAAGACTGCGCCGTCGTACGAATATTCTCCGACAGTAAGAATATTCCACGACCAAGCGAATATTCCCCGACAACAATGAATATTTTATAACCACTTGCTTATTTAAAATATTTGCGCATTTCACCCATTACTAACCACATTAATCAAATCAACCCTTACTATTTCAAAATAATAAATAGAGGAAATTCTATTTTATTAAAAAAAATTCGGGGTCTTACAACCTCCCCTCCTTATGAAATTTCGTCCTCAAAATTGACGTACGTACCTGGTGTTTCGAAAAGATGAGGATACCTCGCTTTCATTTTCGTTTCCAACACCCAGGTCATTTCTTCAATAGCGTGGTTCCTCCACAAAACTTTGACTTGTGGTATGACCTTTGTGCGTAGGACATTCTCCTTTCTATCCAAGATCTTGTCAGGTACCTCTTCGTACGTTAAGTCTTCGACTATCTCGTTCGGTTCTAATTTAATGACGTGGTTCGGGTTGTCCACATAATTTCGTAACATCGATACGTGAATAACGTTATGAACACGTGACATACTTAGCGTTAAGGCGAGTCTATAGGCCACAGTTCCTACTCGATCGAGGATTTCAAATAAATCGAAGGCTTGAGCTTTCTTCTCTTCATCGACTCTTACTTCTAGAATAACACATTCTTGCACCTTCTTCTTTATATTCATCAGATCCAGGTCTGTAGCTTGAGCGGCTTTAACGTTATCGATTAAAGTCGATTTTACTCGCATATCATCACGTGGGTCCCTAGAGTCATTAACTCTATCTCTATCATTTATATATTATACAAAATAAGTCTTTGTGTTCAACAATATCGCACTCGTACTCGCATACGATCTTCTACTCAATGCGTCAGCTACCGCTTTCACATTTTTAGGATGGTATTGGATGGTATGATCAAAATCTTTCAACAGCTCGAGCCAACGTCGGTGTCGCATGTTAAATTCTTGGAAGCTCTTCTCGCATTCCTCGGTCCATTCGAAGTTTGTATCTTTTCGAGTCAGCTGAGTTAATGGAGTAGCGATTCGAGAAAATCATTTTACAAATCTCCGATAATAACCAGCTAAGCCTAGAAAGCTATTTATTTCGATTATTGACTTAGGTTGCTCTCAACTGTGACTCATATCCCAATCTTGGATAGCACGTCACAATGACACCTATCAGTTTACTACCGCACGAATATGGCGTCCCCTACGGAGAGTCTGGATTCAGTGCATTCCACAAAGGAAGTCACCAGATAGAGGCTCGGTTATCAACTTCTATAGTTGGGTTTTTAACTCATGAAGTTCAATAGGAGCCATTCGATATGAGATTTTAGAAATGGGTTTTGTACCGGGTTCAAAGTCGATACAAAATTCAATATCACGCTCTGGGAGTAAGCCAAGAAATTCTTCAGGAAATACGTCAGGGATTTACTAACAATAGAAATATCATTCAAATCTGACGTATTTTTTTTTTCAAGTCCATAACATAGCTAAGAAAGCTTGACATCCGTTTTTCAATAAACGAATGACTTTACGGCTTGATATGAAAGAGTTTGACTTCAATGGTTTGGTTGCTTGAATTTGAATAACAGGTTGCTTAGGAATATGAAAACTAACAACCTTACGAAAGCAATCAATTTTAGCATGATGAGTAGTTAACCAATCAATTTCTAAAATCACATCAAAAGCAAGTATCTTTAAAGAGATAAGATCAACAGGTAATGTGATGATGCTAACTTGGATCAAACAAGATTTATAAACAGTGGATGTGATGAAAGTTTCCCCTAACGGAGTTTCAACAGATAAGTCAAAGTCTAATTTCTCCGGAGTCAAGTTTAAACGTTGAGCACAAGCAGGAGAAATAAATGAATGGGTAAAACCGGTATCTAATAAGATATAGACTTCGCAAAAATTTATAATTAACTAACCCGTGCTAACTTCGTTCGGGTTCCTCGCATTTTGACCAGTCACGAAAAACGCTCTTCCAGGAACCGTTGACTTTGACTTTTCTGGGACAACTTTTTGAGTCACCACCCCCGTTGGACTTGGTTTCGCTACAGTGCAATCTCGACCGATATGTCCTTCCTTTCCACAGTTATAACATACCTTAAACTTTTGTGGGCAGTTTGGGCTGATATGTCCTTCTTTTCTGCACTTATAGCATATGACCGGTGGTCGTTCTCCTCCCTTGGAACCAGTTGCTGCTGGTGCTGACGTCTTTGTATTGTCATTGTCGAATCTCCTCTTTTTAAAATCTCCTCCCGACTCGCTTCTTCTATCCTCATGGCCACGATTACCACCAGAGTGGTTGTCGTTCTTGTCCGTATTCTTCTTTCTCCGCTGGTTATCGTTGTTCTGATGACTGCTGTCACCGGTATGATCCTGGTTGTGGTCCCTCGATTGACCGTACTCGTTATCTCGCTCTAATAATTGAGCTATGTTGACAACATCTGAATAGAGAGAAAATTTATGAGAAATGAGATATTGACGTATGCCGGGTTTCAAACCTCCCAGAAACATCCGCGTCATACGTTCCTCATTCTCTACCAAATGAGGTGCAAACCTGGACAACTCTGCAAATTTCGCCTCGTATTGGGACACCGTCATGTTATTCTGCTCTAGTCTAATAAACTCTACCTCCTTCATATGACGAATACTTTCAGGAAAGTACTTGTCATTGAATAGTTTCTGAAATGTCTCCCAAGACATGTTGAGTGCGGCTGGATGGGTACGCTTCACAGACTCCCACCAGTAGTCTGCCTCGCCACGGAACATAAAGGTGGCGAATAGAACCTTCTGTTCCTCCGCACATCCCAAGACATCGAATATCTTGGTAATTTGCTTGACCCACGTCTCCGCCTTAATCGGATCCGGCTTTCCCTTAAATTCGGGTGGTCCCAACTCTTTGAACTGCTTGGCTGTGACAAGCCGCGCATTGCTATCATTTCCACCCGTATTTTGTACACGAGTCTCCCTCGTCTGGTTTTGCATGAACTGCAAAAAACTTCTAAACATCTCATCGTTCATCGTCTGCTCAGTGGTGTTGTTCACAGGAGGAACATTGCCAGCCTGTTGCACGTTTTTCTCGTTGGTGAGTACAGGCGTCTCCACGATTTTATTTACTCCACTGTTAACATTCTCAGTCGACATTCTCAAATACTGCCATAAAACAAAGGTTAATTTAACAAATTAACATACCACATAATATCCCTATATTATGACCGACCAACATATAAGCTTAGGTAGAACACACTAGCGAAGGATTTACTCGTCTCTCCCCTCCTAGTTCTATTCCCCGATCTCCGCCAGAGATCATATCCCTAAGCTCTGATACCAACTGTGACGCCCCCAAAACAGGTCCAATCCATCCAACCCATTCTGAGTCGCCAAATACATGGTACAGAAAATAACTACAACTTTATTATTACAATTGTCGTGCAAAATACGACAACACATATACTGTGAGTTTAAATACAAATATTGTCATCTAGACAGTATTCATACTCAATTAAGTCCCCATTATACTTATTGATACACTATTTTACAAAATAGTGAGGACTACTAAAACAACTGTCTTGAACCATCATTCCACACCCCGACTAGTACTCGCTACATTCTCGCCTCCTGAGAAGAAAAATGGAACAACAAGGAAAAGGGTGAGCTCAACTAGCCCAGTAAAGAATATTATGACTAAGATAATATACAACAAATTATCCTTAGTCTTCAACAGGGAAAAATTTAATAGAATACAATAGACAACAAGTTTTAAATCAATATTCGCAGCGGAAAATAATAATTCATAGAGAAGTTACGTAGAGAATGAAATCTACGATTATCTATGAATTTAAAAGCCCGTCATCAATATTTTATCCCTGTAACATCAATCAATAAATATCTTGAATCAAATAGTCATCTTTGCACTACGGGCCAAAGATATTCATCAGAAATCATTAATCTTTGCACTACAGGCCAAAGATATTCAATTATATCATCATTTAGGACTGAGGATGATGAAAAATATTTTAAAGGAAACGAATCCAGTGAAACAAAATAATATATATTAAGGATTCGTATTTCAGCTATTCCATGTCCAAAAATACCTCATAAATAATCATAGTGGAGTAAAATTCAAGAATGATCAAAACATGGATATAATCAAAGCTAGTATCCAGAATAGATATTTTGGACGAAAAGAAGAAAATTTCATTTTTCGGTGAATAGTAACTCGTGAATAGTAACTCGTGAATAGTAACTCATGAATAGTAACCCCGACATGAAAAGTTCTAAATTTGATAAAAAGTTCAGATCAATACTTCGGCATAATGATATTGAAGAAAATAATATCATTTAAGAAGAAATAACATCCCTTACCTCGGAAATACGGTACTTCTGACTGGAATACTAGATATAGTGCTGAAGAAAACTTGCACCGTATAGCAACACTCAAAGTATCAAATACTCACAAGAATACGCTCGATATAGAGAGAGAAAGAGAGAGAAACTTCAGTTTCTGGTGTGATTTTCAATTCTAACCTAAGCACCCTATTTATAGGAAAATGCTTAGAACACCAAAGCAAAAAATTGAATAAAATAATAATATATTTATATAATTGTCAAGCCCACCTCTTGAATCTGAATTTCAGCAATTCACACATGCTAACCTTCTAGAAAAAGTAAGAAAAAACGTTTTTCTCAAAATAATTAACTTAAACTCCCAAAAATCAATTATTTCGGAACTTCGGAACTTCAATAATTCATAATAAATAGCCCTTTGATCAAAAAATTCGAATCTTGCGAGTTTTTATAGGAAATTCAATTCTCTACAACTTTGCAGAAGAAAGTTTTTCCAAATTCCAAACAGAAATTGACCGAAATCCACAAACGGACGATTTTACAGTCTATAATAAATTTTCGGTCAAGAATTGTGTCCACCAACACACAAAACATGTGTTAATCATTTTATCCAACAAAAATACTTTTCCTCCTCATTTATTCATATATCCCACATTCATTGTAAAAATATCACCATTAATATATTATTAAAATAATATATTTAAATGAATTATTTTATCAAAAAAAGATAAAATATTAATTTTCAACAATTGTCACATTAAAATTTTCTCCATCTATATCCACATAAAATCAATATTTTTCTCATCATATAAATTAATAATTAATTATACACAAATAATATTACAGAACCACAGTACTGGCAACCAGGCCGTTCCCAAGAAAGAGGGGGCTTTCCAATAAGGATCTCTCCTTACTGACGCGCAATTAGATGACCAAACCTCTCCTTAGACAGAACTTTCTAAACATTACCAATAATGTTATCTAATAATATTATTCAGATAATATGAATTATTGTTCCAATAGCAGAAAATACTGTGTAGTGACAATTATTAAAACAACAGTAATATAAAATATCAACGCAGCAATTATTGAATCAATAAAATACAATATTGAATAGTAATTACTGTAACAATTATTGAGTAGTGCCTTCTTACGTAAGAATCAATAATTGGTGCAATATCGTGTGCTACTGTGCAACAACGCGTATTACTGTGCTTTAACCACCGGGTATTCCAACAGTATTAACGGTAACAACTACGCCGTTATTTATAAACAACTTGTTTTTGTCGTTTTCTTCATCCAATCGCTTTCCGTTATGGGGCCCACAAAAGACTGAGCCGTCGTACGAATATTCTCCGACAGTAAGAATATTCCACGACCAAGCGAATATTCCCCGACAACAATGAATATTTTATAACCACTTGCTTATTTAAAATATTTGCGCATTTCACCCATTACTAACCACATTAATCAAATCAACCCTTACTATTTCAAAATAATAAATAGAGAGAATTCTATTTTATTAAAAAAAATTCGGGGTCTTACATCAACCGCCACGAAGTAAACTCCAGACGGGACTAAATATAAGTGTTTGAAATGAGAAAGCACTCAGTTTATAGTGTCTACAAAGCAAAATGGACAGGGCTTCCTCACCTTTTTTCTCTTACAAATGGCCACACCAAGCCCTCTATTTATAGAGGGGGGAGCCGCAGGTGTACCTGCGGCTGCCCGGGGTTCCCCGTGCTCCATGGACCCACCGTCTCGAAGTACATGCACTCGTGCAACGCGTTGTCTGCTCGAACCTTCATAACTTTTAAGAATGCTATTGTCGAGAGCTACTGTTGGGTAATTTCAAGTTACGCACAACACGCAAGTATACGTGGTCAACAAGTAATAAATAGTAAGTAAAGTATCGTTCCAACGAAGAATTAACTAATAAAGTTCACCAAGCATTAACTCATAACCATCTCAGTCTTATTTAAACGAATGATAATATATTTTGTATTTAAACTACAAAATTAAATAAACCTAACTAATCCTAGAGTGAGACTAGATAATGAAGACCTGAGATCATAATTTCATTTATTGACTCATTCAAAACCATACACTTTATGTTAGGCCAAACTAATTGTACCGGTTTGTTAGTCGAGAACACAAAAGTAAAGTACATCCATCTCTCAATGTACCATACCCATATCACATGTAATCCACAATTGATAGAATAAACATGAACACTCACATTACCTAAACCACTATATGTCTATGTGATTTACAAATAATTAGGGTTTAAGCCCAAGTTCTCAATTGACTACGAATGGTGCTTCGGTATATGTCTATCCTAAGCACGAATCATATATTCCATCACCATGTAGAACATACAAACACAAGCTATCAAGATCAAATCTAAACTCATACTCCGTCTTTCAAGTTCGTATTGGTTATCACAGTAATTGATGGCCAATTAACTAAGCAAATAAGCATAAATCTTAATAGACAATCCCACAACAATCAATAAGGTTAACAACGAAGTATATCAGATTAAACTAATCAATAGAATCCATTGTAATCTCAAAATAGAGTTTAGTTCATCATAGAATCAAAATCCATCATCCACAATAGATTACACATTGAGAAATAAAGATAGAAGTAAAGAGAAGTTAGGGAATTAGGAATGCAAATATGAGATTCTCTTCTTGCTCCAATTCTGAATTTTCAATGCTCCAATATGAGTCCCGGATTTCCAATCATGTTAAGAATTCCAATAAGATATGCCTCAGAGAAATACAAGAACAAAGCATCAAACTAAGCTAAAGGCATAATGCCATACAATCAGATAATCCTAACCTGCTATAAAGATGGTCTATATGTGTGTGATGTGTTCACAGATAAGCTTGACAAATGTGAAGATACCACATGCTTTATTGCTTAAGGTAGAAAATTGAAGTTTAAATCAAGAATTGCATATACTAATGAGACATCAACTACTCCAACACATCAATATAAACTAAGGTTCAACAATGGGTTTATTCTACTTTATTTTTACTCACGAGGGCGATTTTCGCACTTTCCCGCTGTGTTTATTGATTTAATTATTTATTTATTTTTTATATATTTTTATATGTATATAGCGAGTGCGTTTTACGTTCCATCTCACTTTCTATTTCCATTTAAACGAGTGCGTTTTACGCTCCATCTCGTCCCAATAGCAAGAATACCCATGTGTTCCCAAAGTTTGAGTATCTGTGTCTTCATAGTCATTACTCACTTCCTACACAAATTCTATCATTAAAACAACATTTTCCTCTCAGCAGACAAGCTTGCTAATCTTGACCAACAAGCAAATAGGAACATTGTCGTGCTACCCGGTAACATCTAAACAACAGGCATAGAATTCATCATGTATGAAATTATAACTAAGTTTTAGTTATCAACAGAGTTCAAAAATCTATCAAATTTCTATTTCATCATTGGCCAAATTAGTATTAAACTAACTAAAAACCTGGGATTATACAATGCTATGCAACTAAAACAGATATTAAGCAAACAAAAAGAAAAAATTTACTACAAAATTAAACTAATAACTACTAACATGCTATATGTAACATGAAATTACTCCATATGATACAATTACACTACATGCTCTAAACTACTGACTAAACCCAATACCCCCAAACTTAAAATAAACAATGCCCTCATTGTAATAAAAAGTGAAAGAATACTCCCCTAAGTGGCAATGTCATCTCCGTTTTCCTCCTCATGATCCGATGGTATATCAGGCGATGGCTAAGTTTGAGATATTCTACAGTTGGAGACTGAGTGTGGGCTTCTAACTGTCCGAATGCTTGAGTCAAAAATTCTAAAAATTTAGCATTTTTTTTCTGTGACTGAGCTATGGCGCGGCCGCGCGGTGTTTAGCTTGTAGTTAGGTGCAGCCGTGCGACCCTATACTCTAGCAGCTTCAGTTTGGTTTGACTTCTATTTGATCCTGAATGCTTATAGCAATTGGATTGAACCTGAGATGAGAAGAAATAAAACTATTATTAAGATTTACCACTATCTAACATCTACTAAATATGAAAATGTAAATAAGAATTAAACAAAGAGGGAGAAAGATTGGATGGGGTGCCTCCCATCGAGCGCTCGGTTTATAGTCCGTTAGCTGGACTCTTGTCTTGACACCGCTATCCAATTCCTCTTCGATAAGCTAGGAACCCTCCATCCATTAGAACTGCAATGTGCGTAGGTGGGTTCCCCATCTTGTGTGTCTGTGAATTGAAACAACCTAGCGTATTTCCTATCTATGATGTCTCTGGTTCCATTGCATAGTTAGGTGTCTCGTCCGTTGTAATTGGGAATAAATTGATGCGTTGAGGCATGGAAAGTACAAACGGACTTTTCCTCTATTATTTTCTCTTCTTCAGCCCACCATGGTGTATATGAGGCATCTTTATCATACTGCTCATTTCCGTGACCGTGACTACCTAGAGGACATGTGTGTGCAAAACTCACTGGATTTTTCAACTCTGGTCGAGAAAGTACTTGGGGTATAATACAGGAGATATGATATTCTTCATTATCCAAACCCCTAGTTGTATCCTCAACGTCCACTCCTTTCAGTTCATCCAGTGGCATGCACACTTCTGGCTTTCCATCAGTTTCATCATCCATGTCATTGTACCAATTATTTTGAGGGCGATTGCTCAAGGTTTCAAGTATTTGATCCATTTGATTCTGCAGATTCTGAATTGACCTCTCTTGCTCAATCATCTTCTCCTCAGTTGATGCTATAAACTTGAACCATAAATCCTCCATTCTTGAATTACCTTGTTCAGTTTTGAAATTCATGTATTGAGGACCATTCATTGAGGAGTTAATGAGTTGTTCCGTCTATTTGTTAAGATTTTAGCTTGATAACTCCTGACTCATCATCATCTCGTCATGGTCTGATATGCTTTTTGACATGAATTCCTTCAACCTTGAAATTTCCTCTTGTTGCGTTGAAGGTGGATATGAGAAATCTGATGGATGTGTTGGACTTGGGATGCAGTATTGGTTGGGATAGTTATAACTCCATTCATAATCTGGGTGATACCCCCAACCTTGTTGATAATCCGGATAAACATCATTGTTGAAGTAATCACCCCCAAACTGCACTTATCCAACCTTGATGTTGCACTGATAACTCGGATGCTCGCCAGCAGAGTATACACATGTAACTACTATCTCTCGAATGCGTTGGGCTGCCAGAATATCCAACCTCTCCGAAAGTGTTGCAATTTGTGCTGACAATTTAGAAAATACATTGAGTCCCTCAGTGCTCGTGTCCCTTGGTTGAATCATATTTGCATAAGGCCATTGATAAAGAAAGCCATCCATGGTACCTGAAAAGAGAGAAATATAAGAAGATAGTTAAAACAAAATAAAAAAAATGTTTAAATTAAGACCAATTTGATTGAAATTAATGTTGGAAAAAATTTATTAAGCTAATTCCCTAGCAACGGCGCCAAAAACTTGTTGGGTAATTTCTAGTTACGCACAACACGCAAGTATACGTGGTCAACAAGTAATAAATAATAAGTAAAGTATCGTTCCCACGGAGAATTAACTAATAAAGTTCACCAAGCATTAACTCATAACTATCTCAGTCTTATTTAAACGAATGATAATAAATTTTGTATTTAAACTACGAAATTAAATAAACCTAACTAATCCTAGAGTGAGACTAGATAATGAAGACCTGGGATCACAATTTCATCTATTGACTCATTCAAAACCATACACTTCATGTTATGCCAAACTAATTGTACCGGTTTGTTAGTCGAGAACACAAAAGTAAAGTACAGCCATCTCTCAAGGTACCATACCCATATCACATGTAATCCATAATTGATAGAATACACATGAACACTCACATTACCTAAACCACTATATGTCTATGTGATTTACAAATAATTAGGATTTAAGCCCAAGTTCTCAATTGACTACGAATGGTGCTTCGGTATATGTCTATCCTAAGCACGAATCATATATTCCATCACCATGTAGAACATACAAACACAACCTATCAAGATCAAATCTAAACTCATACTCCGTTTTTCAAGTTCATATGGGTTATCACAGTAATTGATGGCCAATCAACTAAGGAAATAAGCATAAATCTTAATAGACAATCCCATAACAATCAATAAGGTTAACAACGAAGTATATCAGATTAAACTAATCAATAGAATCCATTGTAATCTCAAAATAGAGTTTAGTTCATCATAGAATCAAAATCCATCATCCACAATAGATTACACATTGAGAAATAAAGATAGAAGTAAAGAGAAGTTAGGGAATTAGGAATGCAAATCTGAGATTCTCCTCTTGCTCCAATTCTGAATTTTCAATGCTCTTCGATTGCTCTTTGATTTCTCTTCGATTGCTTCAATCTTCAACTCTAATCTAATCTAGGGTTCTAATCTAATCTAAAAAGAAAGAGAAGAAAAGAAATAATGATAGCTTCAGCCCCCAAGGGGTGGTGTATCCCTTACATCATGGAAATATGTCTAATATATAAGCCCTAATTGAATCCCCCTCTCCGTTACGCTTCAATTGCACTGTTTAATGAAAAGTCAGCTTTGGTCAACACCCGAAATCACGCGGCCGCGCAAGAATTGGCCTAAGTTGGGCGCGGCCGCGCGCAAGTGTTAAATCGCGTCTTTTTGCTACTGTAAGTCGTGCAGCCGCGCAGGAAATCGTGCGCCCGCGCGCGGGTGATTTTCTGCTACAGTGTGCTCTGGTAAAATGGCCATAACTTTTGATCCGAGAAGAGACGGGACCTGCCACCTATCAAATCGAAGATATCAACGAGCTCTACAACTTTCATTCTTTGATGATTGAGAAATTCTGCCCGGATGAAGGTTGAAATTGGGCTGGAAGGGACTGCTCTGAAAATGGCTAACAAAAACAGCAAAGTTTGACGTCTGTTGGTACAAAGACCATAATTCTTGCATCCGAACTCCGATTAGAACGATTCAAGATGATCCGGAAAGCTACGAAGACACTCTACAATGTAAGCTAAGTTCCAAACCAAGAACATGAAGTAACATGAAAACCCAAATGATTTCCGGATTGCTTTTCTTTGCATTTTCCTTGCTTTTCCTTACCAATAGTCGCTCACACTGCTCCCAAACGTATAACCCACAAAATGAACATAAAATGCATAAAAAGTAACTAAGACACATAAATATAAGCAACTAATTCAAGTAAAAGATACCGGATAAGTGTATATAAAATCCACTTATCAAATACCCCCAAACTTAAACCGTTGCTTGTCCCCAAGCAACACAACATAATGCATTATACATGTTATACAAGCTACGCTACTATGAAAATGAGTCCCAGATTTCCGGTCATGTTAAGATTTCCAATAAGATATGCCTCAGAGAAATATCAAGATTCAAGAACAAAGTATCAAGCTAAGCTAAAGGCATAATGCCATACAATCAGATAATCCTAACCTGCTATAAAGATGGTCTATGTGTGTGTGATGTGTTCACAGATAAGCTTGACAAATGTGAAGATACCACATGCTTTATTGCTTAAGGTAGAAAATTGAAGTTTAAATCAAGAATTGCATATACTAATGAGACATCAACTACTCCAACACATCAATACAAACTAAGGTTCAAGAATGGGTTTATTCTACTTTATTTTTACTCACGAGGGCGATTTTCGCACTTTCCCGCTGTGTTTATTGATTTAATTATTTATTTATTTTTTATATTTTTTTATATGTATATAGCGAGTGCGTTTTATGCTCCATCTCACTTTCCATTTCCATTTAAACGATTGCGTTTTATGCTCCATCTAGTCCCAATAGCAAGCATACCCATGTGTTCCCAAAGTTTGAGTATTTATGTCTTTATAGTCATTACTCACTTCCTAAATAAATTCTATCATTAAAACAACATTTTCCTCTCAGCAGACAAGCCTGCTAATCTTGACCAACAAGCAAATAGGAACATTGTCGTGCTACCCGGTAACATCTAAACAACAGGCATAGAATTCATCATGTATGAAATTATAACTAAGTTTTAGTTATCAACAGAGTTCAAAAATCTATCAAATTTCTATTTCATCATTGGCCAAATTAGTATTAAACTAACTAAAAACCTGGGATTATACAATGCTATGCAACTAAAACAGATATTAAGCAAACAAAAAGAAAAAAATTACTACAAAATTAAACTAATAACTACTAACATGCTATATGTAACATGAAATTACTCCATATGATGTAATTACACTACATGCTCTAAACTACTGACTAAACCCAATACCCCTAAACTTAAAATAAACAATGCCCTCATTGTAATAAAAAGTGAAAGAATACTCCCCTAAGTGGCAATGTCATCTCTGTTTGCCTCCTCATGATCGGATGGTATATCAGGCGATGGCTAAGTTTGAGATATTCTATAGTTGGAGACTGAGTGTGGGCTTCTAACTGTCTGAATGCTTGAGTTAGAAATTCTAAAAATTTAGCATTTTTTTTGTGACTGAGCTATGGCGCGGCCGCGCGGTGTTTATCTTGTAGTTGGGCGCGGCCGCGCGACCCTATACTCTAGCAGCTTCAGTTTGGTTTGACTTCTATTTGATCCTGAATGCTTATAGCAATTGGATTGAACCTGAGAGGAGAAGCAATAAAACTATTATTAAGATTTACCACGATCTTACATCTACTAAATATGGAAATGTAAATAAGAATTAAACAAAGAGGGAGAAAGATTGGATGGGGTGCCTCCCATCGAGCGCTCGGTTTATAGTCCGTTAGCTGGACTCTTGTCTTGACACCGCTATCCAATTCCTCTTCGATAAGCTAGGAACCCTCCATCCATTAGAACTGCAATGTGCGTAGGTGGGTTCCCCATCTTGCGTGTCTGTGAATTGAAACAACCTAGTGTATTTCCTGTCCATGATGTCTCTAGTTCTATTGCATAGCTAGGTGTCTCGTCCGTTGTAATTGGGAATAAATTGATGTGTTGAGGCATGGAAAGTACAACAGACTTTTCCTCTATTATTTTCTCTTCTTCAGCCCACCATGGTGTATATGAGGCATCTTTATCATACTGCTCATTTCCGTGACCGTGACTACCTAGAGGACATGGGTGTGCAAAACTCACTGGATTTTTCAACTCTGGTCGAGAAAGTACTTGGGGTATAATACAAGTGATATGATATTCTTCATTATCCAAACCCCCAGTTGTATCCTCAACGTCCACTCCTTTCAGTTCATCCAGTAGCATGCACACTTCTGGCTTTCCATCAGTTTCATCATCCATATCATAGTACCAATTGTTTTGAGGGCGATTGCTCAAGGTTTCGAGTATTTGATCCATTTGATTCTGCAGATTCTGAATTGACCTCTCTTGCTCAATCATCTTCTCCTCAGTTGATGCTACAAACTTGAACCATAAATCCTCCATTCTTAAATTATCTTGTTCAGTTTCGAAATCCATGTATTGAGGACCATTCATTGAAGAGTTAATGAGTTGTTCCGTCTATTTGTTAAGATTTTGGCTTGATAACTCCTGACTCATCATCATCTCGTCATGGTCTGCTATGCTTTTTGATATGAATTCCTTCAACCTTGAAATTTCCTCTTGTTGCGTTGAAGGTGGATATAAGAAATCTGATGGATGTGTTGGACTTGGGATGCAGTATTGGTTGGGATAGTTATAACTCCATTCATAATCTGGGTGATACCCTCAACCTTGTTGATAATCCGGATAAACATCGTTATTGAAGTAATCACCCCCAAACTGCACTTGTCCAACCTTAATGTTGCACTAATAACTTGGATGCTCGCCAGCACAGTATACACATGTAACTACTATCTCTCGAGTGCGTTTGGCTCCAAGAATATCCAACCTCTCCGAAAGTGTTGCAATTTGTGCTAACAATTTAGAAAATACATTGAGTCCCTCAGTGCTCGTGTCCCTTGGTTGAATCATATTTGCATAAGGCCATTGATAAAGAAAGTCATCCATGGTATCTGAAAAGAGAGAAATATAAGAAGATAGTTAAAACAAAATAAACAAAAATATTAAATTTAATACCAATTTGATTGAAATTAATGTTGAAAAAAATTTATTAAGTTAATTCCCCGGCAACGGCGCCAAAAACTTGTTGGGTAATTTCTAGTTATGCACAACACGCAAGTATACGTGGTCAACAAGTAATAAATAGTAAGTAAAGTATCATTCCCACGGAGAATTAACTAATAAAGTTCACCAAGCATTAACTCATAACTATCTCAGTCTTATTTAAACGAATGATAATATATTTTGTATTTAAACTACGAAATTAAATAAACCTAACTAATCCTAGAGTGAGACTAGATAATGAAGACCTGAGATCACAATTTCATCTATTGACTCATTCAAAACCATACACTTCATGTTAGGCCAAACTAATTGTACCGGTTTGTTAGTCGAGAACACAAAAGTAAAGTACATCCATCTCTCAATGTACCATACCCATATCACATGTAATCCACAATTGATAGAATACACATGAACACTCACATTACCTAAACCACTATATGTCTATGTGATTTACAAATAATTAGGGTTTAAGCCCAAGTTCTCAATTGACTACGAATGGTGCTTCGGTATATGTCTATTCTAAGCACGAATCATATATTCCATCACCATGTAGAACATACAAACACAACCTATCAAGATCAAATCTAAACTCATACTCCGTCTTTCAAGTTCATATGGGTTATCACAGTAATTGATGGCTAATCAACTAAGCAAATAAGCGTAAATCTTAATAGACAATCCCATAGCAATCAATAAGGTTAACAACGAAGTATATCAGATTAAACTAATCAATAGAATCCATTGTAATCTCAAAATAGAGTTTAGTTCATCATAGAATCAAAATCCATCATCCACAATAGATTACACATTGAGAAATAAAGATAGAAGTAAAGAGAAGTTAGGGAATTAGGAATGCAAATCTGAGATTCTCCTCTTGCTCCAATTCTGAATTTACAATGCTCTTCAAGTGCTTCAATCTTCAACTCTAATCTAATCTAGGATTCTAATCTAATCTAAAAAGAAAGAGAAGAAAAGAAATAATGATAGCTTCAGCCCCCAAGGGGTGGTGTATCCCTTACATCATGGAAATATGTCTAATATATAAGCCCTAATTGAATCCCCCTCTCCGTTACGCTTCAATTGCGCTGTTTAATGAAAAGTCAGCTTTGGTCAACACCCGAAATCGCGCGACCGTGCAAGAATTGACCTAAGTTGGGCGCAGCCGTGCGCAAGTGTTAAATCGCGTCTTTTTGCTACTGTAAGTCGCGCGGCCGCGCAGGAAATCACGCGCGGGTGATTTTCTGCTACAGTGTGCTCTGGTAAAATGGTCATAACTTTTGATCCGGGAAAAGTTATGGGACCTGCCACCTATCAAATCGAAGATATAAACGAGCTCTACAACTTTCATGCTTTAATGATTGAGAAATTCTGGCCGGATGAAGGTTGAAATTGGGCTGGAAGGGACTGCTCTGAAAATGGCTAACCAAAACAGCAAAGTTTGACGTCCGTTGGTACAAAGACCATAATTCTTGCATCCGAACTCCGATTAGAACGATTCAAGATGTTCCAAAAAGCTACGAAGACGCTCTAGAATGTAAGCTAAGTTCCAAACCAAGAACATGAAGTAACATGAAAGTCCAAATGATTTTCGAATTGTTTTTCTTTGCATTTTCCTTGCTTTTCCTTACCAATAGTTGCTCACACCGCTCCCAAACGTATAACCTACAAAATGAACACAAAATACATAAAAAGTAACTAAGACACATAAATATAAGCAACTAATTCAAGTAAAAGATACCGGATAAGTGTATATAAAATCCACTTATCAGCTACACAATGACATGTGATAAGAGGTTGTACGAAGTCGGGAAGATGGGTCCATGCCCAGGTCTTCAAGTCTTCAAGTCTTCAAATTCTATTTGATGTGTTGTCTTGTGTAGTAGTCACTCGGGATTGGAGCTATAGTTCTTGTAAGACACTTCTGTGTAGCATGTAGGTTGAAATGTTGTTGAGACGGCGTGAATGTGGGATCGAGGTGGCAAAATGATGATTTTACCCCTCACTGGGGTTATCTCCGGCTCTGGGCTGATTTAGCAGTCGTTGCTCAGGGTTATATATCCTCAGGGTTGTCTTTGCGGTGTGCCTGACCTCCCGGGGTTATCTTCGGGTTTGACACTGAGTGCCTAGGGGCTATCTCCGAGGTTGAAGCTGATTGCTGGGGATTGAAACGAGCTTTTCCGAGGTTATCTCCGAAATTGCAACTGCATTCCTCGGGGTTATCTCCGAGGTTGGAACTAAAACTCTCGGGGTTGTCTCCGGGGTTGGAACCGAGTATCTCGGGGTTGTCTCCGAGATGGAACTGACTTCTCCGGTGTTATCTCCAGAACTGTAATTGCATTCCTCGGGGTTGTCTTCGAGGTTGAAAACTGAAATTCCCGGGGTTATCTCCAGGACTGGAATTGAATATCTTGGGGTTGTCTCCGAGATTGAAAAGACTGAGTATCCCGGAGTTGTCTTCGGGACTGGCACTGATTTGACTTCTAGGGTTATCTCTGGAAAACGATTATGCCCTCTGCAAAGTTAGTAACAGGAATACAAATTTTCGAGTGTCTACAGCAATAATTAAATAAAACTGAGTAACTTCTTAAATAAGCAATCAATAATAAGAGACACTGTGCAATATCGTGTGATACTGTGCAACCACGCGTATTACTGTACTTTTATCACCAAGTATTTCAATAGTTTAACGATAAAATTCTTGCCGTTATTTTTATAAAAAGGTTATGTCTGTCGCTTTCTATATCAGACAATAATTCTGTTATGGATTCCACCAATGATTGTGATGTCGTACGGATATTTCCTAATAAAACGAATATTCCCCGACCAAACGAATATTTTATGACAACTTGCTTACTTTGTAAATTTTATAAATATTACATACAACTATAACATTATATTAAATCCATATTATTCAAAATAACATTTAGAGAAAATTAAATTTTTATTTATAAATATTGAGGTCTTACAATTATGTTTTAAAATAATAAGTAATTTTATGTATAAAAATTATGCACAAATAGTTGTATATAAATATTATTACTTCATGTATGTATATTCTATTTCTCTATGCACAAATTTTCGTGTACGTAAAATTATTTTAAAATAATATCTTCATTTATTTAACTTGCTTAGGGCCCATAAATCATGACGGGCCATATACACTCTTACAACATATTAAACTCCGAGTAATCACATGTTAAAGCGAGCTACTTGTTCCCGCCGGTATTATCCCCCACCTCACCGGTACCAACGGTCTCTCTCTCCCCATAATTAAATATATAATCCAAATGTTGAATACAGAGATTTGATGGATTAGATCCCTCTTTATCTTCATTCTCGTATAAACCCTAATTTTCTCCCACCTAATCCATAGCCCTAATTTATTTCTAATCCTCTCAAACCCTAACGTGTGCATATATTCTGCGAGATTTGTTGAAGCGGAGCTATTTTACTTACAAGCGGAACAGAGAAATAAATGTACACCAAAAGAGGAGGAGGATCCAAGGCGGAGATGGGCCACGTTGATCGGAAGCGAATTAACGATGCCCTAGATAAGCATTTAGAGCGATCGTCACCGTCCACATCCCTAGGATTGAACGGAAAGGATAAGGATCGGTTCTCGATGCTAGCAGGCAACGGCAAGCCACCTCCTGAGCAGAGGCCTACTGGTAATTCTCTCTCTACCTATCTCTATGTACATATATTTTATACACGCAGACGCACATATATGTATATTGATTTTCATTGCTGTCAAGGTTAATCTTGAGCTTGACTGAACATAAAACAGTTGATTTCTTTTTGTATTTCTGACCTGGGTTTCTTAGTTTCTGGTTTGATTTTAAGAAAATGACATGATTTTGGTGTATTGATTGATTGTGTCTGATTTGAAACAAAGATAAAAAATTTAGTTTGCAAGTCTGATGTTCAATAATTTCCTTAAACAAGGGTAAGCTTGAGTTTAAAGTTATACTATCAAATATTTGAGTCATCAATTATTATTCATTGTCCTCTTGAGATGAAATTCGTAATTTTTCTTTAACCTTTCAAAAACCAGCAAATTATTGATAAATGTTATTGAACTTTTTAAAGTATAATTGAGGTCGAGCATCCAGCTTCTCTTGATGTTGATTCAATAGCCATAAAGAGTGCGATTTTTTGGGTGGTTGGGCGGAGGCTTTTGATGTTTCTAAGCTTTTAGTATACCTGGTTTCCCCTTTGGCGCATTGATGATACATTATACTTGGTACAAGATCTAGTCAGATGCTTACATTGGAATGATAACTTTTGAGGTCGGATAAAACACAAAGTGAATTAAGAAATACAATGAAGTTGCTTTTTTTCTGATTCCCTGATTCATGCATGTTGTGGGTTTGAAACCGGCTGTTCCACATAATGGGTTTAAGAGACCCTCAAAGCTATTGTCCATTGATTGTGTGTGTTTCTATAGCATTGGATACCAAAAAACAAATCAAGTAGTTGAAGTTCTCCTTGTTCTCTTAATTCCTTTTAACCTACATAAAACATAAATAGAAATTCCTAATAACTGTTCTCCCTCTACGGAACCTGAACATTTGCTATACTTTATTTGCTAATCTTCAATTTGCTATGAAGAAAAGGAGGAGTGAAAGAGATATCTGTAGGGAAGGTAGGCGGTAGAAGCCACTTTATGATCCCTGGTTCTGTAGTAAGAGGAGGGGGATGAAACCAGTGTTTAGTAAATTTACTAATAACCTAATGCGATTGGCTAGGATTTCCAAAACTACAAGATAATAGAAATTAGAATATGTTTTGCTCGTTTTCTCCAACCAACTTTTGAGAGAAATAACTTTGTAAGTCAGAGGGATGGTGCTTCTTCCCTATTACCAAACTTACACTTTTCTTCTTTTCTCCTTTTACTAGCTACCAAATGAGGGAAATACCTTTCTACCTTCCACTTTTATATACTCCCTCAACCTTTATTGTGTATACCTCTTGCATAATAGTGACATCTAAGAGATCGTGAATACTAGTTCCTCATATTAGTATTGTCCGTTTTAACTAGCCATTTTGAACTATTTCATCTAAGTGCAATGATTTCAATTACTCTCATTGTAGTTTTCCTTCCTTTTTGGAGTGCTGAACCAGCTGAGGTCCCATTTGTATCTACTCCTCTGCCCAAGGTTAAAGTCAACTCTGATAGAATTTTGTCTACATTGGGTTTGGCGTCAATTGTCATATAGCAAAGAAGAGAGTAAGAAGAGAAATAGTTCAGATGGAAACGAGTAAGAAGAGAAATAGAACAGCCAAGTTACAGTCAGTTTTGATCACGTATTCACTTCCTCTTCTAGTAGTAATAGACTGTGGTTGGGTTGACCAATACAATCTTCCCTGGAGGTTCCATTGACCGCACAGGGAACCGTGTAATCAATTAAGATTTCCACTAAAAAGCTGCTGGTCGATGATCCACTATATACTTATTTATAATAGGTATAAATAAGCTACTAATTAGTGAAGTGTAAATAATTTACGTGAAAAGAAAATGGGAAATATTATATGGATAGATTCACAATCAAGGTTATTGGTTGAAGTAGTTCACTATCTCTACCAAGATAATTTTCTTGATTCTTCACTATTTATTGCTCTCTATCTTTTCTTTTTTTATTTTTATTTTTATGCATGCACCTTTTTGTAAGTCTAAGTCCTATTTATAAGGTTTTAACCTTTTACCGCCATGTGTTAATATCGAATACACCTATTACACCTTTGTAGCATTTGCTGTTTTTGAAGACTACTCCTTTTCTCAAGGAGGGAAGCTTTTGTACCAAGGCAATAAATGTATATGTTGTAATACTTCCCTTTGACCGGAAAAAATCCAGTGGGATTTAAATCTTGACGAAGGAAAAAACCTATAGTCTCCCCTTAAAAGGAAACCCATTATTTTCTTATGCTTTGATATAGTAGATCGTTGAGTTGATGCTTTCCAATCTTATGAAGTAGATTTTCAAATGTCGCGTTCAGTAGTGATTGGTGACTTTGTGAAGAAATTTGTTAGGTTATTGCACGAACGAGTTTGTTATCCATCAATATCACCATTTCTTTGAACTTACTTCTAGTCACGAGTATAGAAGAATTTAGGTGACATGTGCTTCATTTTTTCTCCTTTAATATATCATACTCTGAGTTGGGTGATACTTGAAGCATTACCTTCATATATAACCGTAAGAATGTCATTAATTGATGATAGGCTGTATGCCTCTTGAATATACTGAAAATAGTTGATTGCAACCAACACACATTCTATTTGCCTCATGAATTACGACTAAGAATGATTTGAGGAAGTTATATTTATGTTTAGCTTTGTAGCTTTTCAAGATATAGGCGTGCACAATATATGTATACAATATACAAAATATCTACTATTATGGGGGTCTGATAAATATCCTGTATCTGCATATTCAATCAACTGTGATGTTGAATCTCTTGGATTGAACAACTCCAAATCTGTCCTACGACAAAAATAGTGTAATCCCATTCACATGTTTTCTAGTTGGTGTAACATTGTTAATGACAATAACATGTAATATCAGGTCTTGTGCAGTTTGCAAGATTCATTAGGTTATGGAATTTCAGACGCGACAAAGCGCAACAACCTCTCCGTTTTTTTATCAATTTCAAGAGATTGAACAAGCATCAGTGTAATCAAAGGATGAACTCTACCCATATAAAAACGGCTGAGAACCTTTCCAATGTATGTGAATTGATGGAAACAAATTTGGTCGTTCGACAACCTAACAATTTATTGACAAAGTCACTACAAAATGGGGTTAAATGCTTTTTTAGTCACCAAACTGGAGTCCAACTTATTGAACTCGATTTTCTTATAATCAACTCGTTGAACTATACCTTTTTTTATATAGAAAATGAAAAAGTTGTCTAACTCTATTAAATTTTTAACGGCTAAAGACGCGGGAATGTCTATGTGAACCGATCAGAATAAGTTAAAACAAAAACAATACCTTACACTTTGCCCCAATTTAAATGTCCATTTATTTGGGTATTACACACCCACAAAACATTAACCCATCCACAAAAATTACATCTTCATCATCAACAGGAACAACCTCCCTACACTATCAAAAATTCAATTTTCCAGTAATTTAAAAACTCATCAGAATTCTTATGGAGCCAATTGTGTTCACGTTATTAATATCAGATACATTATCATGATGCAGCTTTAAATATTTAGCATGTCTTCTGGATTAGCATTTGAAGATGATGCAACAAACAATCATGAGTTCTTTTCCAAGTCACATGCAGGTTTCATGTCATCGCTTACAGTATAATCCAATGGCACATTATGATAGTTGAACACACTTCCTGAATCAAAATATGAATGTTAGTCAACCCCTTGTTGTAAAGTTGGAAAAGATACATGACCCACATTATTACTATAACCAACCATAGCAGTGTAATTGTACGCAGCAATTGGAAGCACAATGGAGTCATTGAAATTAATCTGTGGATCAACATTAGGAACTTGATTCAGCTCATCAATATCTTGCTTTGCTTTTGGTTTTCTTCCCCGCATTCTTATCACCAGTTTTGTATATCTTGCAGAAAATTGAGTTTGAAACTAACATGTTACAACCTCGAAGTGCTTGTTTCACATACTTGATTAATTATTTAAAATATGGAAGACCACACATGCAGAATCCTGGAGAGAGAGAGAGCAAGCTTGTAATAATTTCTGAGTCCCTTACTGCTAGTTTTACATACGTTGTTGGTTATTTATATTTATTCACCATAGAAACAACTTAATCTTTGTTTTAATACTTGATTAATTATTTAGAATATGGAAGACCACACATGCAGAATCAGAGAGAGAGAGAGAGAGCAAAGCATGTAATAATTTCCGAGTCCCTTACTGCTAGTTTCACATACGGTGTTGGTTATTTATATTTATTCGCCATAGAGACAGCTTAATCTTTGTTTTAATACTTGATTAATTATTTAGAATATGGAAACCCACACATGCAAAATCGAGAGAGATAGAGCGTGTAATAATTTCCGAGTCCCTTACTGCTAGTTTCACATATGTTGTTGGTTATTTATATTTATTCGCCATGGAAATAACTTAATATTTGTTTTATGCGCTTCTATGCCAAAGATATCCTCTATAATTTGACTGTAAGTGCAAGTTTTCTGCAAAGGAACCATGTTGTGCAAAGTGTAAACGCATTTACGGCTGATATTTTTCTGTGGCTTCATTTCCGAGGAAGATAGTAGGGCCCTTTCTTATAAGTGCAGTATTTTATGCTGTTATGTGATGCATATTTGACACTGTTAGTCTTATTTTTCTACATAGGATCCATTATGTTTACTCCCTTTAGTAAGGTTTTTTCATAGTGTTCAGGCTGATGTTTCTCTGGGCTTCTCAACTTTCTTAAGAAGAGAGTAGAGCTCTGCTCATAAGTGCAGTATTTTCTTTGCTGTTGTGTGATGTATATTTTGGTTCTCAGTCTATCTATCTCTTAGAATTTTCTTCATTGTTATTGAATATGAGCCATTCAGATTATTCGCTGACATTTTTATAATTGCATTTATAGTAGAGGAATCTGAAACCGACAGTGAGGAATCAGATGTTAGTGGTTCAGATGGGGAAGACACATCTTGGATCTCTTGGTTTTGCAATTTGCGGGGAAATGAGTTCTTTTGTGAAGTTGATGATGATTACATTCAGGATGATTTTAACCTCTGTGGGTTAAGCAGCCAAGTTCCATACTACGATTATGCACTTGATTTGATTCTTGATGTTGAGTCCTCTCATGGTAACTCCTTTTTCCTAATCAATATGATTTGTTTTGGTGTTTCACTTTTTCACTGGGAATGATCTTAAACGGACTAGGGAAGCATTGGTGAACTGCTGTTGTATGTGTAAACATGCCGGAGGAAACTATTGGTCATCTTCTCATACATTGTGAGGTGGTCACAGAGCTTCCTGTTGTCCAATTTTGGCTGATGATATCTTATCACCCTTTTGGGGGGTTTGGAGAAGGGCCAGTATTAAGACGAGGAAGAAGTGGGATCTTATTCCCCCTATATTTTTTTGGTTATATGAAAAGAAATAAATGATATCATATTTGATGGCGAGAAAAATAGTGTGAATTAATTGCAACATTTACTATTTAGTTCATTTCATTTATATTACATGAGTCTTTGATTCGGAGTAAGCATTCATAGATGTGTCCGTTTATTCTTTATATATATATATATAAGGAAAAAGTAATATAAGGCATGTCTTATCCAAACTTGGCTAAGGCATGCCTTAGATTACATTTCCCCATGTATATATGTATATATATGTATGTATGTGCATATATATTCATGGATGTATGTGCGTGCGCAAGTATTGAGGGGAAGAAGGGGTGCTATTTTTGTCTTATTGATACGAGGGGCTGGATTTTGTTGGGGCTGGGGCTGTTCTTGAATATCATCGTGCATATTCTTCTTTATCATTCCTATACCATCTGATAGGCTGATGTATACACCATATGCTTCTGGACTCCCCTCCCTCTTCTTTTGGGCTGTTTTTTAGTATACCTTTTTGAATTCATATCCAAACATTAAATTTGGTTTAATTCCTTTTCCTACATCTAATCTCAAATTTAAAATTCTTCATCTAAATCCTTGACAATTGTTTTTGATATTAAAATATGAGTACTGTATTTTTAAAATTTATGTTGTCTCCTCGCTTGTTGGGTTTTAAATATGCAATGTGTAAATTAAGACAGCTGTAATGTGTAAATTACGGCGGGTGTAATGTGTAGGCGATATGTTTACAGAGGAACAGAATGAGTTAGTTGAATCAGCAGCAGAGATGCTTTATGGTCTGATTCACGTCCGATACGTATTGACAACTAAAGGACAGGCTGCTATGGTGAGCGTTTGGTCTTTAATATTAAATTGGTCGAGTTGTACTTCTATAGCTTTTAATATGGGCCAGTGGTCAACTCTTTACAGCTGGAGAAGTACAAGAATACTGAATTTGGTAGATGCCCAAGAGTCTACTGCTGTGGACAACCCTGCCTACCTGTTGGCCAGTCAGATGTTACTCGGCAAAGCACCGTAAAAATTTACTGTCCCAAGTGTGAAGATCTCTATACCCCTCGGTCCAGGTTTCAAGATAGTATCCTTTATTTCAGATATTTGAATGTTAATACCAATATCCGGTAGTACCTTAACAATCCCACGAAATCATTGTTTGCTAGATGCTTAATTCATATTTGCGTAAGGAGGGTTCACATGTAGAATTACGAGTAGTTTTGACCTTCCCCTTTCTTCGGTGGAAAAGATATAATGCTAAGTATCATGCATCCACCTTCCAGCTAACCTAAATATATGTCTATGATCAACTTTTAGTGCTAATTTATGAAATTGAAGGATATTAGTTGCCTTAGATAAGTCCTTTCATGCATTGTTGTCTGTTGATATCTTATACTCTCTACAAGAATATTCTATTTCTTTGTACCATATAATGTAGATACTTGAGTCTACAACCATGGATTAGCTTTTCCCTTTCAAGTTTCTTTAACTGTAGCTAGACCTTGATGGAGCCTATTTCGGAACCACATTTCCTCACCTGTTCCTGATGACTTACGGACACCTCAAACCACAAAAGACATCACAGAACTACGTTCCTAGAGTATTTGGTTTCAAGGTCCACAAGCCATGATGATGGAGTCGCAAGCTCTGTTGGGATGGGACTTTTGGGCTGCTGCTCAGAATGGAAGTTTCTTCCACATAATACAAGTCTGTATTACTGAAAAGTGAAAACTTTCTTGCTTCTGCTATGAGGTAATACTTTTATAAATACAGCTATAGTTCAGAGGTCCCTTAGAATACCAGATCACAAACTAGGTTCATTTTTCATATATAATTTGTAAAATGTTTGAAGAAAGCAATTTTACCTAAATTTCTAGCTAAAATTTTCACTTTTAGCTCCCTATTTTTATAGTTCATATTACTGATTGTGTTGTTTAATTCAGCTGCGTATTTTAGATGTCTTCCTTGCACATTTTTCCCCTTCCTGAAAAATGTATCAATGTCTTAAAATCCTTTTTATTTAATTTTTTTTATATACAAGTAAAATTATAATGTAATTATAGTTCGAAACACCCTCTCCTATTTTGTATTCATGCCAATTCCTATGTTCTTCCACTCTCTTTAGATTGCACCAGCTTGTTTCCTTGTTATCATTGTTTTTTTTCTTCATAATTTTCATGATTGAAATCATTATATTTCAAGTTGTAATTAATCTTAATATAGCAATATATTTAACGGTATAAAGCAAAATGAGATTGATCTTACATAACTTATCTAAGATCACTTCAAACACAAAGTGATTTTGATCTTAACTTAACTATTCCTTGTTATTTGGCTATAATTTAATGTTATGTGAATATGCTATGGATGTCATATTTGCTCATTGATGTTTGATGTAGGAAGGGTGATATGATTAAGTACCTATAAAGAGCCTTTGATTTAGTGAACTTTTTGCTTTTTTGTATGCTACAATGGAGATGGAGCAAAATTACTGATTTACCTTGTCTTAATGAATGGCCAAAAAGTACTTGGCTTTGTCCCATCTTCTACAATGTTTGGGGCAGGGAACAATATTAGTATGCTAACAGCGATATCCATGATGATTCAGAAGAAGCTAATTCAAAATTTGGAAAGGTGAAAATGGTCTGGATGTAATAGTGACAAAAAATATTTAGTACTATTATGCAATGTTTGGATTGCAGAAATGAAATTAGTGAAGGAATGAAAGGAATGAAATAGAGAAAGAAATGGAAGGGAGTGGAATAATTTCATTCCATTCCATATTATCCCCTAAGAAATAAAACTCAAAATTTGACAGATTGAAGATATTATGTTGATCAAGAGGCTTCTCAAAATATCATTGTTTGCAGATCAGGGTTGAAATCTTCGGGATGGGTTTTTAAGAATGTCTCATATTAATTTTTTGGTAGCATACGTGTGGCTTCTACTTCATAATTGTTAATTAATTTCTGTAGGAAAGTGAGATGACTTATTAGGACAGAACGAGCCTAAGGGAATCAATAGTAGTACAAATATTTTCCTTGAGGAATAGCTGTATTTGAATTTGTGGCAATTGAATTTGATTAATTTCTGTAGTAGAGTGAGATGACTTGTTAGGACAGAACGAACATAATGTTACGTTTGGATTGATGGAATGGAATAGAGGAGAGAATGGAATGAATTTTTAATATTCCATGTTTATGTTTGATTGATGTTAGGAATATATCCAAAAATAAAATAAATAATTAGAAAGTGACTTAAATATCCTAAAATTTCAAAATTTAACTTTAATTCAATTTATACATAAAATTTGACTCATATTTTTGTAGAATTTATTTATAATTTTTTCTTATAATTTATTTTTTTCTTATAATTTTTTTATTTCTCTAGAATTAACTTTATTTTAATTGATGAAAATTAAATATAAGTAGTGTAAAATAAAATACAACTAACAAAATTAAATCAACTAGTATAACACCCAACTCAATAATATAAAGTGATGATAAATTCAATAACATATGAGATAACTTCATTCAACAACCAACAACTTCATGAAATATCTAATCAACTAGTAATGCATCCCATCAATTAATAAATCTTAGACAAATTTTCAATATCATCATTCAATGACCAACATAGTAAAATGTCTGAATAACTAGTATAACACTCCACTCAATAAATTTTTGACAAAACTCTTTTCGCTCATCGAGAAGGCCAAAGAAGACCACCATCAACTCCTCCTCACAAGCAAGCTTGCACATGATCTTGTTACGTTCATTATCAGTTAGACTGGGCACATTACTCAACGCATTATTGAGATTCTTGTGTTGCTCATTTAATGAAGCCTCCAATATAAGAAAGTTAGCAAATTGAGTAGATGATTTCTACATCGAGAATAGTAACAACCTTCTCCATAGCAGATTCAGAATCAATATCGAAACTTTGACTTTCTCTTCCTCTTCTTGAAACTAGAGAACTTGCTAGATATTTTCTCACTGCGGTTTGGAGTCAAGACATCATCTCCATTATTTGTTTGCATCTTTTCATCTAACTCAATCATTTCCGCAGCTGATAGAACATCTTTTTCAGTTGGTCTATCTTTGCCAAATATAACACATAAATCCAAATAATTTGGAAATGTCTTTGTTAACACCAAGTTTCGTCTGCGCGTCCAATCACAGAATTCACGCGCTGAAACCTGCACAATAACGGATCACACAGAAGCTTGACGGCCGTGCCGCCGGGGGATAGCTCCGGTGTGAGAATAAGTACATGCCGTTCACAAGTTTAACAATGAAGGCTAATTGTATAGTGCTCAAAAGTAGGTATTACCTGTTAATTGTAACCTTGGCCTTGTATTTATAGTACTCTCACCTCCTTAGAATCCTTCTCTGAGTGGGATTAAGACTCCTAAATATGATAGTTACCAATATTAGGGCCCAACACAATCTCCTTAAAAGGTGCAAGTGGAATCTCACCCAAACACTTACTCTGGAGTTACCTTATTCAAATATAATTAGGATCCTGAACTCTGCACGCAGAAAAGTCCACTGTGCAGGCCCAAATAATCCCACCATCCGGTCCGGGTCTCGGCCCAAAGGATCCGAAGAACCATATTTCCCGAACACCCCACAACAGGGTAAGGCTCTGGCCCGAAGGGCTCGCAGGCCGAACCCGACGAACATCCACCAAGATGAGGTTCCGGCCCAAAAGGACTCGGATACCGAACCCGACGAACATCCACCAAGATGAGGCTCCGGGCCAAAAGGACTCGGATACCGAACCAAACCCCATCAATCTCTCTATGGGTCTCAGCCTAGTGGTCTCCTAAAATATCAGGCCTTCGGCCCACATGAAGGTCGGTAAAACGCTCCCGAACATTGCCCCCCAGTCTCTGATTATAATATACTTATAATTGGAGACTTGAAAGGTCACGACAGCTAATGATGAGTTATCTAGGGAAACCAAACGGTCTGACCATTTAATAGCCGCCCTTGGGTTCCGTGCCACACGCCTTATAAAAAACCCCTCCAATCAATCACTGTCACCTTTTCCAGACTTTTTCATTTCAAAAACCCTGCTCAAATTTTTCGACCAGGCGATTTCCGGCGAGTGACCAGTTCATCCCCATTCTTGCTGATTTTGACCAGCCTACTTGTTTTCGAGCTTCATTCTTGTCCATTTTCTTCTCAAAACCCCACTTTCGTGTCTCATTCTCCCCTCATCACACCAAATGGCTGATTCAACCACTAATACCCCGCTAACGATTCAATTCCTCCCATCGTTACCACCAACGACCTAGTTGAAGTTGAGTTACCGGTGGCCCCTTCCGACGCCACTCCCTCCACGGTCCTGCCTACTCCAATAAGCTCTGAGGCTAGGATCCGAAATGCTTATCACTCCCAAGAGGAGTTTTCCCATCTGCACACTGCCTCCACCATCACACCTTCTCAGCTCTCCGACATTCGAATTCTTTACAACATTCCCCCTGAATACAAGCTTCGGGTCCCGAAGCCCGACGAGAAGATGTTCTGGAAGCCTGAGGGCTTGTGGGTCGCCGTCCCTCTTTACAACCTGAAATATGGGATTCGGTTCCCTTTACATGAGTTTATTTCATCCTTTCTAAACTTTGCTGGCCTCAGGTTCGCACAACTCGTGCCGAACTCATACATCCATCTAATCTCTTTCGTTGCACTATGCCAGGAGATCGGGATCACTCCTGGTCTCGATTTCTTTTTTGCTCTTTTCACCGTTACTGGCTCGAAAGAACCCGGTTTTCGACAATTAAACAAACGGGCCAATCGCCCCGTCATAATCAAAACTCCTTCGAGCAACAAGGGATGACACGACAAATGGATCTTCGTCCGAGGGACTGACCTTCAACTTCTTCCCCGATAGGCTCATCCCGAAGATCCCATAGCCAAGGTTTTGAAGTTTCCAAAGGATCGAGCCGAGGCCTTCAAGGCTTTCTTCAAAAAATGGAGCAAGACTGAGTGGAGCCTGACGGTTCTGTCCAGTGAAGCTTGGTTATACAAACACGGCCGTAAGTACCTCCCTTCCCCCTGTAGACTTCTCCTCTTTATCCCCCAATACTTTATGCCTTAACCCGTTATCTTTTATACAGTGACAATTTTCAAGCCCGAAGGAGCCGCCGAATCCTTAACTCCTCTCCCCATCACCATCGAACCGATCCGCCTTCCAGTCACCGACGATAGGGCTGATGACGAAACCATCCCGATAGTGGAACTTTCAATCGGTTCCACTTCGGGCCCTGCCCCTCCGACCACTTCCGCCCAACCTGCCACCAAAAATCTTTTGAAAATGAGTCGGGCGGAGAAGGCAGCCCTACTAAAGAAAATCAAGAAGCCTTTCGCCAAAGCTCCCGCGAAATCCATCACCCCAATATCCCCGAAGCCCACTTCTCCTCCACCCCCTACCCAAGCCGAGGTGATCGTTGACTCGGAAGATACTGAAGAGGAGCGCCTCGAGCCCCGATCCAAAAAGCCTCGATTCGATGATAACCCCAAACAACCACATCTTGAACAACAAGTTGTGGAGGCTAACGTCCTGCCTGCCACCACGCCTTCTTCCAAGCCGAGCTCTTCTAGTGGATCGCCGACCACTTGTTGGCCGAAAGGTCCCTCCGAAGTATTCCCTTTCCAACTGTTCGATCATTTCAAACTCCCTGGTGATGACGAGCACTTTAAAGGGTTCACTTCCGAAGACTACCTGGTAGCTTACATCCGAGCCCAGTGTCAGGTAACTTTTGAATTGGTTAACTTTTATGATGGTTTCTACTCTTTACTTTGTATGATTGACCCACTTTTTCTTCTGTTATAGGCCAACGCCGTCCTCTCCCGAGCCATCCCGCCTCTAGCTCGGACAACCAAAAAAGAAATTCAGCTGAGGTCGGATGTTTCGTTGCTCGAGGCTGAGGTTCGAGGCCTGAACTCTGACTTGGAGAAGGAAAGGGGTCTCCACGCCGAGACCCGTAACAAGACGACCGAGGCCGAGCGTCGGGCCAATGAACTCCAGGAGCAATACTCATTAGTTCAACAGGAGTTCGTCGGTCTCGAAGATTATGCAAAGAGACTGCTCGATGAGAAGGATCGCTTGGCCGGGGAGGTTAAGGATCGGGAGAAGGCGGCGGACACCATCGCGGAAAAATACTGGGAGATTTTGGCCAAGATGAGGCACTTGATGCGGGAAAACACCGCCCTAACCCCTGAAGTCAACTCCTTGTCGGGAAAACTCGTCGAGGCCAAGCAGCAGGCAATTGCCGAGTACGAAAAGTCCGAAGCTTTGAGCGATAAGGTTATGGCCCAATTTGGAGAAGGGTACGAGACTTATCAGGACAAGGCTAAGGCAAAGGTGATGGCTGCTGGGCTCGATACCTCCATCCTTGACTGCTCTGATGACGAATCTGAGGCCGAAGCCGAAGACAACCCTCCTCCGGAATAGCTCTTGTTATGACTTACAATTTTTGTACCATTTATTGTCAGTCTTTATTGCTTGTATCCCGCCCGAATCGCAAGCGATCGGGTGTTGTAAAAATTTTAAAGTATGAATGAGATAGTGTTCTTGTTTATAAATTTTTGTGATCAGTTATACCCGTGACTTATCTCGACTAGTGGTGTTTATTCGAACCTTCTGATCGGACCATGCCCGAAGTTTATCTAAATTTTTTTTACAGTTTTCTCGGTCAGTTATACTCGTGACTTATCTCGATCTGTGGTGTCTTTTCGAACCCTCTGATCGGACGGTGTCCGAAGTTTGTCTATTCGAGTATCAAGAGCCATATGATCATAGGTGAAGTCAAATATCTCCGAAGAAGACTTTCATTTATTTCATTTAATGTTGAAGCGGTTACACGGATAAAGAAAAGAATGACGTAACTATTACTGGTAAAATTTTCTAAGTCTTCCAGCATGCCATGTATTCTTTACTTCCGAACCGTCTTGCTCGAAGTCGGCAAGTGCCTGGCTTCGGCACCTCTGCCACCTCGTAGGGTACCTCCCAGTTAGGCATCAGTTTGCCTGTGTTCTGGGGGGTTGATGCCTCCGACTCCCGGAGGACCAAATCACCCACTTTAAACCTCCTCAGCCTCACCTTCTGGTTGTAGTGTCGGGCCGTTCGCTGCTGATAGATAGCCAACCTCAACATAGTAGAATCCTGAACTTCTTCTAGTAAATCCATATTTGTTTTCAAACCCTCGTCATTGTATAGTTCTTTGTATTGGCTGACCCGGAGAGTGGGGGATCCGATCTCAATAGGTATGAGTGCATCGGTCCCGTATGCCAGTCTGAACGGAGAGTCTCCGGTTGTTGTCCTTGGAGTAGTCCGATACGCCCACAAAACACTGAGTAACTCTTCGGGCCACCGACCCTTTAATTCATCCAACCTTCGCTTTATTCCGTTGAGCAGGGTTCGGTTGGTCACTTCCACTTAACCGTTCGACTGGGGGTGGGCGACTGAAGTCTTGCGATGCTGAATTCCCAATTCTTTGAGAAAGTCTTCGAACTTAGACCCCACAAACTGTCTGCCATTATCTGAGACCATTGCCATCGGGATACCAAAACGAAAGACCACTCCTTCTTTGAAAAATTTCAGACATTCTTGTTCGGTGATCTTCTGCAATGGCTTGGCTTCGACCCATTTCGTCATATAGTCGATAGCTACGATCACAAAACTAACTTGTCCCTTGGTCTTCGGCAAAGGCCCTAGGATGTCGATTCCCCATATAGCAAAGGGAATCGGGGATAAAACCGAATACAGCTCTTCGGGAGGTTGATGTGGGATGGTGCTATTTAGCTGACACTTGAGACATCTTCTACCGATTTCCTTGGCTTCTGTGTAGATAGTCGGCCAGTAATACCCCTGCCTCAGAATCTTATGTGCCAATGACTTGGCTCCCATGTGATCTCCACAAATCCCTTCATGTACTTCCCGAAGAGTGTAATCAGCCTCGGATGAGGTTAAGCATTTGAGCAGTGGGGAGCTAAAGGGCCTTCTGTATAGGTCTCCGTCTATGAGGACGAAGTTCGAACTCCTGTGTTTAACTTTTCTTACAAGGATTCGGTCTGAAGGTAGAGTCCCATCTGCCAGATACGTGATGTAAGGTGTGAGCCAGCAGTCGAGTCGGTCCAAAGCCAGCACCTCTGTCCTCGAAACACTCGGTCGTTCCAAAACTTCCAGGTATACCGACCCGTTGAAGGAACTTGCTTCGGTGGTTGCCAACCTGGCTAGGGCATCTGCTACTGTGTTATCTGACCGGTCCACCCCCTGACAACTGTGTGATGTGAAGTATGCGAGCTTGTCTTTCACCTCGACAAGATATTTTGTCATTCTTGCCCCCCCGAGCCTCATACTCTCCAGACAGCTACTTGACCACCAGTTGTGAATCACTGTAGATGACCAACTTCTGTACTTCCAAGCTCCGGGCCAACCGTATCCCTGCTAGGATGGCCTCGTACTCTGCTTCGTTGTTCATGGCCTTGAACTGAAATCGAATTGCCTGCTGGACTTTGAACCCCTCGGGGCTTGTCAGGATGACCCCTGCCCCACTGACGTTCGATGTTGACGATCTATCCACGTATAAGGTCCACGCGGTTGGCCCTTGTTGGGTTTCGGTCACAGTACTCACGTCTGGTTCTGCGAAAGAGCATTCCACGATGAAGTCTGCCAACGCCTGACCCTTGATCGCCGTTCGGGGATGATATTCTATAGCAAATTGGGTTAATTCCATCGCCCACGCGGCTAGCCGACCCGAAACTTCAGGCTTGTGTAGTATTTTCTTTAGTGGCTGATCTGTGTACACCACCTCCATCCGACCTTGGAAATAATGCCGAAGTTTCCTACTTGCAATGATCAAGGCATACGCGAATTTTTCCAGGTTTGGATATCTTGTTTCTGTGTCTCGAAGAACATGGCTGACGTAGTATACCAGGAACTATTTTCCTCCTTTGTCTCTCACCAATGTCTCTCCTACTGCCGATGGGCTAGCTGCCAGATACAGGTATAAGGGTTCCGAAGGGATCGGTTTCATCAACAATGGTGCCGAACTCAGGTATCTCTTGATCCCTTGGAATGCATCTTCACATTCTGAGGTCCACTGGAAGCTCTTATCGTTCTTTGGTCCCTTAAGAGTGTCAAAGATGGGTAAACATCTTTCGGCCGATTTCGACACAAATCTCCGAAGGGCAGCTATCCGGCCCGTCAACCTCTGTACATCTTTGTATGTCTTCAGAGATTTCATGTCTAAGATCGCTGCAATTTTTTTCGGGTTCGCCTCGATTCCTCTCTTGCTCACTAAGTACCCCAGAAACTTCCCTGAACCCAAACCGAAGGTACACTTGGTCGGGTTCAATCTCAGTTTGTGTTTCCTTATTATTTCGAAGCAGTCTTCTAGGTCCTCCAGGTGATCCCGGACTGACATGCTCTTTACGATCATGTTGTCCACGTACACTTCCATACTTCGCCCCAGCTGCTTTCTGAATACGAAATTCATCATTCGTTGATAAGTTGCCCCCGCGTTCAGCAATCCGAAGGTCATCTTTCGATACGCGTATATGGCCCGATGAGTGATGAAGCTTGTCTTCGGGATGTCATCCTTGTTCATCGAAATTTGGTGGTATCCCGAGAAAGCGTCCATGAAACTTAACATGCCGTACCCCGAAGTGGCATCAATCAGTTGGTCTATATTGGGTAGAGGATAGAAATCTTTTGGGCATACCTTATTAAGATCTGTGTAGTCGATGCATAACATCCACTTCCCATTTTGCTTCTGAACGAATACCACATTCGCCAGCCATTCGGGGTAGTCGATTTCGAAGATGAACCCCACCTCCAATAGTTTGGAAATCTCTTCATCTATGATCCTCTGTCTCTCTGGGGCAAAAATCCTTCTTTTCTGTATTACTGGCTTCCTCTTCGGGTCTGTATGCAGCCTATGTAATGCTACCGATTCACTTACCCCCGGCATGTCGCTGGGCTCCCAAGCAAATATATCGGCATACACCCGAAGCAGGTCCACCAATCCTGTCCATAGTGGCTCTGATAATCCTACCCCAATCTTGATCAATTTTTCTGCGTTCCCCAGTATCAACTCAACATCTTCTGTCTCTTCTGCTGGCAGTGCCATCGACTCAGTGCTGCTTTCGGTGAATGGCTCTATTTCGATGGCCATTGTTTGTTTCTGTTTGCTGACCCCGACCCCTGAAGAAATTAAGGTGTTCCGATAGCACCTTCGGGCAATGTCAAGATCGCCTTTTACCTCCCTGATCCCGTTCGGTGTCGAAAACTTGATTTTGAAGTGGGGTATAGATGTTATGGCTTGCAGTGCTGCTAATGTCGGTCTCCCCAGGATAGCGTTGTATGCCGAGTCCACCTGTACCACAAAAAATCTGACCAGAATTTCTGACTGTTGAGGGGCTGTGCCGAACTTGACTGGTAATTCGATGGTTCCCGAAACATGCACCGGGTCCCCGCTGAAACCTTACAATGGGCCTTCTCCACCTAATTCCATCTTCTTCCCTTCTAAATTCATCCTCTGGTATGCGTGCGTATACAGTATGTCGACCGATGATCCATTATCGATCATGATCCTTTTCATGTCTACTGGGCCGACCTGTGCTGCCCCGTCATGTGGTTCGATATGATCGGTGGGATAGTCTTCATCCGAGAATGAGATGGATACTCCTGAATATGCCATATCCTTTCTGGGTGATGAACTGGCTGCCGCCAACACGGCCTCGAGATGTCCACTCCGCTTCCTTCCGGTTACACGCCCTACCGACCCGCCCGAAATCACATCAATGACCCCTCGGGCTTGTGGGTGCGGTTGCGGCTGTGCTTCTCGAGCTGGTTCTCTGTTCGCCTCCCGGGGGGCCTCTAAACCTTCTTGTCCGACCACATACTGCACCAGCTGCCCATTCTGGACGTTCTTTTCTATCAGATCTTTCAAGTTGTTAAACTCCTCCGTCGTATGCCCCCGACACTGATGATACGCACAATATTTGTCCCGACCCCTCTTCCCAGGCTTTGGGATCGCTTGGCATGGCTCGAAGAAGGGTTTGTCCTTCATTTCCTCTAATATTTTAGCCCTGTCGGTGTTGAGTGCGGTGTATACCTTGTTGACATTCTTATTCAGGAAAGGTGGTCGTCCGCTGCCCGAACCTCCCCAATTGTAGCTTTTTCTACCATAGTTGTCAGACTTCCCCTGATTATCTAACCTTTGGTTACTCTGTTTGTCCCGATCTTTTGACTTCTCGTAAGATTGGGAGTGAGGCTTAAAATTTCCCATTGCCACTTCAATTGCTATGTATCCTTCGGCCCGGTGGAAAGCTTCTGTCAAATCTCCTGGGGGGTTGATCACCAAGTCTTTCATCAGCTTCTTCGATTTCCCGATGTCTAGTCCAGTAGTGAAGAATCCCAAGGCTTGTGGGGAATTCAACTCTGCTACCGATCCCACAGCCTCTCGGAACCTTTTGCCATACTGACCTAGGCTTTCATCTGACTTCTGTCTAACCTGCATGAGTGAAGCTGTGATCTTTCCCCGCCTCTTATTACTCCCGAACCGAGTATGAAATTTTTCTCAAAGATCACTCCAGGATTTAATCGATCCCGTCGCTAGGGTTCCCATCCACTCTCGGGCGCTCTTTTTCAAAGTTGTTGTGAACATATGACACTTGGCAGTATCGGAGTGTCCATAGTATGTCATCAGCCTATCATACCTGTCTGAGTGGTCATATGGATCTCCCATCCCGTCGTAGGTCTCCATCGGGGGCAACTTCTTTTTGGGGTCGGCCGTCTCCTGATTGATCTCCGACGAGAAAGGTGACCCTGAGGCAGCCGAATACGTCCCCATCGAATTTTTGGCCGACAGCAACTTCTCCAATTCAGCTACCCTTCGAGCGAGGGGGTCGGTCTCCTCTTTTCGAGGGGACGACATGTGTCTGTCCCTCCCGTACTCGGGAGACGCATCCCGCCTCCTCTGTCCCGGCCGGCCTTGATGCGCTGGTGCTCTTTCAACCGAACGACTTCTCCTTCTGCTTCGGCCGTCCCGCGAACGACTTCTGTGTCGGCTCTTTTCTCTTCCGGCCTCTCCGCGTCGAGGTGACCGGGATCGGCTTCAATGTCCGCGCCTTTTTGAGGTGGCTTCGTGCTCTCCCGCCGCCTTCGCCATCTGCTGTTCGAGCTCTTCCTGTTGAAGTCGCAGGGCCATCATGGCGTCTTTATTCTGTTGCATCTTTTTTTCCAAGATGAATTCCCTCTAATCTTGGCTGTCCTCTCCTTGGGTTTTTTCACGTACCTCCAGTGCCCGAGAATGATTTTCATCCGCCTGACTAGCCTGGTTGGGGGTATGATGGCTGTCATGGAAGAGCCTCCGACGGATGGAGCCAGCCGGCTCCACCCGATCTCCCTGGACTCGAGAGCATAGTCTGTCCTTCACCGACCCCCTCACCGACGTGGTTTGGTGGGTCTTTGCCTTTTCCTGGTTAGCAGCACCGTTCTCCTTGCTCGCCATGGCTTGTTACCGAAAAAGTTGGGTTGTGATTGTAAGAACACTAAGGCCCCTCCTTCTAGCGCCAATGTTAACGCCAAGTTTCGTCTGCGCGTCTAATCACAGAATCCACGCGCTGAAACCTGCACAATAACGGATCACACAGAAGCTTGACGGCCGTGCCGCCGGGGGATAGCTCCGGTGTGAGAATAAGTACAGGCCGTTCACAAGGTTTAACAATGAAGGCTAAGTGTATAGTGCTCAAAAGTAGGTATTACCTGTTAATTGTAACCTTGACCTTGTATTTATAGTACTCTCACCTCTTTATAATCCTTCTCCGAGTGGGATTAGGACTCCTAAATATGGTAGTTACCAATATTAGAGCCCAACACAATCTCCTTAAAAGGTGCAAGTGGAATCTCACCCCAACACTACCTCTGGAGTTACCTTATTCAAATATGATTAGGATCCCAAACTCTGCACGCAGAAAAGCCCACTGTGCAGGCCCAAACAATCCCACCATCCGGTCCGGGTCTCGGCCCAAAGGACCCGAAGAACCATATTTCCTGAACACCCCACAACAGGGTAAGGCTCTGGCCCGAAGGGCTCGCAGGCCGAACCCGACGAACATCCACCAAGATGAGGTTCCGGCCCAAAAGGACTCGGATACCGAACCAAACCCCGTCAACCTCTCTATGGGCCTCAGCCCAGTGGTCTCCTAAAATATCAGGCCTTCGGCCCACATGAAGGTCGGTAAAATGCTCCCGAACAGTCTTGTTCTGCCACTTTGCTCTCTTTAGGTGTACCCAAAACAAGTTAGAGAAAAAACGATAACACGGTAATTAAAAAAAATAATAATAGTAAAGCACAGTAATTAAATTATATCATAGCAGTATCTAAAAAAGTTTTTGAAAAAAAAAATCTGCTAGCAATTTTATTTACAGAGGAGCTGCTAATTTCACATACAACAAAATAAGGAAGAACCCTGCAATGTAATTGTAGCAGTAGGTTACTCTGATATAACATAAACAATAAAGGTTTCATTGTTCTGGTTGCCTCATCCATAAATTTTGCTCAATGGTCATATAAGTTAATGTTCATCAATTTTTTACACGACTTGATCCTATATCCAAGTCATGTCATTGCGCTATAGTTTCCGGAGATTAACATGCATAGCAACAATGAATACTTGTGACTAAGCGTGTAAACGAACCGAGTCGATCCGAGTATTGAGTTGCTTAGATTTGGTTCATAAAATTTATCGAGTATAAAATAAGGTTTGATTGAGGCTCATTTAGCTACCGAGTCGAGCACGATTCCGAATCGAGCACGATTCCGAATCGAGCCCAAGCAGTTTGAATTTTTTCAACGAATATGATCCGAGTATCAATAGAAAATTATAATTTGAGGATGTTCGAGTAATTTATCGAACTTTAAAATGTGCTCATATTTGACTCATTTATATTTCGAGTCGAGCTCAAATCGAACTTTTAGTCGAGCGAGTACGAATCGAGCCCAAACTGTTTGCTCATTTTACAGTCTTACTTGTGACTCGGTACTTACTACGAGGATGAGTTACAACAATTATTGGCGTATAAAGATGTACATACAGAATAAACCCTGAGCAGGTAATTACAGATAAAATATCATAATTCAAGTTACAAAAATTATTAGCATTTGTAGCAAAGTATCAATTTTTAAATGACCTGCACCGTTTTGGGAACTTATAGACACATGAATACACTAATCTAACTGATTTAAATAGGCTTAAATATTAATTAGTATCCTAAATTATAGGTCATATTCCACTTCGGTGATCCACATTTTAATTTTGTCAATTAAATGATTAAACTATCAATTTTTTCCAATTGCAACAAATTGAACATGCCACGTCAGAAATTGCTGACGTGGCTAATTGTGTGGGGCATTAAGAAGCTGATATGACAATTTTTTTTTTAATTTTTTAATCATTAAATAAACAAATCTAATTAAATATGGGGCAAAATAGTCAAAACACAATTTAACATTTCAAATTAAAATAAAACAAACATTAAACAATATATATCAGTACCCTTCTAATCAAGCACACCCTTGTCCTAATACTGAACACACAAATCTCCGGCCACTCGCCGGTCACTAACTCTGTATCTCCGTCACGCTCCCTCTCTATATCCCTCATATCACAATCAATTAATCATTCTATCAATGACACCCCATCCTTAAGCAATGAACCAGAGACCAAAATCTAAATCATCCAACTCCATATCATCACTCGATGCCAAACCCCTCACCACCGCAAAAATGCTTCGAAAATACTTTCTCAAACCAACCCTTTTGCTTACCCTATTATTTCTTTTAGCCCTCTACGCCTTTTTCACCACCAACCCATCAAAGCCCCAATCCCCCATTACGCCCCTTTTCGAATCCCATGTTCACTGACTTCTCAGATCTGGTAGATCTCAACCAAAACTTGCCTCTTTGCATACCCAAATCCAAGATAACGGCATATTCGCTCCCCCCAAATCCCAATCCATTTCTCTCTCTAAAGATATCGAGCTTTTCTCGGACCCAAATTCTCAAGACAAACACCTTGAGTTGAATCTCTCTTTCTCCAACTGTTTAATTTGTTTTCTGAAGATTTCGAAGATCCGAATGAAACCCCTAACCTAACTTATGTAAATCTTTTACGCTCTTTTCTGTTTCCTCTAAAGAAAATACACACTCTCTACTTTCTCTCTCCTCAAGAAAAGGGGAAAAAATGGCGGTGAAGATGATGAGGAAAGGATTTCTATGTTTGTTTATGTTGGCTAGGGTTTATACCTGGAATTTTCTGAAGTTTTTGATTTTTGTAGCAATGGTTGGGTTAGTGATGAAGGAGACAAATCTGTCTAAGTTTAGATTTTTCGAGACCTGTGATATTCAATCTGTTGTTTTTGATTAGTATTAATGTCTAATATAAAGTGATTTGACGAATTTGCCCTTTAAATGTGTTAAGAAAAAATAAAATACTATTTTTAGTTACAACTCAGCTGATTAATAGCCAACTGAAATAGCCACGCCAGCGATTTCTGACGTGGCAGACTCAATTTGTTGCAATTGGAAAAAATCAATAGTTCAATTATCTAATTGACAAAATTCAAAGGTGGATCATCGAAATGGAATATGGCCTATAGTTTAGGGCAATAAATTATATTTAAGCTATTTAAATATAAAGATGTAAACTTCTACGTTATTAGCACAACATATGTCAACAAATGAGGATGAACTTGTTATCCCCAACACATCAGATAAGCTACAACTAGACCTGACAATATAGTTAATTTTCTGTCGGGTCAACCCATATTAACTGGAACTAAATGGGTTGATTAATTATATTTATTTATTTAGGTTGGTTAAAGTTTGGAACCATATTTTTAAAAAGAAATATAGTTCTAACCCGGTTAACCATTTTTCGACCCATATTTTATTCCAAATTCAAATCAAAAGTTCTTTCTATCCATATTTACATATTCAAGAAGCTCAATCACCCACCCCACCCATCCCAACCACCCACCCCCTACCCCACCCACCCCCACCCCCACCCCACCAAAAAAATATATTATGTAATTATGTATACACCCCTTACCCCCACTCACCCACCCACCCACCCCCTACCTGACCCACCCCATCCCCCTACCCCACCCCACCCCTACCCCATCCCCCTACCCCACCCCATCCCCCTACCCCCACTCACCCCACCCCCACCTACCCCATTCCCACCACTCCCAAATAAATTTAATATTAAACGATTATGTATACACCACCCACCCTCTACCCCTACCCCCCACCCCACCCCACCTATCCACCCCTTATATCCGTCTCTCTATCTATAGTATATATTAGTTTTATTTTTTAAATTTTATTTAAAAGTCAAAACATCTTAAAATGGTTAATATGATTTTAACCATAACCATATGGTTCCAACCCATAACCCATATTAAAAATGGTTAATATGGTTTTAGTTCTTAAATGGAACCATAACCATATTTTGAAAACCAAAACCAACCTATAACCATATTTTACCAGTTCTAGCCACAACCAAATCATAAAGCAGTACAAACTCTCTGGCCAGAGCACAATCATAGAGGTTTATATTTTATGTAATTTATTCTCTGGTTAGTGCTCAATCAGAAATTCTGCTTTATATTTTATGTAATTTATTCTCAGTGTAATGTTATTACGCTCATGCTCATTTAGCCTAACATAAAACCCCAATGAAAAGATGTGTGTATTGACTTAGTAAGTAGGAGTACATTGACCTCTTGAATACTTTTTTTTTGGGTGTTCTAACAGTACCTTGACACCCTGAATTTAAAAAGCAACAAGTTTAACAAAGTATAAAGGGGACCACCCCTGACCCCTTTTATTTAATTTTCATGGGGGTGTTCAAATTCCACATGCAATAATAACTAAACAAAACCCACATTTACATAACACTGTATTTGTACTAATCCAAAACATTCATATGCGGACATGGAAAGGAAAAATTAAATAGTAAAAACACAAATGCAACCCCCTTAATACCTCTATGATTGAGCTCTGGGAGAGATGTGAGCAAGTAGGGGGTTTTCGTGTCATGAAACATGGGTTGTGCTTTGTTGCACACATTACCTAGTGACACTAAAATTTGATTAATTAAGATGTGATAAATAAATCATATAATAAGAAGAAAATAAAAATAAACTAAAAGGGAATCTTTAAGGGTTAGTCAAACATGACCTTGAGAACATTGAATCAGTTAAGGTCACGATGTGCTTAACTGATACCCACGTATATCAGTTATTATATTTTACACGTTATATCAATCTTTCTTCACATATTATATTATTTTGCTAAGTCAGAGAGAACCAGAGAGAGCTTTGATAGTTTGTGAATTGGAAGGAAGAAAATTGTAATCAAAGAAGAAGTGTTCCATCATCTTGTAAATAATCTAAACAAGAAATCAAGGGTAAATTCTTAATCTCAAGCTTTAGTTTATGTTATTGAGTTTTCTCCATGAAAGTTAATTTTGAGTTCTCTGTAAATGGGTTTTGAGGGTTAATTTGTTAAGAAATTGATTGTAGATGTTTATTAGTATGCATAATCTATTTTTATATGATTTGCATGTGATTTAGAGTAATCAAATCCATAAAATTATATTTAAAAGGGAAGTTTTGAGTTTACAGTAAAAAATAAATGAATATGACTTATATGTATAAGAATTGATGCTTAAATTGTATGTCAATCGCTAATTAATAATTGATTATGTTTATACATTAAGAAACGAAAAGAATGCAAGTTTAATGGACTGATTTGGTGTAATAACGAATCTGTTATGTGTAATTTCATTAAATTTGAAGAAACTTTGATAAAATGGTAAAAACCTTAATTTTGGTTCTTAAATTGATGGTTTATGTGGTTTATAATGTTAAAATCATGCTAGAAAGGTTGGGTTATGATTTCGTATGAATTGTAGGGTTTGGGTAGGCTTAAATTGTTGTATGGACAAAGAAATTAGAAGTTTATGGCCCTGTTCTTTGTTATTTGCGAACTGCAGATTCTGAAACTGGTGCGTCGCGCTGCAGCGCCTCTTATAAGGCTTATCGGCGCGCCGCATCGCCGCAACACCTGTGGCTTAGTGTTTGGCAGCGCCGGTTGTTAGGCTTGTTGGCCGTGCCGCAGCGCCACTTGGCTGATTTGCCCAAATTTTTTTAATTGTTTGTTCAAGTTCAGAAAATATAATTGTAACCTGTAAGGAATAAGCATGTGAATGTTTTTCCTATTTATATATGATTTGATTATGATATATATATATATATATATATATATATATATATATATATATATATATATATATATATATAGGGAGAGGATCAAGAGTAGAACTCTTAAGTAATAGGACTCCCTTAATTAATAGAATTGTATCAAAACGACGTAGTTTTGATAAGACGCGGTGGCATTTTTGTAAATACGCGGTGGTATGGTATTTACAAAAATGCCACCGCGTCTTATCAAAACTACGTCGTTTTGATACAATTCTATTATTTAAGGGAGTTCTACTACTTAAGAGTTCTACTCTTGATCCTTTCTGTATATATATATGAATGAATAATATGCAAGTATGTTTGCATTAAGAAAAGCTGTAAAGTCCCTTGATAGATAATAGAAATATGTGTATAAGGACTTAGAATGAATTGATCAAATATGTTAGGTTGATCCTACATAAGAAAGACAGCTTTGTAAAGTTCTTAAAAAGAAAAGATGTACAAGGACTATAAAGATAGAAAGATCAAGCTTGTTAGGTTGATCTTATGATGTAATAGATAGGCTAGTCTGATCGTCGTGCACTGCACCTGAAGTCGTAGTCTGCTAGGTGAGTCAAGGTTGACTCGAGAGCTATCGAGGCAGAATAGGAGTATGCAAGATAGTAGATCTCGGAGTTCGTAGACTGCCAGGGGAAACGAAGAAGGATCGTAGTGTATCGAGTAGAGCTTCCTCGGGATCGTAGTGTGCTGAGGAAGTCATGTTCAGAATCGTAGAGACAGCCTGCCTACGAGCCGACCGGTCATCTGCCGAAGCCAAGACAGAAACGTAGACTACACTTAGAGTCATAGAGTCTACTGATGCCAAAGCCAAGTCAAGGATCGTAGATCACACTCTGAGTTCGTAGAGTCTATTGATTACATGCAGAGATCGTAGTCAAGCAAGATCAGATGAAGACAACAAGCACAAGGCAGAAATCGTAGTGTCAAGATCTGATCTCAGGATCGTAGTGTCTGCACAAGCCGAAGCTGAATCGTAGAGTGCAGAACTACGATCTAAGAAGAAGTGCTCACAATGCCAAGGATGAATCGTAGAGCATATACGGTTCTCAACAAATGAGCACTCCCAGAATATCCAAAGGAACGAAGCCTCTGGTTCAAGCTGGATGCTACATCCATGGAATCCAGAGAGCACTCAACGAATGGCGTGCAGGCTAACAGAAGATCAATAAGCATCAAGATTGAGTTGTAAGGCCATTCGTGATGAAGTCTTCAACAAGGAGATCCAAAGAAGACTTCAGAAGCTGACTAAGGAAAGTCAGCTAATGCAGTAGCTATCAAGTGAACAGAAGACAACGATCTTGGAAGCAACTAAGATTGTAGTGTTTGCCAAACAAAGAAGGAACTGATTGAAGGTGAACCGAGATACTGGTCAGCCTCTGAAGAGCAAGGCTAAAGTGATTAAGTGTAGGGTCAGTTCATTGATGATAAGTGAACGGGAGATCACAAGGAGAAAGCAAGTTGGACGCGCCACAAATCTGAAGTGTCTTGATATTCAGAAGGGGACCAGAGCAAGGAATTAGGCCATCAGTCTCTGAGAACAGTTGAGGCAAACAAAAGTATTAAAGCACTGCACAATACAAGGAAGAGGTGTTCTACATTGAAGATCCAATCAACACTTTTCAAGATCGTAGTGTTAACTCTACCAGTCAATGAGCAACACTCAACAAGACACTACGATCGAGTCCTTGAAGACGTGCATCAGAATCGTAGAGTCCGAATAACTGAAGACTGAAGCATTGGCAAAGGTTCAATCTAAAGGGTAATGTTCGGACAAGTGCTTATTAAGAGCATCGATGTAATAGGACAACCTCTGATCGAGAAATCAGAAAGAGGTAAGAAAGTCTTCGACCTGCCCAAGACATTAAAGTGATACATCTGACAGGGTAGGTGAAACAGTAGACTGCAGCGTCAAAAAAAGTATGATAAGTCACATCAAGCAGTCTACCTCAAGCAACTCGAGATCTGTGAAGAGATTTGAAAAGCCTTCAACGGCTACTTTCCAACGGAAGGATTGGGAAGGAGTATAAATGAGGAAGAGCTTCAAAGATCAAAGGTTGATGGAGTTGTCGAGTTTGGAGAGAAGGTGGATTGATCTAAACCATGTGAAACAGTGAGTCAAAAGGCTCACTCTACGATCCACCAAGAACACTCAGAAGTCAGATAAAGAAAGAAGTAGAAGTGTGAGTTCTACTATGTAGAAGTGGGAGTTCTACTACATAAAGAGTGTTCAGAACTGTCGAGAGAAAGAAGAGCATCATGACATCTTGATGTCCATCATGGGAAGACTCTAAGTACAATAGAGAAGAGCCTACAGTCATCTTAGCAAGTCCATCATGAGAAGGCATCAAGTAGCAGAAGGGAGATCATAAAAGCCATCTTGGTGTCAAGCATGAGAAAGCTTCTAAGTACCTAATAGAAGAGCCTACTGTTAGCTTGGAAGCTTCTCATGTGCAGTCATCAAGTACCAAGGAGAATGATCTTCAAGGCAGTTCAACAAGGGGTCATCCGAAGTGGTTGAGTAACCAAAAAAGTTGAGCATCATCCAACACTCAGCTGCACTTCAAAGATGATCAAGCCAAGTTGCTAAGTATAAAAGATGTTCAGAGCATGAAGACATCTTAGCAGCTGAGCACCGACTCCAACAACAAGAAACAAACAACTCAACAAAACCAGGGCCTCAGGGGTCCTTGTCTGGAGGGACTAAATGAAACAGGGCCAGAAGGGTCCTTGTCCGAAGGGACTAAACAAAGCAGGGCCAGAAGGGTCCTTGTCCGGAGGGACTAAACGAAGTTCCAAGGCTGCTGGCCTTGAAGAGTTCTTAGTGAACTGAAGTCCTAAGGCTGCTGGCCTTGAAGGAATCTGAGTGATTCAGGGTGCTGCCCTTCCTTAGTGGAAATCCTGCTAGTTGAAAGTAGAAGAGTGGATTAGGATCTTGAGTCTCTGAACCACTTAAAACTCCTTGTGTCTTTTACATTATGTCATTTACATTATGTACTATAACTGCTATAACTGCTATGTATGTTTTAACTGCTTACAACTAAACTTACTTTACGAACAATGTATGTATGATTATAAATATATCAATGAAGGGGATCTTTTACTTATTCCGCTGTGCTTGAAAAGATTCTTATGTTGTCATATGTTAATTATGAACAATATAAATATAAATCAGAAAAGTATTTCAAATAAAGAGGATCAATTCAACCCCCCTTCTAGATCTATTGTGCCCTCTGGGAACTAACAATTGGTATCAGAGCAGGTTCTCATGCTATATTCAAAAGCTAATCGCTTTGAGTCTGATCCCAGACACTAACATTGTTCTAAACTTAGTTTAGTAGTAAGTAACTTGTTATATGCAGATGAGCTCAAATGTTGGATGTAACAATCCAGATTTTTAATTATAATATTTAAATATTTATTGAATTATATAAATATTTAATGGATGTATTTATCGTAAATAAATGTTTGTTTGTTTTGATTTGAGTTGATTAATTAATTTTTTAATAAATAATTAATGAGTTAAGGAAATTCTGAGATAGTATTCTAATTTAATAATTAAGTTAGAAAGTTATAATGATTAAATAAATTATTATATTATGCAATGAATTGTTATTAGAATTAATTAAATTAAGTATGAAAACTTAATTAATTAGAAGTGTGACAAATAACTTTATTATAAGTGGTTATTAAAATAAATTAAAGTAGTTTAAATTTATTTTGCCAAACAAGCCTTAATTATATATTAAGTCTTTAATTTTAAAGCGTTTTGCCAAACGAAGCCTTATGGCTTTTGAATTTTTAAATTTGATTTATTAATAATATAAATTAAATAAAGAAAATATAAATAATGTATAATAATTTGTGGTAACCGCTGTTTTAATAATGCCATTAGTGGCATCAGTTTTAAAACTTTTGAAAAGATACGTTAGTTTATTTTAGTTACATCTAATCTATTTGGCTAAAGCCTAAGAGAGAAAAGGGAAGAAGAAATAAAAGTTTCATAAAGTTTGAGAGAGTTTGAGAGAAAGTCAAGTCTGTGATTCCAAAGCCACCAAAACAAATTCTCAATGTTTAACAAGGATTTCTTAAGCAACAAAAGGTATGTTATATAACCTTAACATATATGTTTTACGTTATAATCTCTAAGTCTCTGTGTTTTTGAATTTGACGGTAACATAAAATTCTTTACAAACTTTCCGTAAAACCATGATTTTATAATTGGTTAGCAAATTATGTGTATTTATAATTTTAATGGTTATACTAGCATAAATGTATATATATGTTGTATGCTAAAATACGTTCAAAGAGAAAGAAGAAATTAGTTTTACAGTGGACATGAGGATGAACATGAACATGTTTTGGAGTATAACAAAATTAGTATTTTATCGTATGCTAATTGTGAAATTGAAGCTTATGTATGTTAATTGGGTATGAATTTCAGAGAATCGTACTTTAAAGTAATCAAGTTTGGGTTATTATATATATTACAGTGGTAAACAATGGGTTATTATTGATATTACAGTGTTAAACAACGTTAACAATGAAGTTTTTCTTAAAAACAGTGTTTTCAAATAATGAAATTTTCTAAAGTAGTTGTTTAATTATTGGTAATTGTTATATGGATGATTGTTAAACGTTTATGTGTAGTTTGCGATGAAGTTATGGATGTTAATTAGTGTTAAAAATTAAGTTATAGACAAAAATTTAGTTGTTCTGTTCTTCGTGGTTGGGTTCTGCAAGTTTCGGCGCCCCAGCGCCAAAATTTGAGCCCCAGCGCCAAATTTCGCGACCCAGCGCCACTGGCTAGCTTATAATTCGTGCCCCAGAGCTAGAGCTCCCGCCCCAGCGCTGTAACTCGTGCCCCGGCGCTGGTACTCGCGCCCCGGCGCCACTGATCCGCCCCCCAGCGCCGGATTTGTGGTCTGACTTGGACAGTTTTGACCTTTTGTAGTAAAATAGCCATAACTTTCTCATACGAACTCCGATTGAGGTGATTCAAGATGATCCGGAACGAGGACGAGTAGGCCTACAACTTTTATTCTTTAAGTTTTTCAATTTGAGGTCATTAGGATGGGTCAAAATGGTCATCTTTAGGACTATTGTGTTTTCGGAGGCAATCGGAGGGTGTCGGGCATGCACATATGCATGTGTAGTGCTCCAGACCATAAAAGATGATGTCCTAAGTTATAAAACATGAATTTTAGTAATTATAATGATGCTTAACATTAATACATGATGTATTAGATGAGTTATAGAAGCATAGTAAGCATACACAAGAGTGGCAAATCGGGCGTGTGACGAATGAACGTCGAAACGCCGTGCCAAGTGTTAATGAACTTAAAAAGTGTTTCAATTCAATTGAAATGAATATTATACGATATGGAGTGGATTTAATATAAAGCTAATAAGTAGTCCTAGCAAGACTTAAGCACTTGAATGAACTGCGAATATGAAATACAGTGAGATATAAGTTGAAAGTTAACACAATATAATTGAACATTGTGTGCTAATTAATAGGAAAGATTATGAGATGTGGAGTAGAGTTTACATTACAATTACTATGTGTTGTTATGTGACTAATATTTGATGTGTATGATTATATAATTGCGTAGGGCATGTGAAGTGCAGATAGCTGTAAGCTGTTAAACTGTTATTGGTAAACAACGATCAAGGCAAGTCTTTCGGTTCCTATTTTCTACGTGGACTTGATGAACTGTTTTAAATTGCATGATATGTTATGCATGTTGAATCATGAAATGTTAAAGTCAATATATGACTGCATTGTTTTGGCTAAGTAATGATGATTGAGTAAGGAACTCAATCTTTATATTTGCTATGTGAATTAAAAGCATGTATGCCATGTTACTTTAATGAGATGTATATCGAGCGTGTTATTATGTGTTATGTGATGCATGAAAACTGTTAGACTTTGCTGGGCTGTCGAGCTCACTCTTGCAAATAACCACTTTTGCAGGTCAAGATTTTAAGGTAAAGATATGTGCTAAGTGAGTTATAGAGATCTATATTCACGAAGATTACTTATATTTTATGAGAAATGTATTTTATATTTTGAACGTAATATGTTGTTAAATTGTAAGTTGAGCTATCCAATGTATATGGATATTTAGTTATGATGTAAGACTTTGTATAGTCATTTTGTTGTAACGATTCATGATATAAGATTGAATCAAAGAGACGTAATGTAAAGGTGATGATTCAGGGAAAGAAAGAAGGAAATGTATAACATTTTAAATATTCCGCTATTTTAGTGTTTTTAATATCGAATAATGATGTAAAATTAGAGATTTAATGTATGGTTAACAACCGAAGTTGAGATTTTAAATTTTATGGATTTTGGGGTCGTTACAGTTGGTATCAAAGCTGTAGGTTATAAACCTTAGGTAGGAGTACCGTAGGCTATAACCTTAGAGAAGAGAGGTTAAGATAATGAAAGAATAAGCTCAAATAGAGTTTGAACAATAAGAAGTAATTTAAGCAATTTATAAAGAGGGGATTTAAACTTACGTGGAAGGATTCAAAGAAGAATCTCGCAGAGTTATCAGGAATATAAATGTGGGGTTAGCCAACTCTAATAATAAGGATGTAAGGCGATAATAAATAGACAATGTCTATAAAAAGAGAATGATAAAGAAGTTATGAATAGAGAGTTATGTCTAAGTGTGGTACAATTGTACTCTTTAGTAGTTGATGTATGGTATCTGGGCTAAACGATTCCTTCATGGAGCGGAGGTATATACGAACTAGCAACTCGGAAACTAGTTTGTTGGTTGTTTGTGGGAAACCACTCAGCGTACCATATTGAAACTGTTAGAGACTCGATGTGTACCAAGTGTAAAAATGGACACGTATGATGAGAGTTTAGAACTTGAATGAAATTTTGAGCGATGTAAATGAAGTTAGAAATTCTTAAAGGAAGAATTGTTATATAAACAAGAAGATTCAAAGAAGAATCTTGAAGAGATATAAAGATAAGAAATGGGAGTTTCCTAACTCCAATAGCCAAGATAACGAATAATGTCGTAAATGATGAAAAAGAGAAAGAATGAGGATCGTAAAACAAAACGATCACGAGTTAAGAAAAGAATTTTAAGGGAGATGATTATAGAATAAGGTCACGACGTGATCTGTTTAAGTTATAAAAGAAAGATGATCTGTAATGTATGAATGATTATAGCTTAATGCTATGAAGATGGTGTACTATGAAATAATACGAGATAACTCATGAGGAGTTATAGATGATGTGATACGAGGAATTCGTATCGAGCAAAGAACAAGTTAAAAGAAAGATAGAGTTAGGTGGGATTTCAATTGAGAACTCATGTGATGGCTGAGTTGTACAAACCTTTGTATGGGCGAGGGTTTTGTGCTTGCACTCAGTTTATCATATTGATAATCATTGGAATGTTTATGTCGCGCTATTTGCTATATGCCTGTTGAGAAGGCGATTCTTTTCTCATGTGTATAACAGATAGGTAGAGTATAGTTAGAGAATATTATAAGATTAAGTGCGAGTTCTTAAAACTCATACTTATGGTAGGTTCGTGACTCATAATTATATGGTATGTTTTTGAACCCCTCAGCGAATGGACGCCTATGGTCTGACTAGGATAAGTTCTTAAACTCATATGATTGTGGTAAGTTCCTGAACCCATAACGTGTGATAAGTTTGATGAACTAGGGTATAATTAAGTGTGAATGGAGTATTGAGGATGATAGGAATAGATAGACCTATTAAGCAATGGATCATTATAAAAAGTGGAGTTGATGGTGGAAGCATAGGTATTCTAAATCTACTAGCTATGCTAGACTTTCGAAATTTATTGACTTCGTGCTGATGTTTACACTTTTATTTTCTTAAAAAACATTGGATCAAATGATGGAACCAATGAGTTTTAACAACGATACTGTTATTCGTATGTCTATACTTATTACTTCGGCTAGACAAAAATGATTTGCAATATATCAAAATATATTTTATATCATTAATGCATCATGTAACCTGGTGCAAAGATGATAAAAGCGATGGAGTCATCAATGCAGTATTACCTAGTGATGGATGTGATCTAAGGATCGTCAGCCCACTATGGTATGATGTAGTATGATAAAATCACCAAATGACGGAATCCTCAACGGACTGTAAATACAGTGCGGTATCATGACGTCATAAAAAGATTTTTGAGATTTCTTTAAGATATGAGAATACATATGTATATATGTATATGTATATTTCGATTGATGTTCGAATTGTTGTAGAGGTCTATGCTATTTGATTCAGCTAGACAATTATTGAAAGATGTTCATGAAATTCAAGAGTTTCTTGAGAAGTTATGCCAAACCAAATTGTTTTGGTGCGGATTCAGATGTTGAAAAGTTGAGATGAACAACCCTTTTATAGGGGATTACGCGGAGGCGTTAAGATGTTTGTGCACAATACATTGTACGAAGGGCTGATCACCCTAAGTACGAGGAGTCCCTATAGTCTTATGACTGTTAAAGTTTAAGTTGAAGGATTACTTATAACTATGGACATATGCATAACGTTTAAATGTTTGTGCACAATACATCGTACGAAGGGCTTAACACCCTAAGTACGGGGGTCCTTATAGTCTTATGACTGTTAAAGTTGAAGTTGAAAGATTACTTGCAACTGTGGACATAGTTCGTGGTCTTATGACCCTTAGCATGATTTGGAATCTTTTAAATTCCTGAGTTATTCAAACTACTTCCTAATTATTGAACAATTGTGGAAGATTCTTGTTATTCTGCAAGATGGAAGTGAAAAAGAAAAATATTCCTTAGAAAGAAGTAAGTCGTAGAATGCAACACTGAATGATGAATGTGTTGATTAAGTGAGAAAAGAGATTTTGAAGTGAGAAGTAGATGAGTTATCAATGAATAATGTGAAACTTTTAATAGAAAAGTTAATAATTGTAGAATGATCTTTGTGGAAGAAGTGGTTATAGAACCTAAGGAATGAATATAGTATTAACGTAAAATCTACTTTGATAGATAGAATGAATAAATATTAATTGATAAAATTTCGAGGACGAAATTCTTAGAAGAAAGGGTGAATGTAATATCCCGAGTATTTATGATAACGATCCTTAGAAAAGGAAATGAATGGGTTAAAAGATATATAATACTCAAAATATAATTGAGTTCAAATGAAAGTTATGAAATGAAACCTATAATTTGTTAGGTAATGAATGTAGTAGAAAATATAAAATCTATATTTAGATAAAATGATGAAAGATTTCTCTAAGTTGTTTGTTTAATTTTTGTCTTCGATTCTGGGGACAGAATCTGTGTAAGTAGGGAAGATTGTAACGAATGAGTGGTTTGAGTTGTGATTCTGAGGACAGAATCCTTGTAAGGAGGGAATGATGTAACAATCCAAATTTTTAATTATAATATTTAAATATTTATTGAATTATATAAATATTTAATGGATGTATTTATCGTAAATAAATGTTTGTTTGTTTTGATTTGAGTTGATTAATTAATTATTTAATAAATAATTAATGAGTTAAGGAAATTCTGAGATAGTATTCTAATTTAATAATTAAGTTAGAAAGTTATAATGATTAAATAAATTATTATATTATGCAATGAATTGTTATTAGAATTAATTAAATTAAGTATGAAAACTTAATTAATTAGAAGTGTGACAAATAACTTTATTATAAGTGGTTATTAAAATAAATTAAAGTAGTTTTAATTTATTTTGCCAAACAAGCCTTAATTATATATTAAGTCTTTAATTTTAAAGCGTTTTGCCAAACGAAGCCTTATGGCTTTTGGATTTTTAAATTTGATTTATTAATAATATAAATTAAATAAATTAAATATAAATAATGTATAATAATTTGTGGTAACCGCTGTTTTAATAATGCCATTAGTGGCGTCAGTTTTAAAACTTTTGAAAAGATACGTTAGTTTATTTTAGTTACATCTAATCTATTTGGCTAAAGCCTAAGAGAGAAAAGGGAAGAAGAAAGAAAAGTTTCATAAAGTTTGAGAGAGTTTGAGAGAAAGTCAAGTATGTGATCCAAAGCCACCAAAACAAATTCTCAGTGTTTAACAAGGATTTCTTAAGCAACAAAAGGTATGTTACATAACCTTAACATATATGTTTTACGTTATAATCTCTAAGTCTCTATGTTTTTGAATTTGACGGTAACATAAAATTCTTTACAAACTTTCTGTAAAACCATGATTTTATAATTGGTTAGGAAATTATGTGTATTTATAATTTTAATGGTTATACTAGCATAAATGTATATATATGTTGTATGCTAAAATACGTTCAAAGAGAAAGAAGAAATTAGTTTTACAGTGGACATGAGGATGAACATGAACATGTTTTGGAGTATAACAAAATTAGTATTTTATCGTATGCTAATTGTGAAATTGAAGCTTATGTATGTTAATTGGGTATGAATTTCAGAGAATCGTACTTTAAAGTAATCAAGTTTGGGTTATTATATATATTAAAGTGTTAAACAATGGGTTATTATTGATATTACAGTGTTAAACAACGTTAACAATGGAGTTTTTCTTAAAAACAGTGTTTTCAAATAATGAAATTTTCTAAAGTAGTTGTTTAATTGTTGGTAATTGTTATATGGATGATTGTTAAACGTTTATGTGTAGTTTGCGATGAAGTTATGGATGTTAATTAGTGTAAAAAATTAAGTTATAGACAAAAATTTAGTTGTTTTGTTTTTCGTGGTTGGGTTCTGCAAGTTTCGGCGCCCCAGCGCCAAAATTTGAGCCCCATCGCCAAATTTCGCGACCCAGCGCCACTGGCTAGCTTATAATTCGCGCCCCAGCGCTAGAGCTCGCGCCCCAGCGCTGTAACTCGCGCCCCGACGCTAGTACTCGCGCCTCGGCGCCACTGATCCGCGCCCCAGCACCGGATTTGTGGTCTGACTTGGACAGTTTTGACCTCCTGTAGTAAAATAGCCATAACTTCCTCATACGAACTCCGATTTAGGTGATTCAAGATGATCCGGAACGAGTACGAGTAGACCTACAACTTTCATTCTTTAATTTTTTAATTTGAGGTCATTAGGATGGGTCAAAATGGTTATCTTTAGGACTGTTGTGTTTTCGGAGGCAGTCGGAGGGTGTCGGGCATGCACATATGCATGTGTAGTGCTCTTGACCATAAAAGATGATGTCCTAAGTTATAAAACATGAATATTAGTAATTATAATGATGCTTAACATTAATACATGATGTATTAGATGAGTTATAGAAGCATAGTAAGCATACACAAGAGAGGCAAATCGGGCGTGTGACGAATGAACGTCGAAACGCCGTGCCAAGTGTTAATGAACTTAAAAAGTGTTTCAATTCAATTGAAATGAATATTTTAAGATATGGAGTGGATTTAATATAAAGCTAATAAGTAGTCCTAGCAAGACTTAAGCACTTGAATGAACTGCGAATATGAAATACAGTGAGATATAAGTTGAAAGTTAACACAATATAATTGAACATTGTGTGCTAATTAATAGGAAAGATTATGAGATGTGGAGTAGAGTTTACATTACAATTACTATGTGTTGTTATGTGACTAATATTTGATGTGTATGATTATATAATTGCGTAGGGCATGTGAAGTGCAGATAGCTGTAAGCTGTTAAACTGTTATTGGTAAACAACGATCAAGGCAAGTCTTTCGGTTCCTATTTTCTACGTGGACTTGATGAACTGTTTTAAATTGCATGATATGTTATGCATGTTGAATCATGAAATGTTAAAGTCAATATATGACTGCATTGTTTTGGCTAAGTAATGATGATTGAGTAAGGAACTCAATCTTTATATTTGCTATGTGAATTAAAAGCATGTATGCCATGTTACTTTAATGAGATGTATATCGAGCATGTTATTATGTGTTATGTGATGCATGAAAACTGTTAGACTTTGCTGGGCTGTCGAGCTCACTCTTGCAAATAACCACTTTTGCAGGTCAAGATTTTAAGGTAAAGATATGTGCTAAGTGAGTTATAGAGATCTATATTCACGAAGATTACTTATGTTTTATGAGAAATGTATTTCATATTTTGAACGTAATATGTTGTTAAATTGTAAGTTGAGCTATCCAATGTATATGGATATTTAGTTATGATGTAAGACTTTGTATAGTCATTTTGTTGTAACGATTCATGATATAAGATTGAATCAAAGAGACGTAATGTAAAGGTGATGATTCAGGGCAAGAAAGAAGGAAATGTATAACGTTTTAAATATTCCGCTATTTTAGTGTTTTTAATATCGAATAATGATGTAAACTTAGAGATTTAATGTATGGTTAACAACCGAAGTTGAGATTTTAAATTGTATGGATTTTGGGGTCGTTACATTGGAAATATTGTGTATAGGTTAAATGTGTATATACACCTGAAGCTGCTCAGATTGGTCCATGGTCTCTATTGGTACATCAACAAGACCAATCCTAACCTGCAGTCAATCTTGTAGTCCTAAGAGCAGACGAGAGAACTCAAGAGACATCAATGACAAAGAGTCAAGCACCTTCCAGTCTGAAAGATGAAGAAGCCATACATGCTAAGAAATGATTATCGAGAGAAGAAAGAAGATCTTCTCAAACTTATGTCTGGCCAACCAACAGCTGGGTGCAAACTCTGTCAGCTAAAGGATGTCAAAGATCTTAATGCTGAGATTCTCTTAGCCTATATCTTCAAGACCACTACTGATTGATTAAAGGCCAGCAAGAGCAATGAGCTATCAGGAGCAAAAGTAAATGCATGCACATCAATACCTAAACTCAGTATATCCATGATAAATGACTTTTTAGTAACTGACAGTAAAAAGGTACGGTTCCTCACTATTATAAATGCATACATCATAATTGCATCTCCTTATGAACTATAGCAGGATTCTGTTAAGAAGTCATAATCTACATAAAAAGGTGAAGAGATAAAGTAACCTGAGGATGGAAACTCAAATTGTAACGACCCCAAAATCTATACAATTTAAATCCCGACTTCGGTCGTTAACCATACATTCAACCTCTAAATAATACATCATTATTCGATGTTAAACTTAATAAAATTGCGGAATAATTAAAACTTTTATACATTTCCTTCTTTCTTGCCCTGAATCGCAACCTTTACATTACATCTCTTTGATTCAATCTTATATCATGAATCGTTACAACAAAATGATTATACAAAGTCTTACATCATAACTAAATATCCATATGCATTAGATAGCTCAACTTACATTTCAACAACATGTTACGTTCAAAATATGAAATACATTTCTCATAAAACATAAGTAATCTTCGTGAATATAGATCTCTCTATAACTCACATAGCACGTATCTTTACCTTAAAATCTTGACTTGCAAAAGTGGTTATTTGCAAGAGTGAGCTCGACAGCCCAGCAAAGTCTAATAGTTTTCATGCATCACATAGCACATAATAACATGCTCGACATACATCTCATTAAAGTAACATGGCATACATGCTTTTAATTCACATAACAAATATAAAGATTGAGTTCCTTACTCAATCATCATTACTTAGCCAAAATAATGCAATCATATATTGACTTTAACATTTCATGATTTCAACATGCATAACATATCATGCAATTTAAAATAGTTCATCAAGTCCACGTAGAAAATAGGAACCGAAAGACTTGCCTTGATCGTTGTTTACCAATAATAGCTTAACAGCTTACAGTTATCTGCACTTCACGTGCCCTACACAATTATATATTCATACACATCAACTATTAGTCACATAACAACACATAGTAATTGTAATGTAAACTCTACTCCACATCTCATAATCTTTCCTATTAATAAATACACAATGGTCAATTAGATTGTGTTAACTTTTCGACTTATGACTCACTATATTTCTTCTTAGTCAAACTCGAAGTTCAAGTGCTTAAGTCTTGCTAGGACTACTTATTGGTTTTATTTTAAACCCATTTCATATCCTATAATATTCATTTCAATTGAATTGAAACACTTTTTAAGTTCATTAACACTTGGCACGACGTTTCGACGTTCAATCGTAACACGCCCGATTTGCCTCTCTTGTGTATGCTTACTATGCTTCTATAACTTATCTAATATATTATTTATTAATGTTAAGCATCATTATATTTACTAAAATTCATGTTTTATAACTTAGGACATCATCTTTTATGGTCTGGAGCACTACACATGCATATGTGCATGCCCGACACCATCCGATTGCCTCTGAAAACACAATAGTCCTAAAAATGACCATTTTAACCTATCCTAATGACCTCAACTTTCAAAACTTAAAGAACGAAAGTTGTAGGTCTACTCGTCCTCGTTTCGGATCATCTTGAATCACCTCAATCGGAGTTCGTATGAGGAAGTTATGACCATTTTACTACAGGAGGTCAAAACTGTCCAAGTCAGACTTCTGTCCCCGCGCTGGGGCGCGAATTTCAGCGCTGGGGCGCCAACTTCTGGCGCTGGGGCGTGAATTTTGGCGCCGGGGCGCGATTTTTGGCGCTGGGGCTCAAATTTTGGCGCTGGGGCGCCGAAACTTGCAGAACACAGCCCACGATGAACAGAACAACTAAATTTTTGTCTATAACTTAATTTCTAACACTAATTAACATGTATAACTTATGTCAATTATACATATACACATTACCCAACATGGATATACTAATTTAAACCATTAAACAATAATTTTAGAAAACTTAAATCATTGTACGCACTGTTTTAAAACCAAAACTCTATTATCGATGTTTGTTTATAAAGTTTAACACTGAAATTCTTATTAGTCATCAACTTAGTCCATTCCAACTATAATCTCATCGTTTCTTACCAAGTTAATATATTCAGTGTTCAATTTCACCATTAATTCACCACCAAACTATTACAGACAATTACATTATATTAATATTTGGTATTTTTACCAGTCATTTTTGAACATCTATAAACTTCAAACAATTTCTTCCTTTCTAAACGAGACTAGCGTACAATCCCTTATCTAAACATAAACTCTAGCATTACAATTACCTACAAGTGCAATTATTCAGTTTATACAACAATTCAAGAGAATTTAAACTTCACAGAGAATTTGTAAAGAATTTTTACACAGTGAAACTCATGAAAAATTATGTCGTAGCATATATATTAAGGGTTATATAACATACCTTCAATTTGCTCAGACAATTCTTGCTAACTCTTGTAATCCTTGCTAAAATTGCCAGAAATTGCTTAAGTTCTCTCACAATTCTCTCAACTCTCTGTAATCTCTAGGCTAGGAAACTAGAATACGTAAAAAGAACAACTGATAGCTTTAAGGCGAAAAACCAAAACTGATAATCTTTAATACGCCAAACTTAATAAAATAACAGTTACAAAACTAACGTATATAATATAAATATATTATATTTATTATTTTATTTATTTTATTGAAATTCAAAAATTAGAAATTCCAAAAGTCATAAGGCTTTGTTTGGCAAAATACTTTAAAATTAAAGACTTAATATATTTAAATATATTTAAGCATTGTTTGGCAAGATAAATTAAAACTACTTTAATTTATTTTAATAACCATTTATAATATAGTTATTTGTCACACTTCTAATTAATTAAGTTTTCCTATTTAATTTAATTAATTCTAATAATAATTCATTGCATAATATAATAATTTATTTAATCATTATAAACTCTCTAACTTAATTATTAAATTAAATTAGATTACTATTTCAAAAAAATTACTTTCCCTAACTCATTAATTATTTATTAAACAAATAAATAATCAAATCACATCAAATCAATTAAATAAATACTTATTCAATGATAAACACATCCATTAAATATTTATATAATTCAATAAATATTTAAATATTATAATTAAAAATCTAGATTGTTACATCATTCTCTCCTTATAAGGATTCTGTCCTCAGAATCACAACTCAAACCACTCATTCGTTATAATCTTCCCTACTTACAAAGATTTCATCCCCAGAATCGAAGACAAATTAAACAAATGACTTAGAGTAATCTTTCATCATTTTATCTAAATATAGGTTTTATATTTTCTATTACATTCATTACCTTAACAAATTCTAGGTTTTATTTCATAACTTTCACTTGAACTCAATTCCTTTTCTAATGATCGTTATCATCAACACTTGGGATATTACATTCACCCTTTCTTCTAAGAATTTCGTCCTCGAAATTTTATTTATTAATATTTATTCATTCATCTATTAAAGTAGATTTTACGTTAATACTATATTCATTCCTTGGGTTCTATAACTACTTCTTTTCACAAAGATCATTCTACAATTATTAACTTTTGTGTTAAAAGTTTCACATTATTCTTTGATAACTCACATCATTCTCACTTCAAAATCTCTTTTCTCACTTATTCAACATATTCATCATTCAGTGTCGCATTCTACGACTTACTTCTTTCTAAGGAATATTTTTCTTTTTCACTTCCATCTTGCAGAATAACAAGAATCTTCCACAATTGTTCAATAATTAGGAAGTAGTTTGAATAACTCAGGAATTTAAAAGATTCCAAATCATGCTGAGGGTCATAAGACCACGAACTATGTCCACAGTTGCAAGTAATCTTTCAACTTCAACTTTAACAGTCATAAGACTATAAGGACCCCTGTACTTAGGGTGTTAAGCCCTTCGTACGATGTATTGTGCACAAACATTTAAACGCTATGCATATGTCCATAGTTATAAGTAATCTTTCAACTTAAACTTTAACAGTCATAAGACTATAGGGACTCCTCGTACTTAGGGTAATCAACCCTTCGTACAATGTATTGTGCACAAACATCTCAACGCCTCCGCGTAATCCCCTATAAAAGGGTTGTTCATCTCAGCTTTTCAACATCTGAATCCGCACCAAAACAATTTGGTTTGGCATAACCTCTCAAGAAACTCTTGAATTTCATGAACATCTTTCAATATTTGTCTAGCTGAATCAAATAGCATAGACCTCTACAATAACTCGGACATTAACCGAAATATACATATACATACATACATACATATGTATTCTCATATCTTAAAGAAATCTCAAAAATCTTTTTATGACGTCATGATACCGCACTGTATTTACAGTCCATTGAGGATTCCGTCATTTGGTGACTTTATCATACTACATCATACCATAGTGGGCTGACGATCCTTAGATCACATCCAACACTAGGTAATACTGCATTGATGACTCCATAGTTTTTATCATCTTTGCACCAGGTTACATGATGCATTAATGATATAAAATACATTTTGATATATTACAAATCATTTTTGTCTAGCCGAAGTAATTAGCATAGACATACGAATAATAGTATTTGTTGTTAAAACTCATTGGTTCCATCATTTGATCCAATGTTTTTCAAGAAAATAAAAGTGTAAACATCAGCACGAAGTCAATAAATTTCGAAAGTCTAGCATAGCTAGTAGATTTAGAATACCTATGCTTTCACCATCAACTCCACTTTCTATAATGATCGATTGCTTAATAGGTCTATCTATTCCTATCATCCTCAATACTCCATTCACACTTAATTATACCCTAGTTCATCAAACTTACCACACGTTATGAGTTCAGAAACTTGCCACAATCATATGAGTTTAAGAACTTATCCTAGTCAGACCATAGGCGTCCATTCGCTGAGGGGTTCAAAAACATACCATATAATTATGAGTCACGAACCTACCATAAGTATGAGTTTTAAGAACTCGCACTTAACCTTATAATATTTTCTAACTATACCCTACCTATTTGTTATACACATGAGAAAAGAATCACCTTCTCAACAGGCATATAGCAAATAGCGCGACACAAACATTCCAATGATTATCAATGTGATAAACTTAGTACAAGCACAAAACCCTCGCCCATACAAAGATTTATACAACTCAGCCATCACAGGAGTCCTCAATTGAAATCCCACTTAACTCTATTTTTCTCTTAACTTGCTCTTTGCTCGATACGAATTCCTCGTATCACATCATCTATAACTCCTCATGAGTTATCTCGTACTATTTCATAGTACACCATCTTCATAGCATTAAGCTATAATCATTCAAACATTACAGACCATCTTTCTTTTATAACTTAAACAGATCACGTCGTGACCTTATTCTATAATCATCTCTCTTAAAATTCTTTTGTTAACTCGTGATCGTTTTATTTTACGATCCTCATTCTTTCTCTTTTTTATCATTTACGACATTATTCGTTATCTTGGCTATTGGAGTTAGGAAACTCCCATTTCTTATCTTCATATCTCTTCAAGATTCTTCTTTGAATCTTCTTATTTATAAAAATAATTCTTCCTTTAAGAATTTCTAACTTCATTTACATAGCTCAATATTTCATTCGAGTTCTACACTTTCATCATACGTGTCCATTTCTACACTTGGTACACATCGAGTCTCTAACAGTTTCAATATGGTACGCTGAGTGGTTTCCCACAAACAACCAACAAACTAGGTTCCGAGTTGCTAGTTCGTATATACCTCCGCTCTATGAAGGAATCGTTTAGCCCAGATACCATACATCAACTACTAAAAAGTACAATTGTACCATACTTAGACATAACTCTCTATTCATAACTTCTTTATCATTATCTTTTTATAGACATTGTCTATTTATTATCACCTTACATCCTTATTATTGGAGTTGGGTAACCCCACATTTATATTCCTTAAAACTCTGCGAGATTCTTCTTTGAATCCTTTCACGCAAGTTTTAATCCCTTATTGTTCAAACTCTATTTGAACTTATTCGTTCATTATCTTCACCTCTCTTCTCTAAGGTTATAGCCTACGGTACTCCTACCTAAGGTTTATAACCTACAGCTCTGATACCAACTGTAACGACCCCAAAATCTATACAATTTAAATCCCGACTTCGGTCGTTAACCATACATTTAACCTCTAAATAATACATCATTATTCGATGTTAAACTTAATAAAATTGCGGAATAATTAAAACTTTTATACATTTCCTTCTTTCTTTCCCTAAATCGCAACCTTTACATTACATCTCTTTGATTCAATCTTATATCATGAATCGTTACATCATAACTAAATATCCATATACATTGGATAGCTCAACTTACATTTCAACAACATGTTACGTTCAAAATATGAAATACATTTCTCATAAAACATAAGTAATCTTCGTGAATATAGATCTCTCTATAACTCACATAGCACGTATCTTTACCTTAAAATCTTGACCTGCAAAAGTGGTTATTTGCAAGAGTGAGCTCGACAGCCCAGCAAAGTCTAACAGTTTTCATGCATCACATAACACATAATAACATGCTCGACATACATCTCATTAAAGTAACATGGCATACATGCTTTTAATTCACATAACAAATATAAAGATTGAGTTCCTTACTCAATCATCATTACTTAGCCAAAACAATGCAGTCATAAATTGACTTTAACATTTCATGATTTCAACATGCATAACATATCATGTAATTTAAAATAGTTCATCAAGTCTACGTAGAAAATAGGAACCGAAAGACTTGTCTTGATCGTTGTTTACCAATAATAGCTTAACAGCTTACAGTTATCTGCACTTCACGTGCCCTACACAATTATATATTCATACACATCAACTATTAGTCACATAACAACACATAGCAATTGTAATGTAAACTCTACTCCACATCTCATAATCTTTCCTATTAAAAAATACACAATGGTCAATTAGATTGTGTTAACTTTTCGACTTATGACTCACTATATTTCTTCTTAGTCAAACTCGAAGTTCAAGTGCTTAAGTCTTGCTAGGACTACTTATTGGTTTTATTTTAAACCCATTTCATATCCTATAATATTCATTTCAATTGAATTGAAACACTTTTTAAGTTCATTAACACTTGGCACGGCGTTTCGACGTTCAATCGTAACACGCCCGATTTGCCTCTCTTGTGTATGCTTACTATGCTTCTATAACTTATCTAATACATTATTTATTAATGTTAAGCATCATTATATTTACTAAAATTCATGTTTTATAACTTAGGACATCATCTTTTATGGTCTGGAGCACTACACATGCATATGTGCATGCCCGACACCCTCCGATTTCCTCTGAAAACACAACAGTCCTAAAGATGACCATTTTGACCTATCCTAATGACCTCAACTTTCAAAACTTAAAGAACGAAAGTTGTAGGTCTACTCGTCCTCGTTTCGGATCATCTTGAATCACCTCAATCGGAGTTCGTATGAGGAAGTTATGGCCATTTTACTACAGGAGGTCAAAACTGTCCAAGTCAGACTTCTGTCCCCGCGCTGGGGCGCGAATTTCAGCACTGGGGCACCAACTTCTGGCGCTGGGGCGTGAATTTTGGCGCCGGGGCGCGATTCTTGGCGCTGGGGCTCAAATTTTGGCGCTGGGGCGCCGAAACTTGCAGAACACAGCCCACGATGAACAGAACAACTAAATTTTTGTCTATAACTTAATTTCTAACGCTAATTAACATGTATAACTTATGCCAATTACACATATACACATTACCCAACATGCATATACTAATTTAAACCATTAAACAATAATTTTAGAAAACTTAAATCATTGTACGCACTGTTTTAAAACCAAAACTCTATTATCGATGTTTGTTTACAAAGTTTAACACTGAAATTCTTATTAGTCATCAACTTAGTCCATTCCAACTATAATCTCATCGTTTCTTACCAAGTTAATATATTCAGTGTTCAATTTTACCATTAATTCACCACCAAACTATTATAGACAATTACATTATATTAATATTTAGTATTTTTACCAGTCATTTTTGAACATCTATAAACTTCAAATAGTTTCTTCCTTTCTAAACGAGACTAGCGTACAATCCCTTATCTAAACATAAACTCTAGCATTACAATTACCTACAAGTGCAATTATTCAGTTTATACAACAATTCAAGAGAATTTAAACTTCACAGAGAATTTGTAAAGAATTTTTACACAGTGAAACTCATGAAAAATTATGTCGTAGCATATATATTAAGGGTTATATAACATACCTTCAATTTGCTCAGACAATTCTTGCTAACTCTTGTAATCCTTGCTAAAATTGCCAGAAATTGCTTAAGTTCTCTCACAATTCTCTCAACTCTCTGTAATCTCTAGGCTAGCAAACTAGAATACGTAAAAAGAACAACTGATAGCTTTAAGGCGAAAAACCAAAACTGATAATCTTTAATACGCCAAACTTAATAAAATAACAGTTACAAAACTAACGTATATAATATAAATATATTATATTTATTATTTTATTTATTTTATTGAAATTCAAAAATTAAAAATTCCAAAAGTCATAAGGTTTTGTTTGGCAAAATACTTTAAAATTAAAGACTTAATATATTTAAATATATTTAAGCATTGTTTGGCAAGATAAATTAAAACTACTTTAATTTATTTTAATAACCATTTATAATATAGTTATTTGTCACACTTCTAATTAATTAAGTTTTCATATTTAATTTAATTAATTCTAATAATAATTCATTGCATAATATAATAATTTATTTAATCATTATAAACTCTCTAACTTAATTATTAAATTAAATTAGATTACTATTTCAAAAAAATTACTTTCCCTAACTCATTAGTTATTTATTAAACAAATAAATAATCAAATCACATCAAATCAATTAAACAAATACTTATTCAATGATAAACACATCCATTAAATATTTATATAATTCAATAAATATTTAAATATTATAATTAAAAATCTAGATTGTTACACAAATGACTATAAACTTTCTCTCCATCCAAGTTTTAGGTTGAAGATGACATCTTGAAGGAAATCTGAAATAGGTCATAAGAACATCATAGGCCTAATAAACTTTATGTGAAGTAATCGTTGCTGGTGGGTTAGTATGTATGTACAAGCCTATGTTCTAAGTGTTTGACAACTCACATAGTATGATCAGTTATACAAAAGGATCTGGCTGATCTGTAGAAACTGATCACCTCCATGGATCAACTAGATACTCATAAATCATAGAGTTGATTCCTACTTTTAACACTTAAACACTGTGAACAGAATCCAGTAAATGATGAAACCATCATAGATAGAGAGTTTTATTAAATGCCATATCCTACACTTACTCACCATCATGCATCTCAAAATGTATTATCTTAAGATAGTTGCATGCATGAATATGTCTGTTGGTGATAAATATGATGATTACCCAAATAAGAGGAACATGGGTCTAGAAAACTAACCTAGCAGGACCCATTTAATTATGGGTACCAAAAATAGAAATATATTTAAACCTGCAGGTACTTGGTCAGTCTGACAACACTAAGGAATGATGAAGCAGAAGACTTCAGTCAAGAAGACTCAACCAGCAGAAGGCTAAGGACAATTCAGAGATGATTCTGATAGAGTTCCTATTTGTCCAAGCCTGACCTTGAAGATCCTCTGAGCTAATCAGAATGGAGCTCACATGGCTGCTAATCTGTATATGGAAGCAATCCATTCAGCCAAAGAAGAAAAAGGGTCTTATGTGCTCAAAAGACAATCAAGAATGCTATATGGGAAGAATCCTCAAGGAAGTTCACAACAGAAGATTATCGAGCATCATTTAAGAGGAACTTATTGCGAGAGCAGAACTTCACAAACACAACTGTCAAGACTACGTTCGTAGTGCTGGCAAATGATCGTAGAGTGACCTATCATGAAAATACTCATCTCTACGATGCACGGAGATCTAAATAATGATGGAGATTCCAGCCAGAGAGAAATATGCAAGGCTGCCTTCAAATGAATTTGAAGAAGAGGGAATCACAACTATCTGGGAAGACATCATCAACAATGGGGGAGCCGTGATCTGTTAAGGAACAACAGCACTGAGATATACTATGAAAAGTTATACCAACTACAGAGTCCCAAAACTTTGTGGCTGATGAACCAAATGAAAATCCATAGTCAGTAGGAACGTCTCAAAACGTACTACTGATATCCCTTCAGCCACCTAACCCATAATCGTGAAGTGCCTACGATCAAATATACGATCGTAGTGTAAGAAGCAGGAGGACACCACGATTTCAACAATGCAATTGTCTAAAGCTGGTAGAAGACCTCCAACTCAGAAGAGGTCGAATGAGATGTCATTACAAATCACTGCTATAGTATTCCATCTGGAAAGCGCCTCAGGGACAAACCTGACCCTTAGCTCACTCTAAGAGGTTAGCCCTTCCTGGGCTACCTTAACCCAGAAGGAATGCTTGATCAAGTTCATCTTAAGGACCAAGTCAGTCAACGATCGAAGAGTCGAGGTTGAAGAGAACTCAACGATCGTAGTGCTACCTCAACGATCGTAGAATACAACTCAACGATCGTAATCCTACCAAAGGGTACCCCAGTTCACAAGGAGCTTAAAAAAATGAGACATTTGCTAAACCATTCAAGTTGAGGAGATAAGTTCGAATACATCAGTGATTGAGCTATGCTGCATCAAAGTAAGGATAAAAGACAAAGCCATCCACTGCAGTATCTTTCAGAAGTTGATCGTTGAGTCAACAAAGGAAATCGTAGAGTCTATAGCTGCCTCATCATGCTACTCTACGAATCAAAAGGTCAATGGTCAAAGCCACGTCAATTAAACGTCTACTCTTCTAAAAGGAAAATATCTAACTGAAAAGTTATGGGGGAGTTACAGCTCATTACTGGGCAATGTGCAACCAATGAATGGCTGACACATCACTGAGTATGCAGAGTTAGAAGGAACTGCCTTAAAGACAATTTTAAATCTGCAGACAGTTAACAAAAGCTATAGAACCTTTCTCCCTCCCATTTTTAAACCCTAGAATCCCCTCAAGAGCCAAAATTAGTTAACCCTCCAGAGTCCTACCAAATCACAGCCAGCCATCTCGCATAAACCTCTCTAAATCAAGCACCCACAGTCTTTGAACTATTCATATGGAGAACTGGCAAGTTATCACCGGCATTCAGCTCAGAACCAAATCGTTTGAGAAATCTGAGAAGAGGTTCAGGGACATTCTTGAACTCTTGAAGAAAGCTGGGTTCTTAGAATGCCTTGAGGCAAGTACTCGTGTGTACATTGACCTAGTTAAAGAGTTTTACTCAAGCGTCTCCATAAACTCTGGAACCCTGTCTACCAAGGTTAAAGGTCAGACTCTGAAGCTGAAATCTTCTGACCTCAATCAATGCCTAGGTTTTCCTAACTAAGGGTTGAAGAACCTTGAAGATGTCAACACTGAACAAGCAAAGGAGTTGATGGGGTACCAAAGAAACCCTAGTTTCAAAGACATGAAGAAGAAGGAGTTTTCTGAGGAATATGAGTTCCTAGCTGAAATTGTTGGAAAGTGCATACTGTGCAAAAACACTGCACATGATACAGTGATTGACCAACAGCTGAAGATATTGTCAGCAATAGTCCTAAAGAAACAAATTGACTTTGGAGCTATCTTGTTCGATCAAATCTCCAAGTGGGTAGGGAAGGCTGAGAAGAAGAAGACCACTGAAAAACCCCTAACCAAAGTGTTTCATGGAAGGATGCTGAGTATTATACTGAAGAAGAAACTAGGAGGGAAAATCAAGGATGATGAAGGAGAAACATTGAATTTGCACAAAGTGATGTCTCCACAATTATTTGAGAACTGGAAGAAGAACCCTAAGGAGAACAAAAGGCTGACAGCTGGGAGCAGCAGTAAAGCCTCTGCAAAGAAGAGAAAGATAGTAGAGGCAGAGAGCTCTGAGTCTGATGACTCTGTAGAAGCAGAAATCTCACCAGCTAGGAAGAAATCAAAAGTAGTAAAGAAAGCTGGTGATGAGAAGAAAGCCCAGGCCCCATCAAGGAGAGTCTCCTCAAAGGACAAGGATAAAGAAGAAAAAGTCCTAACTGCTGAAACAACAAAAAGAAGAAGCAGCAGGTTGCTTCAAGGGCCAGTTAGCAAGAAAGCTAAGGTGGAAGACACACCAACCTTAGCTTCCCAAATCAGTACATCTGATGAAGAAAGAGACGTAGAGTCAGCAGAAGAAAAAGAAACAGATGTCAAGGTCCAGTCCCCACAGTCAGCTTCTAGAAATCAAAATGAAGCTGATGGGATGGAAGAAAGTGTAGCTACTGCTGATGAAGAAGAATGTACAAGCCCAGTGGATAATTCTCAGAGTAGTCACTCTAATGATAAAGAAGAAATCCAAGATGACCAAATTGCATCCCCAAATGCAACTGCCCCAATGACGCAAGATGATAGGTCAAGTAATGCTGTGTCTGAAGAAGAAGAACTTGCCCCCACCAATCCAGATAGCCACCTTGCTGAATCAAGAGTTGATGAGATGACAGAAGAAGAGTCTGTTCATGCCAGTGCTGAATCTCAAAGAAGTCTGTCTGCTGAACCAGAGAAGTCAGAGTCTGAAGAAGAAGAAGAGTCTGACTCTCCAACACCTGAACCTCCAAGAAGAAGGAAAAGCTACAGACTGCAGGCCAAGTTTGCCTTCAAAAGAAGCAGTGGTCAATCAGATGCCATCATTGAATTGAGCGATGATGAGTCTGTATCCTAGGGAGAAAATACTGAAGAAGAAACCAGTAATGAAGAAGATGAATCTGAAGAAGATCTTGCTGCAGAAGGTTCTGAGAATGAAATGCAGCAAGAGGAATTCCCTGCTGAAAATGATCAGGAAAGTTCAGGCTCCGAGAGAGAAGAGATTGAAGAAGATTCTGGTTCTGCACCTCAGGAAACAGGCAAACAAGAAGATTATCCAGTTCTCTCTCCTGCAAGATTTAGCAGAAGGATCGTAGAGGAAGTGTCAAATGATCTAACAGATGCTCCACCAGAGAGATGGCCTTTACTGAAGGAGATGGAAGCTAACTCAGCTGGTGCTACAAGACATTTCCAAGCATGGAACTGGTAGCTCAAAACTTCCCTAAGGTGAAAAGTTATGCTACAAAGATGATTACAAACCAGCCTCATTTCAAGGTCTATCGACATGCTGGAAATCTTTATATCCCCTACGATTGTAGAGTGGATTCTGAAGGACAAAGAGCCATGACCAAGGAGCTGGTCGTAGAGTCTGTTCACTCTACTGCTGATGATGTTCAAGCTCAGAACCAGAAGCCTCCTTATGCTCAAGCACTACTATCAGACATTCACTCATCCTCAACCAGTGGTTGGAACTCAACGATTGCTCAAATTCTCCAAGCCTTTGAAAAACTGTCCAAAGATGAAGATCGTAAAGTCCAATCCAATGCTCAGCCTGAAGCTGCCCAACAAAAGGATCAAACTACTTTGGAGCAGGAACTACTGAAGAGTTCTGATTATCTAAGCAAGAAAATTTCTCTGTTCACTGGAGAATCACAGCAGCAGACAGCAGCAGGAGATAATTCTTTCCAGCACAAGTTTCAAGCTACTTTGGCTGATGTATCTCTCAAACTCCAAGAGAGAGATAACATCTATCAGAAGGTCATACAAGATCAAAAGACTGAAGCTCTACGAATTCAGAAGGCCAATGAAGAGCAGATTCAAGCCCTCTCTGACAAGATTGATGATATGAGGCAGACCTTCTCAGTGCAACTTGAGCTAGGCCAGCAAGAACTAAAGTTTGAAGTTGCCAACTCCTCCTACCTGATGGAGCAGCTTATGTCCAACATAGAGCAGCTCTCTCAAATGATTGATGACAAAAAGGGGGAGAAAAAGAGGCATAGAAAGAAGAGGAGCAGAAGGCACCAAAGGAAGAGTAGAGGGTTAAGGGAGAAGAAGTCAAAGCAGAAGAAAGCAGTTGCAGATAAAGAGTCATCATCTGAGGGGGAGCCAGAAGATGATGATAACAAGATTGCAAAGTCTAATGGGAGCATGATCAGAAAGATGTTGAAGAGGACCCAAGCAAAGACAAAAGGTCATCATCCTAAGGGGAGCAAGAGCAAGAAGAACAATCAGATAAGTAGCTGATCAACAAGCATCCTGGAAACATACATGGAGCCAAAGAGGTGCATCTCTAACTAGTTAGGTATGTTCTGGATCCAGGATGTAGAATGTCTCAATGTATAAACTGCCATATCAATATAAATGACATTTATGATTAACTATTTTAGAAATATAGCTGCTCACTGTATATAAGATTCATTCATAACATGCATATGCACTTATTATTTTTGTCATAATCAAATAGGGGGAGATTGTAAGGAATAAGCATGTGAATGCTATTCCTATTTATATATGAATGAATAATATGCAAGTATGCTTGCATTAAGAAAAGATGTAAAGTCCCTTGATAGATAATAAAAATATGTGTACAAGAACTTAGAATGAATTGATCAAATATGTTAGGTTGATCCTACATAAGAAAGACATCTTTGTAAAGTCCTTAAAAAGAAAAGATGTACAAGGACTATAAAGATAGAAAGATCAAGCTTGTTAGGTTGATCTTATGATGTAATAGATAGGCTAGTCTGATCGTCGAGCACTGCACCAGAAGTCGTAGTCTGCCAGGTGAGTAGGTTAACTCGAGAGCTATCGAGGCAGAATAGGAGTATGCAAGATAGTAGATCTCGGAGTTCGTAGACTGCCAGGGAAAACGAAGAAGGATCGTAGTGTATCGAGTAGAGCTTCCTTGGGATCGTAGTGTGCTGAGGAAGTCATGTTCAGAATCGTAGAGACAGCCTGCCTACGAGCCGACCGATCATCTGCCGAAGCCAAGACAGAAACGTAGACTACACTTAGAGTCATAGAGTCTACTGATGCCAAAGCCAAGTCAAGGATCGTAGATCACACTCTGAGTTCGTAGAGTTTATTGATTACATGCAAAGATCGTAGTCAAGCAAGATCAGATGAAGACAACAAGCACAAGACATAAATTGTAGTGTTAAGATCTGATCTCAGGATCATAGTGTCTGTACAAGCCGAAGCTGAATCGTAGAGTGCAAAACTACGATCTAAGAAGAAGTGCTCACAATGCCAAGGATGAATCGTAGAGCATATACGGTTCTCAACAAATGAGCACTCATAGAATATCCAAAGGAACGAAGCCTCTGGTTCAAGCTGCAAGCTACATCCAAGGAATCCAGAGAGCACTCAACGAATGGCATGCAGGCTAACAGAAGATCTAAGCACCAACCCAATAAGCATCAAGATTGAGTTGTAAGGTCATTCGTGATGAAGTCTTCCACAAGGAGATCCAAAGAAGACTTCAGAAGCTGACTAAGAAAAGTCAGCTAATGCAGTAGCTATCAAGTGAACAGAAGACAACGATCTTGGAAGCAACCAAGATCGTAGTGTTTGCCAAACAAAGAAGGAACTGATGGAAGGTGAACCGAGATACTGGTCAGCCTCTGAAGAGCAAGGCTAAAGTGATTAAGTGTAGGGTCAGTTCATTGATGATAAGTGAACGGGAGATCATAAGGAGAAAGCAAGCTAGACGCGCCACAAATCTGAAGTGTCTTAATATTCAGAAGGGGACCAGAGCAAGGAATTAGGCCATCAGTCTCTAGGAACAGTTGAGGCAAACAAAAGTATTGAAGCACTGCACAATACAAGGAAGATGTGTTCTACATTGAAGATCCAATCAATACTCTTCAAGATCGTAGTGGTAACTCTACCAGTCAATGAGCAACACTCAACAAGACACTACGATCGAGTCCTTGAAGACGTGCATCAGAATCGTAGAATCCGAATAACTGAAGACTGAAGCATTGGCAAAGGTTCAATCTAAAGGGTAATATTCGAACAATTGCTTATTAAGAGCATCGATGCAATAGGACAACCTCTGATCGAGAAATCAGAAAGAGGTAATAAAGTCTTCGACTTGCCCAAGACATTAAAGTGATACATCTGACAGGGTAGGTGAAACAGTAGACTGCAGCGTCAGAAAAAGTATGACAAGTCAAATCAAGCAGTCTACCTCAAGCAACTCGAGATCTATGAAGAGATTTGAAAAGCCTTCAATGGCTACTTTCCAACGGAAGGATTGTGAAGGAGTATAAATGAGGAAGAGCTTCAAAGATCAAAGGTTGCTGGAGTTGCCGAGTTTGGAGAGAAGGTGGATTGATCTAAACCATGTGAAACAGTGAGTCAGAAGGATCACTCTACGATCCACCAAGAACAATCAGAAGTTAGATAAAGAAAGAAGTAGAAGTGTGAGTTCTACTATGTAGAAGTGGGAGTTCTACTACATGAAGAGTGTTCAGAACTGCCGAGAGAAAGAAGAGCATCATGACATCTTGATGTCCATCATGGGAATACTCTAAGTACAATAGAGAAGAGCCTACAGTCATCTTAGCAAGTCCATCATGAGAAGGCATAAAGTAGTAGAAGGGAGATCACAAAAGCCATCTTGGTGTCAAGCATGAGAAAGCTTCTAAGTACCTAATAGAAGAGCCTACTGTCAGCTTGGAAGCCTCTCATGTGCAGTCATCAAGTACCAAGGAGAATGATCTTCAAGGAAGTTCAACAAGGGGTCATCTAAAGTGGTTAAGTAAGCAAAGAAGCTGAGCATCATGCAACACTTAGCTGCACTTCAAGGATGATCAAGCCAAGCTGCTAAGTATAGAAGATGTTCAGAGCATGAAGACATCTTAGCAGCTCAGCACCGACTCCAACAACAATAAACAAACAATTCAACAAAGCCAGGGCCTGAGGGGGCCTGAGGGGGCCTGAGGGGTCCTTGTTTAGAGGGACTAAACAAAGCAGGGCCAGAAGGGTCCTTGTCCGAAGGGACTAATCAAAGCAGGGCCAGAAGGGTCCTTGTCTGGAGGGACTAAACGAAGTTCCAAGGCTGCTGGCCTTGAAGAGTTCTTAGTGAACTGAAGTCCCAAGGCTGCTGGCCTTGAAGGAATCTGAGTGATTCAGGGTGCTGCCCTTCCTTAGTGGAAATCCTGCTAGTTGAAAGCAGAAGAATGGATTTGGAGCTTGAGTCTCTGAACCACTTAAAACCCCTTGTGTCTTTTACATTATGTCATTTACATTATGTACTATAACTGCTATAACTGCTATGTATGTTTTAACTGCTTACAACTAAACTTACTCTACGAACAATGTATGTATGATTATGAATATATCAATGAGGGGGATCTTTTACTTATTCCGCTGTGCTTGAAAAGATTCTTATGTTGTCACATGTTAATTATGAACAATATAAATATAAATCAGAAAAGTATTTGAAATGAAAAGGATCTATTCAACCCCCCCTTCTAGATCTATTGTGCCCTCTGGGAACTAACATAACCTAATCTAATGAGCATAAAATTGTATTAATCATATAATGAGATGTTAAAAAAGATTAGTAATATGTCAATGATGATTTCAAGTGATTAATTTATATGTTGAATGCGTACTTAAACTCATTGTTCGTGGGGTTTAATAACATGTTTAAGAGTTAAAGTTTGTGTATGTGGTTACTATAATCAGATTTAGAGCTAAGTTAAGTTAAAAGAAAGTATACTCGTGATGTTAGTTGTGTTATAATCAATTGGCATTGTGACTTTAAATGGTAAATAGGGTTAATTGGAGAACGTGTATTGTAAATTTATAGCTTACGGATGAGACAAGTTTCCTTACCCTATCTTTATTACAATTACGCAAGTTCCCTAATGCTAAACTTTCATTGAGCAAGTTCTTAAATCCTAGTCTTATATTGAGGAAGTTTCATATTCTTATTTCTAGCTATTCAGAGCTTAATTTATTCAAGTTCATTATTCCAAATAAGATGTTCTAACTCTTTTGAAACAATGCTTTGACTATACAATGATTGTTCAATTGTATATAGTTGAGATTCAATCTTTGATTTAAATACCGATTTCATTATTGTATTGAACCCTTGAATGGCTAGCGAACCTTTATTGATTCAATTAGCATAGTTGATGAGTGTTCTAAATTCTAGAACTTTTATTGAAGTTAATCTAAACCAAACTAGACTCTTATGTCAAAACTGAGATGAACAACCCTATTATAGGGGATTATATTACGTGTTAGCTGTGACACCCCCAAATTCGGGTACTTCATTTCCACCAAATTTGGCGCCCACTATCAAAATAATTACATCTAACTACCCATAATAAAGGATAAAATATTAAATAAATAACTTAAACAATAATCTCTCCCATTAAAGGGTTACATCATAATCTCAAAATAAATCTCAGGTTATCTAACCTTAAAATTATTACATCAGTTTGCGGAATACATTATAAAATAAAACAAGTCTTAAAACTTCAAGCATTTAAATAAACTTTAACTAATTCTTCATCACTTAGACATCTTGCCCTTTCCCTTGCTAGTAGATGGATCATCACCTCTTTCAACTTTAGTTGCATTGTTTAATTGCAAGAGTGAGCAAACAATTGCTCACTGACATAAAGATAGTATAATAACAACATGAGAGTGAACAACGAATACTGAATAATAAAGAACTTGTTCTACAAATCGAAATAGAAAACAAGTTCGAACTTTAATTATCTGAGGGTCTTAAGACCACGAACTATGTCCACGGTGTTTAGGTATTATTACCTAACCTTAACAGTCATTTAGACTATACAGACTCTTTTTAAAGTACTTAGGTGGATCATCCCCTTATACCATGTATTGTGCACAAATATCTAAACGTTACACGTACAAAATCCCCTATGTTAGGGTTGTTTGTCTCAGTTTGAATTTAGAATTTTCGTACTGAAGAAAGTTTAGTTTGGAACTAGCTTATCAGTGTTTCTAGAATTTTAGAACACTTATTCAATTTCCATCAATAAAGGTTTAATACAAGAATATATAACTGGACAAGGCTATCAAAGTCAAAGATCGAATATCAACAATATATAACTGAATAAGGATGATATATATGCAAAGTATTATATTCAAGGAATTAAAACAATCTCCTTTGAATCAATGTGTTTGAGCAATATATGTTTTGAATACTAATAACAAGAAATGAGAATGTGAAACTCATTCGATGTAACAAATTAGGTTACATGAGCTTATTCAATCATTCATCAGAATAGAATCAATGGTCTTGCTCAATGACAAAGATAAGGTTTAGAAACTTGCACAATTATTATAAGAGGAGGGTTAAAGAACTTGCACAATTATGAAAGTAGAGTTAGAGAACTTGCCTTGTTTGTAAGCTACACAAGTATAAAATAATCCCAAATTATCCTACATACATCATTAAAACCGCAACAACAATTAGTTGTATGAACATTAACTTTAAGGGTTTAAACCATCATTTAGGTCATAACCTTAACTTAGCATCTAACCATGTTGGTTAACATACTTAACGAATATGAAATCTCATTACGAGCCAACATAACTTAATCGTTCACCTCTAACTTTGAAAACACCACATGCATTTGGTTTCATTTTATAACTTATTTAATAATTATTTAAAAATCTTTTACACTTTGTATTACAACGCATGACAACCCGTTATTGTAGTCTATATTATGTCTCGACATCATTAACATGCATGCTAGACTAATATAAGTCTGATACACATAACCTGCAAATAGGCAGAAGTCACTGCTTGGGCTCAGGGCACGGCGCAGCTGCTCTGTCCCTTGCCTTGGCACCGGCGCAGCTGTGCTGGTGCTCGATTGCAGAAAACCCATTGGCGCAGCTGCGCTTGGGACTGGCGCAGCTGCGCAATTTTTTACCTTGGCACCAGCGAAGCTACGCTGGTGCACAGACAGACGCAGACTCGGCATGAACAGTAGCCATTTTTAGCCCAACTAACAGAAATTTCACCCATCAAACAGTGAAATTAACATCTACAATTGGTACAGACTATTACAAACATGTTTGCTAACATTTACAACCAATTAACACAAGTTATTATCAACTAAAACTAGTTTAATTTCTCAAAATTCCATATTTTCAAATAAAACTCCATTTTTGAACTTCTTCCACAAAAATCATCACTGACATCTCAAAACTTGGCCAAAACACTTAATTCAAATTACGTTATGCTCATTTCTTAATAAGCTAGCATAAACAAGACTCAATTTACAGTTTAGCATACGAATTGACCACTAAAATTGGTACTTACACAAGCCACATAAGAAAATATATACTAACATTACTTTTCTTCCTTTATAACTATAATTAGCTCACAAATTCTTGTTTACATACAAATTCAAACATAACCACCACATATAATCATCACAATTCAATTGTCTAGCAACAATTCAACAAAAACCCAACTTCAGAGAATAGAAAATTACAACATTGAGAATTAGAATTAGGGAAATCCTTTGATGATAGCAAAGTTGATAGCAATCCTTTTCCAAAACCCTTCTTCTCCAACTCAATATCACTGTGATTACTCTCTTTTCTTCCAAGCTCTCTCTCTAATTCTCTATTATCTAGTTAGCTCTAGGCAAAGAAATAAGACGCATATAATAAACTGGCCACAAACCCACGTTCGTCAGTTAAAAAATAAAAAGACGTCAGTTGGGAAAAAGCCAAAGGTCATGTTTGGCTAACCACATAATTCCCAAACCAAATTATTATTATATTATTTATATTATATAGTTACTTTGTGTCACACGCTATTTAAATAATTTTAGTTTAACTAATTTAAATAACTAATAATAATAATAAAAACCTTATTATCATTATACTTATAATTAATAAATAATTATATATATCTAATTTAATTAATAAATTAGAAACATCACTTTATTTAATTTATTTATTTCCTTTAAACTAAACAATTCATTTAATTTAATTATTTTCTTAAATATTAAGAAATTAATTTAATTTAATTATTTTCTTAAATTAAATCCTTCACATAAATTATCAATACTCAATTTAATTAACATTAATCAATTTAGTTATTAACTCACCACAATTCATTAATTATTTATTTTTATCAATAAATAAATTATTTAAAATATTTATTTAACTCAATAAGTATTTAAATTAAATTACAAATCTCTTTATCGTTACATCCTTCCCTCCTTAAAAGGATTCTGTCCCCAGAATCACAACTCGAAAAATTCATTCATTACATTCTTCCCTCCTTAACAAGATTCTATCCCCAGAATCGCTATACAAAATCAAGCAAACAATTGAGGATAATTCTTCATCATAACGCTTTCAAGTTCCCACATAGCTTCCTCAGCATTGTGGTTGCTCCAGATTACCTTAACAGAAGGTATCACCGTATTCCTCAGTACTTGCTCTATTCTGTCAATAAATTGAACAGGGATTTCTTCATATGTTAAGTCTTTCTTAAACTGTAAGGGCTCATATTCTATAACATGCTTATAATTAAGTTTATATGGTCTCAACACCGAGATGTGGAAAACATTATGGATATGCACTAATTCTGGAGGTAAAGCTACCTCGTATGCCACTTCACCCACACGTCAAAGCACTTCAAAAGGACCCGTGACTCCCCCAAATTCGGGTATCTTCCAACCCGACAGATGGTGCTACACGGTGCTACAGTTCACATAAACATTCAATTGAAAAGCCTCAAAAGAACGGATATATATATATATATATATATATATATATATATATATATATATATATATATCAAAAGAATATTTGCATACCCCTGGTTCTTTACAACCAATACATTGTCTTTGTCATAATATCAATATTATTTCTTACAAAACCTATACTATTACATAAGCAATCTACGGGTTCACCTTTGCTTTCCCTTTATCCTTGCCGGATCGATCAGTCCATTCTGTCTTAGCTGCATTCATATGGTTCAAGCAAGAATGAGCCTAACTAGCTCAGCAAGTACAACAATTCTAGAAAAATAGCATGCTTGAAACATAGGAATCGTATATCTTCCATAACTGAACAATAGTTATGAAGTACTATTGGTAATTCAAAATAGCACTTCTTTTTTTTTTTATTCAAAACATTTTACAACAACAATATTCAGTAAAACATCAATTCCGGTTCAAGATCGTAAGCATTTCATAAGTACTTTGAAAAGGACATCCCTGCACGAAGTCCGTAAGTCCGGTATAGCTTACGAGCACGTCTAGGTGATCAGCCTATAGTACTTTATGTTGATCAACACTACATTCATTAAACGTGTATACGTTTAAGTTGTGGCAACCTCACGTGCTTGTCGTTTGACGACAAAACCATTTGAGCATACACAATCTACTTTTGAAAACCACAACAATATTAGTTTGGTAAATTCTTATCAATACTTGATAGAATAACATAGCATACGTCTAGCCGAAAGGATTGGCTTTGACATTCCTCATATACTAACTCATGCGAAGAATACATGAATCACAAAGACTTATCCAGATTGAACTAGAACAAGGGTTAGAGTACTTGCCTTTAGCGTCTGCTACTATTTATAACATGTGCATTTTACGTCTTTAAGGTCTCTACATTAAATAATAACATCACATAGTATATCAGGTCATGAATGATTACACATGGTTCCTAAAGAATCTTACCCTACTTCTCAATCTAATTACGTATTAGAATTGTTATTTATAGGTTCCGGCTTTCCACTACGTCCTTCTTATATTCATAAGTAATTGACTTAACTTAACTCTAAGTGTTCATGCTTAAGACTTAATCATGTCTTAACAATGTTTCTTTTAAGATCTTTAGTTAATGTTCATCCATTACTAATCATGTTCAGCATGTAAACATTAATTACTATCTAGGTTATGAAGCTGGCGCTGCGGCGCTGGCTATTATACTTGGTGTCACGCTGCGGCATCACCTATTGTTGCCCAGAAACCGGACTCGGTGCTGCGGCGCGAGTCCCTTTGTTACTGGTTGCGCTGCGGGGCGAGTTTGCAGGGGACTAAGGCCACTTTGGCGTTGCGGTGCCGGAATTTTGGCTTGGAGTCGCGCTGCGGCGCGGACTCTGTGCCACAGAAATGTTTGACAGATTTTTCAAATGTTGAGATTCTCGGACTCGTAACTTCTTCGTTAAAAGTCTGAATTGGCTCGTTCAAGAGCTTACGATTCACAAATCACGTACTCTATGCGTTCGTGCAAGAATTTTATCTATTCGACTTCGTTTGCTAACATTTCATCTATTAGTCCATTTTTAACGAAAACGATAAACGTTCGTGAACGTTCAACTCTCGTTTCTTCGTTCTAAGTCGGAATCCGGTCATTTTCGAGTCCGCAACTCTATAATGCCAAATATGACTTGTCTCCATTGAAAACCAACGTAAACGACTTCAAACACAAAATACGACTTCCATTCTGAGAATTTCACTAATTCGACGATTATCGTCCAATCGTGCAAATTTCGGCGAAACGTTATTACTAGTGATTTGTTTATCATTCTAAACACATTCATCCCATTATCTAGACATCTCAACATATGTATTACAATAACTTATATTCCAATTCGGTTATGGTTTATTTATAAGTTCATAACAACAATTTCTTCATACATGATTTTTATTTCCTTATAACTTATTCGGCTTAGGTCCATTGCTTATCAACTTCTCCTATGTTCTTAACATCTAAGTTCATTAGATACTTCTCTTATCAACCTACCATGATAGAGATGAAGAAGACAAGATCATTTACCTTTGATGATTACTTCACTTGCTTTGGAAATCTACTAAGGAAAGGTTAAGCTCAAAGTGCTTATTGACTCTAACAAATAAGTTGTTTAAGAGAGAGTTGTTGGATGAAATAACAAACCCCAAATTAATGAAAAAGGCTTGCTATTTATAGAGCTTTCAAGGTTAGGGTAATTAGGTCATTATATCAACCCACCTCCTTAAATTAACCTCCTTACTATTCATTACTTGTTGCCCACAACTCTTATCCATTCCTTGGTCATTACTTAAAGTTCTTGCTCATCACTCCAAGTGCTTGGTTACCACTTCACCCATGGGTTGCCCCATGGATCTTGCTTTACCTATTGGATCATCCTTTGGGCTTAGTAATTAACTTAATTAACTTAGTCTTTGGGCTTGTAGTAATCTATTATAGGCTTCATGTCATTACTACATGGGCTTTAAAAATAATCTCACATAGGTTTACACCTTAATCTTATTGTACTTATATTTCATACAAAGTTACCTTAGTTCATTTCATTAGGTTTTAATACCTATATTCCCAAATTAAGTCCACATGCGAATTATTGCATTTTCCATACTTAGATTATTATTACATAATCCATCTCGCCTCGATATTCTAACATTACATATTTCTCGGAAGTTCAAAAATAATTCCCGAGCGGTAAACGGTGAATAGTGTTTTTCGTAAACTTTCTCGAAAAACACTTATTTTTGTCTTAAAAATTCAAAAACTTTAATTCTCTCACGTGGTTCGAATACTACGATCTTCTGACGTTTCTAGGTTATAGAATGACATACATCTTATTAACACATATAATAACAAATAATATTATTTTATTCATCATTTAATTCTTTCAAATATTTTTACAAAGGATTCGAATTTCTCAGGCGTTACAGGACCTATAAACCTAGGGCTTATCTTCTCTTTCTTACCAAATCGAATTTTCCCCTTCTAGGGAGATACTTTCAAGAAGACATAACTTCCAACATCGAATTCATGATTTTGTCGGTGTTGATCGACATATTTCTTCTGTCTATCCTGTGCAGCTATCAATCTTGTTCGAATCACCTTGATGATCTCGACAGTCTGCTGTACCAATTTTGGACCCAATAGCTAACGTTCACCTACCTCATCCCGGCATTACGGAGTTCTGCATTTTTTGCCATATAACACTTCGTAAGGCAGTATGCCAATACTCGCGTGATAACTATTATTATAGGAAAATTCAACCAACGATAAATGATCATCCCAATTTCCCTTGAAATCCATAATACATGCTTTGAGCATATCCTCTAGTGTTTGGATAGTTCTCTCGCTTTGTCCATCGGTTTGAGGATGGTACGCTATGCTCATTCTCAGCTGTGTTCCCAAACATTCTTGCAATCGTTTCCAGAAATTTGATGTGAAACGTGGATCTCTGTCTGATACAATGGACACAGGTACACCGTGTCTTGAAATGATTTCCTTCACGTACAGTTTTGCTAACCGATCTAGGGTAAATCTAATCTTGATTGGTAAGAAGTGAGCCGACTTTGTCAATCGATCGACAATCACCCAAACGACATCGTAACCTTGCTGAGTCGTTGGAAGACCTACCACAAAATCCATTGTGATATGCTCCCACTTCCATTCTGGTATCTCTAACGGTTGCCGTAATCCGCTTGGTCTTTGATGTTCAGCTTTAACTTTCTGACACGTTAAGCATTTCGCCACACACTCAGCCACATCTTTCTTCATATTCGGCTACCAAAAATGATGTCTAAGATCCTGGTACATTTTCGTACTTCCAAGGTGAATCGAATATCTTGAGTTGTGAGCTTCACTCAGAACTTCTTCTTTAACTTTCGGTACTGGCGGAACCCAAATTCTTCCTTCGAATCGAAGTAACCCTTCCAAATCGATTTTGAATTTGTTTTTCTCACCTTCAGATATCTTCTGTTTTATCTTTTCGCACTCTTCATCCTGAAGTTGTGCATTCTTCACTTTATCTAGCAATGTTGAATTATTTCCTATCTGGAACAACTTTTCATCGAATTCTGTCAGATATTTAATTTCCAACTTCATCTTACCCTTTTCCGACACTAGCTTCTCCTGAGCTGTCAACATCATTAACTTCTCTCGTCCCTTCCTTCTTAAAGTATCAGCAACAACATTCGCCTTTCCGGGATGATAGAAAATCTCGCAATCATAATCTTTGATTAGTTCCAACCATTTTCTTTGTCGCATGTTTAAGTCTTTTTGTGTAAAGAAATACTTCAGACTTTTATGGTCAGTATATATCTCACACCTCTCTCCGTAAGATAATGTTTCCAAATCTTTAAGGCAAACACCACCGCAGACAACACTAAGTCATGAGTCGGATACCCCTTCTCATAATCTTTTAATTGACGTGATGCATACGCAACAACTCTGCCGTTCTGCATAAGCACACAGCCTAGTCCTTTATGCGATGCGTCACTATACACCACAAAATTCCTTGTATCATCAGGCAATGATAACACAGGTGCTGAGCTCAACCTCTTCTTCAATTCGTGAAAACTTTCCTCACACTTCTCCGTCCAAACAAACTTAACCGCCTTCTTGGTTAAATTCGTCAACGGGGTCGCGATCTTGGAAAAGTCTTGAATAAAACGCCTGTAGTATCCTGCTAATCCTAAGAAACTCCTTATCTCTGACAGTGTCTTCGGCTGATCCCAGTTTACTACAGGTTTAGCTTTTGATGGATCTACCGAAATTCCGTCTTTATCAATAACATGCTCGAGAAACTGTACACGTTCCAACCAAAACTCACATTTTGAAAATTTTGCGTACAACTTCTCTTTCTGCAATGTCTCCAACGTTAATCTTAAGTGTTCTACATGTTCTTCCTTGGTTTTAGAATACACCAGGATATCATCAATAAACACTACCACAAATTTATCTAAGAATGGTTTAAACACCCTGTTCATCAAGTCCATGAACGCTGCAGGTACGTTGGTTAAACCAAATGACATAACCAGAAACTCGTAATGACCATACTGAGTTCTAAATGCCATCTTCGGTACGTCTTCTGGCCTCACCTTCAATTGATGGTAACGACTCCTCAAGTCTATCTGCGAAAAATACCTCGCACCCTTCAGTTGATCAAACAGGTCATCGATTCTTGGTAACGGATACCTATTTTTAATCGTAACCTTATTTAATTCTCTGTAATCAATGCAGTGCCGCATCGATCCATCTTTCTTCTTAACAAATAACACTAGCGCTCCCCATGGCGATACACTCGGCTGGATATACTTTTTATCGAGCAATTCTTGTAATTGCACCATCAACTCTTTCATCTCTACCGGGGCCATTCTGTATGGTGCCTTAGATATCAGGCCTGTTCCTGGTACTAAATCAATCATGAACTCAATTTGTTGATCTGGCGGAAGACCTGACAAATCTTCTGGAAATACGTCTGCAAAATCTCTTATGATCGGTATCTCTTCTAACTTCGCACTTTTCTTCTGTGTATCAACTATGTAGGCTAAGTATCCTACACATCCTTGTCTTAACAACTTCTTGGCTTAGATCACCGTCAGACAACTTGCCTGTCAAGGTGATTTGCTGCCATAGAATACAACCTTTGACGGAGTCATAATGTTAACACATTTTCTTTGGCAATCAATCACTGCTCCGTGATTGAATAACCAATCAATTCCCAGTATAACATCAAATTCACCAAGTCTAATTGGTATCAAGTCTACCCTCATTTCTTGACCCTTTATAACCACTCTACAATTTTTATATATGAATCTAACAAGAATCACTTCCCTATTTGCAATCTCTATGCTCAAAGGATAATCTTCACGAGGTAAATCTAAGTTTTGAGCAAATTCATCGGATATAAATGAACAAGTAGCACCCGAATCAAACAGTACATAAGCATTAATACCATTAATCGGAATGATACCTGACACCACATCCTTAGACTGACCAGCATCCTGCACAGTCATATTGAAAGTTCTTGCAGTAGTTCGGCTTGACTGAGCTAGTCCGGTGATAGTTAATGCACCACCACTATTGTTGTTTCCTTTTCCACCACTTACACTTCCTGCTGGCTTCTTGGGACAATCACGAGCCATGTGATTTTTTGAACCGCAGGTAAAACATGCTCCTTTCTTCGGACTAAAACAGTTCGGTGCAATGTGTCCCTCCTGACCATAGTTGAAACACACTCGCTTTCCCTTCAAACATACCCCTGTATGGTTTTTTCCACAAGTAACACAAGCTTCAAACTTTTTCTTCTACTGACTTCCCTGCTGTCCTCCCATAGTCGAATTCTCGTTCCATTTCCTCTTCTGATTGTTACTTCCAACATTACTCCCACCAGCCTTATTCTCATTATTATTCTTCCTCTTATTCTGATCTTGGTTATACTTGGTCAAGGCATCGCTTCTACCTTCCGCGATAATTGCCTTTTCCAGTACAGCCGCAAATGTATTTAACTGGAACATTGAAACCTTGCTATACAGCCAGGGTTTCAATCCCTATTCGAACCTTCTCGCCTTACGCTCATCCGTATTGACTTGATAAGTGACAAACCTTGCCAACTCGTTAAACTTCGCAGCATATTCTGGCACCATCATAGTTCCTTGCTTAGGCTCAAGAAATTTGTAACAATCCAGATTTTTATTATAATATTTAAATATTTATTGAATTATATAAATATTTAATGGATGTGTTTATTGTTGAATAAGTATTTGTTTAATTGATTTGATGTGATTTAATTATTTATTTGTTTAATAAATAATTAATGAGTTAAGGAAAGTAATTATTTTGAAATAGTAATCTAATTTAATTTAATAATTAAGTTAGAGAATTTATAATGATTAAATAAATTATTATATTATGCAATGAATTGTTATTAGAATTAATTAAATTAAGTATGAAAACTTAATTAATTAGAAGCGTGACAAATAACTATATTATAAGTGGTTATTAAAATAAATTAAAGTAGTTTTAATTTATTTTGCCAAATAAGGCTTAAATATAGTAAGTCTTTAATTTTAAAGAGTTTTGCCAAATGGAGCCTTATGGCTTTTGGATTTTTAAATTTGATTTATTAATAATATAAATTAAATAAATAAAATATAAATAATATATTTATAACCTATACGTTATAACTTTATAACTGATATAATAAGTAGGCTTATTATTGCCAAATCAATTTTATTAAGCGTATACTTTTATCAGTTTTTGGGTTTACGCTTACTGTTAGTAGCCTAGTCTAAGACTGAACCTAAGAAAGAAAAGAAAGAAGTTCAGAGAGAATTTGAGAGAGAATCTGAGTAGGAGAAGCAATAAGAGAAAGTCTAAGTTCTTCAAACTATTTGTTGTGATTAACAAGGATTAACCAAGCATCAAAAGGTATTTTTCCATAACCTTTAGGTTATAATTTCGTATATGTGTTAATAAGCTTTACATGTGTTGCTATGTTTTACGTTCTCTATAAAAGGTTTTTACCAAACTTTCTGTAAAACCATGTCTGTATAATTGGTTAGAGGGTCATGTATATGTATAATAGTGGTTATTATACTAGTATATATATATATATATATATATATATATATATATATATATATATATATATATGATTGCATCTTTAGTATATAGACAAGATTGTAGCTAATTTATGTATGAAAGAAAAGAATTTGGTTTTACAGTGAAAACATGAATGAACGTATGTTTTGCATGATGACAAAATTAGTATGTGATTATATGCTAATTATGAAATTGAACGTTGAGTATATTGATTTGTTATGAAATTCAGAGAATCGTAGTCTCAAGGAATCAAATTAGTTTATAAATTTTGGTTACCATGTTCACTGTGTAAACAAACATCGATAATGGAGTTTTGGTTTAAAAAACAGTGTGTACAATGATTTAGGTCTTCTAAAATTGTTGTTAAGTTGTGTTAAATTGGTATATGTATGATAAGTAAATGTTTATGAGTAATTCTTATAAGTTTTACGTCTTAATTTAGATGTTAGCAGTAGTAATTAGTCCAGAATTTAGTTATTCTGTTCTTCGTGGTTGGGTTCTGCAAGTTTCGGCGCCCCAGCGCCAAAAATGGAGCCCCAGCGCCAGAAGTTCGCGTCGCGGCACAGAAATTCGCGCCCCAGCGCCAATTTCGCACCCCAGCGCCACTAGTTGGCTTACTCCTCGCGCCCCAGCGCCGGATTTGTAGTCTGACTTGGACAGTTTTGACCTCCTATAGTAAAATAGCTATAACTTCCTCACATGAACTCCGATTGAGGTGATTCAAGATGATCCGGAACGAGGACGAGTAGACCTACAACTTTTGTTCTTTAAGTTTTTCAATTTGATGTCATTATGATGGGTCAAAATGGTCATATTTAGGACTGTTGTGTTTTCGGAGGCAATCGGAGGGTGTCGGACATGCACATATGCATGTGTAGTGCTCCAGACCATAAAAGATGATGTCCTAAGTTACTAAAAATGAATAATAGTAAATATAATGATGCTTAACATTAATAAATAATGTATTAGATGAGTTATAGAAGCATAGTAAGCATACAAAAGAGAGGTAAATCGGGCGTGTGACGAATGAACGTCGAAACGTCGTGCCAAGTGTTAATGAACTTAAAAAGTGTTTCAATTCAATTGAAATGAATATTATAAGATATGGAGTGGGTTTAATATAAAGCCAATAAGTAGTCCTAGCAAGACTTAAGCACTTGAATGAACTGCGAATTTGAAATATAGTGAGATATAAGTTGAAAGTTAACACAATTAAGTTGAACATTGTGTATTTATTAATAGGAAAGATTATGAGACATAGAGTAGAGTTTACATTACAATTACTATGTATTGTTATGTGACTAATATTTGATGTGTATGATTATATAATTGCGTAGGGCACGTGAAGTGCAGATAACTGTAAGCTGTTAAACTGTTATTGGTAAACAACGATCAAGGCAAGTTTTTCGGTTCCTATTTTCTACGTGGACTTGATGAACTGTTTTAAATTGCATGATATGTTATGCTTGTTGAAATCATGAAATGTTAAAGTCAATATATGACTGCATTGTTTTGGCTAAGTAATGATGATTGAGTAAGGAACTCAATCTTTATATTTGTTATGTGAATTAAAAGCATGTATGCCATGTTACTTTAATGAGATGTATGTCGAGCATGTTATTATGTGCTATGTGATGCATGAAAACTGTTAGACTTTGCTAGGCTGTCGAGCTCACTCTTGCAAATAACCACTTTTACAGGTCAAGATTTTAAGGTAAAGATATGTGCTAAGTGAGTTATAGAGATCTATATTCACGAAGATTACTTTTTTTTATGAGAAATGTATTTTATATTTTGAACGTAACATGTTGTTAAATTGTAAGTTGAGCTATCCAATGTATATGGATATGTAGTTATGATGTAAGACTTTGTATAGTCATTTTGTTGTAACGATTCACGATATAAGATTGAATCAAAGAGATGTAGTGTAAAGGTTGCGATTCAGGGCAAGAAAGAAGGAAATGTATAAATGTTTTAAATATTCCACTATTTTAGTGTTTTTAATATCGAATAATGATGTAAAATTAGAGATTTAATGTATGGTTAACGACCGAAAGTTGAGATTTTAAATTGTATAGATTTTTGGGTCGTTACAAAATTGCACCTCCAACTGGTTTCGAGAACTCGCTGGAAAGTACATTTCAAAGAACATTTCCTTAAATCTATCCCACGCTACCACTCCTTGTCCTCCACGAACTTTATTTGCTTGCCACGAGTAGCTAGCTTCAGACTTCAGCATAAATGTTGCGAACGCAGTCTTTTGAGCTTCATTAACTCTAGCAACGTCAAACACCTTCTCCATTTCCATGATCCAGGTTTGGGCTTCCACTAGATTCATAGACCCATGAAATTCTGGCGGTCCGACCGTTTTGAACTCCTTGAAAGTCGTAACTTGAGCTTGCGGTTGATTCACAAGTGCTCCCATCAATAAAGCTACCAACTGCTGAACTGGATTAGCGTTGGTCTCATTGTTATTGTTAATAGACCCCTCAGGAGGTACTTGCTGACGTGGTTGTCTTCTTCTAGGAGGCATTTTCTGTTAAAATATACGCTTATTAGTTCATTACTCAACTTCTTGGGTATTTGAATTTTAACTTAAACATTCCAAGATTAAAGCTATAACACATAATATTTCAAATAAACTCTAATATTTTATTCATTCATAAAGTTTTAAACATACTAAAGATAGCATATCTGCTATAAACATCCACTTTCCTGAACAAAACCAGTTTCAGGATTACATACTCATACTATCCCTTTATTTATCTCAAAATAAGGGATTCACAACTTATTTATTCATATAATTAACCTCATATTATTATCACTCTTATTCTATATAGGCATATTAAGACGTCGTAAGGCTTCTCAACGTTCCTCCTCCATGATACGGTAAGCCGTTCTACGATCCATCACGAATCATGGCGAGTCTTCAAACTGAGGTGGGTAATAATGGACTCGATCCTGGGCCCTATCAATCGTAGAATTCAAAGCATAATCCATCTCCTTCATCTTGGCTTTCTTCACTTGAACTTTAGCCTCAACACGGTCTGCACGTTGAGTCGCCTTCATCCAAGCATCCTCTGCTCTTGCACGCTTAGCTGATTCCTCTTTGAAATCATCTTTTAGCTTCTCCATGTCAATCTTCATCTTCTCGTTCACTGCTAACAAGTCTTTATGCTGACCCTTGGTATGAACTAGATCCCATTCTGTGTTTCTAAGTTTTAAATCAAGTTCCTGAATCTCTACATCTTTCTGCTCCAATGCAACGTGATGCATCTCAACCATCTCCTTCAGCTCCTCAACATTATCCTGTAACTCTATGTTGCGGTCATACAAAGCGTTATACATCTCAGCCGATACGTAGTTTGGTGGAAACTCCTCAGGATCCTCCTCATCATCATCCTCCTCAGGATCGATCACAGGCTCATCCTTCTGGATCAACTGTTCCCGCACTACGTGAATATCCTGGGGTTCGTCATCTCTAGATACCTGAGGTATCACCTCCCTAGCTGGACTGGACCCTCCTTCGTTAGACATCCTGTCAACAAAATATTTTAAGTTTTACTTAACATTATCGATACTCGCGAGGACATAAGTTATTAACACATAGCACATAATGTCTTTAATTATTTAACTTCAATGGATACCTCAATCCATTCCTTAAAACCCGATAAGAGTTAAACACCTCTATATTTTCTGACTTCTTAAAGGCTAATTCCTAAGGTTTTCCCCACCTAAGGTTCATAACCTAAAGCTTTGATACCAACCTATGACACTCCCAAATTCGGGTACTTCATTTCCACCGAATTTTGTGCTCACTATCAAAATAATTACATCTAACTACCCATAATAAAGGATAAAACATTAAATAAATAACTTAAACAATAATCTCTCCCGTTAAAGGGTTACATCATAATCTCAAAATAAATCCCAGGTTATCTAACCTTAAAATTATTACATCAGTTTGCAGAATACATTATAAAATAAAACAAGTCTTAAAACTTCAAGCATTTAAATAAACTTTAACTAATTCTTCATCACATAGACATCTTGCCCTTTCCCTTGCTAGTAGATCGATCATCACCTCTTTTAACTTTAGCTATATTATTTAATTACAAGAATGAGCAAACAATTGCTCACTGATATAAAGATAGTATAATAACAACATGAGAGTGAACAACGAATACTGAATAATAAAGAACTTGTTCTACAAATCGAAATAGAAAACAAGTTCGAACTTTAATTATCTGAGGGTCTTAAGACCACGAACTATGTCCACGTTGTTTAGGTATTATTACCTTAACCTTAACACTCATTTAGACTATACAGACTCTTCTTAACGTACTTAGGGGGATCAGTCTTTTGTACCATATATTGTGCACAAACATCTAAACGTTACACGTACAAAATCCCCTATTTTAGGGTTGTTCGTCTTAGTTTGAATTTAGAATTTCCGCACTAAAGAAAGTTTAGTTTGGAACTAGCTTATCAGTGTTTCTAGAATTTTAGAACACTTATTCAATTTCCATCAATAAAGGTTTAATACAAGAATGTATAACTGAACAAGGCTATCAAAGTCAAAGATCGGATATCAACAATATATAACTGAATAAGCATGATATATATGCAAAGTATTATATTCAAGGAATTAAAACAATCTCCTTTGAATCAATGTGTTAGAACAATATATGTTTTGAATACTAATAACAAGAAATGAGAATGTGAAACTCATTCGATGTAACGAATTAGGTTACATGAGCTTATTCAATCATTCATCAGAATAGAATCAATAGTCTTGCTCAATGACAAAGATAAGGTTTAGAAACTTGCACAATTATTATAAGAGTAGGGTTAAAGAACTTGCACAATTATGAAAGTAGAGTTAGAGAACTTGCCTTGTTTGTAAGCTACACAAGTGTAAAATAATCTCCAATTATCCTACATACATCATTAAAATTGCAACAACAATTAGTTGTATGAACATTAGCTTTAAGGGTTTAAACCATCATTTATGTCATAACCTTAACTTAGCATCTAACCATGTTGGTTAACATACTTAACGAATCTGAAATCTCATTACGAGCCAACATAACTTAATCGTTCACCTCTAACTTTACCACATTTGGTTTCATTTTATAACTTATTTAATAATTATTTAAAAATCTTTTACACTTTGCATTACAACGCATGACAACTCGTTATTGTAGTCTATATTATGTCTCGACATCATTAACATGCATGCTAGACTAATATAAGTCTGATACACATAACATGCAAATAGGCAGAAGTCACTGCCTGGGCTCAGGGCACGGCGTAGCTGTGCTGTCCCTTGCCTTGGCACCGACGCAGCTACGCTGGTGCTCGACTGCAGAAAACCCAATGGCGCAGCTGCGTAGTTTTTTACCTTGGCACCGGCGCAGCTGCGCTGGTGCACAGACAGACGCAGACTCGGCATGAACAATAGCCGTTTTTAGCCCAACTAACACGAATTTCACCCATCAAACAGTGAAATTAACATCTACAATTGGTACAGACTATTACAAACATGCTTGCTAACATTTACAACCAATTAACATAATTTATCATCAACTAAAACTAGTTTAATTTCTCAAAATTCCATATTTTCACATAAAACTCCATTTTTGAACTTCTTCCACAAAAATCATCACTGACATCTCAAAACTTGGCCAAAACACTTAATTCAAATTACGTTATGCTCGTTTCTTAATAAGCTAGCGTAAACAAGAGTCAATTTACAGTTTAGCATAAGAATTGGCTACTAAAATTGGTACTTACACAAGCCACATAAGAAAATATATACTGACATTACTTTTCTTCCTTTTTAACTGTAATTAGCACACGAATTCTTGTTTACATACAAACTTAAACATAACCAACACATATAATCATCACAATTCAATTTTATAGCAACAATTCAATAAAAACCCAAATTCAGAGAATAGAAAATTACAACATTGAGAATTAGAATTAGGGGTAAATTATACCTAAATCCTTTGATGATAACAAAGTTGATAGCAATCCTTTTCCAAAATCCTTCTTCTCCAACTCAATATCACTGTGCTTACTCTCTTTTCTTCCAAGCTCTCTCTCTCTCTCTCTCTCTAATTCTCTGTTGTCTAGTTAGCTCTAGGCAAAGAAATAAGACGCATATAATAAACTAGCCACAAACCCACGTTCGTCAGTTAAAAAATAAAAAGACGTTAGTTGGGAAAAAGCTAAAGGCCATGTTTGGCTAACCACATAATTCCCAAACCAAATTATTATTATATTATTTATATTATATAGTTACTTTGTGTCACACGCTATTTAAATAATTTTAGTTTAACTAATTTAAATAACTAATAATAATAATAAAAACCTTATTATCATTATTGTGACGCCCCCAAAACAGGTATACATAACTCATCTTGGGTCGCCAAATATATGGTACAAAATTCAAATACAACTTAATTATACAACAGTCGTGTAAAATACGACAAAATATAATCTAAGAGTTTTTAATAAGAATATTATCATCTAGACAATATACAAACTCAATGGAGTCTTCATTACATTTATTGTCACACTATTTAACAGAATAGTGAGGACTACTAATGCTATCATATGGACCGTCACTCCGTTCTCCGACTAGTCCCGACTACGTTCTCATTTCCTGAATAGAACAGTCAAAGAAAGGGTGAACTCAACTGGCCCAGTAAGAAATATTATGACTAAGATAATGCAGAATAATTTATTGTTAGCCTTCAGCAGTGTTAAACTGATAAAATATAACAAACATCAAGTTTAATTACAGCGGAACAAGCAATCCATTAGAAGAGTCAAGTAGAGAATAAAATCTACTATCTTCTATGATTTAAAAGGTTTTTTATCACTTTTATCGCTGAGACTCAGCTTAATAAATAAACCACATCATCCCTGCACTACGGCCAAGGATATTCATTAGTATCACGATCACAAATTATCCATGCACTACATGCCAAGGATATTCGTGTATTCAACAATGGTCATTATCATGCCAACAACTATCCATCAATGCACTACGGGCCAATGAGGATTTTTACCACATCATTTGTAACATTACGGTCATGATTATACTGAATAGTCCCTGGTCATAATCATACCAAGTCCATCTATGCACTACAGGCCGCAGATGACTTTCAACATAATATAAACATGAGGATGATGACAATGATATAAGAATTCAATAAAACAAGTTCAAAAATTAATTTATCCAAGAACCAATAACGTCCAAATTGTCAACATGATACTGCTTTATGGAGTAAAATTCAAGAATGCTCAGAAGAATATTTCCATGAAAAGATACTGGATGAAGTGCAAATATCAAGGATATTCCACTAATTTTATGGAGTATAAAAGCCAAAACTTTAACCAACTGAGTATAATAAAGAATGGAATAACAAAAGAATTCACCTGGCATGCGATAGACCGCACAGACAGGTTATTCCAACAGAATAATAAATAATGGAACCAGGTCATGCGTAAACGCACAGATAGGATATTCCAACTGAATAATAAAGAATGGAATAACAGAAGAATTCACCATGCATGCGATAGACCGCACAGACAGGTTATTCTAATAGAATAATAAATAATGGAACCAGGTCATGCGTAATACGCACAGACAGGATGTTCCAACAGAATAATAAAGAATGGAATAACAGAAGAATTTTACCATGTATGCGGTACTTCGCATAGACAGGTTATTCCAACATAATAATAAAGAATAGAATAACAGAAGTTCTCTTCATGAAGATGAAACAAAGAAATAATACCCTTTACCTTAGGAAAAGACTGGATACTGGAGTAGTGAGGTAGCAGACTTCTCTTCTTCTTTCTCTCTATAATTTCTCTCTATAATAAATGCTCTATAGCTTGAGTGAATTGGTGAAGAATAATGAAGAAATGAGCTTCTATTTATAGAAAAATATAGTTTCGATAATTGCACATTTTGGGGCTCAGAATATTACAATATAATACATTCCTCTTTTCCTTTATTTTTAATTTAGTCTTGTAAGTATTATCAAACTTGCACCACCTCCCCTAATAGTAAATAATGTGAATCAATAGTAAATCATGTGGCTCAGCAGTTCTAGCCATGTGAAAATACGAATTACAGTATAGTACCTCCGTCTATACCTCCATTTTTAACTTAGTCATACAAGTATTATCAATCTTGCACCAACTCTCCTAATAGTAATAAGAATATGAATCAATAGTACGCACATGTGAATAAATAGTTATAAGCATGTGAAATAATAGCAATTAATTGCTCATTTATCAGATTAATTACCCGATTGGTCAATATAACCTCCAGACATCAATTATTATCGAAATAAATGTCGATTTCTACTAACACTAATAATTCCAACACAATAAAACTATCAATTTCATCTTTAGTCAACACGAACTTATTCATCATTAATATTATAACTCATAATATTTAACAACCAGGTCGTTCCCAGGAAAGAGGGGCTTTCCGATAAGGATTTCTCCTTATTGGCGCGCAATTAGGTGACCAAACCTCTTTTTGACAGAACTTCTAGACATTGTCAATATTGCAAATAATAATATGAATAACTTTGTCGTCTCAATTATTGATTTAATAATAATAAATATTATGCAGATGATACTGTGACAATAATTAAATCAATAATATAAGAGATATGATGCAGCAATTACTATAGTAATAATTGAGTATAACTGAGTGACTTCTCACGTAAGCATCAATAATCAATACTGTGTGCAACTATGCAACCACGCGTATTACTGTACTTTTACTACCGAGTAGTTCAACAGTTTTAACGGAAATACTTTCGCCGTTATTTTTATAAAATAATAATTCTATCATTTTCTTACTACAACAATACTTCCGTTGTGTGGTCCACCAATGATTGTGCCATCGTACGAATATTTCATGTTAAAACGAATATTTTCCGACCAATCGTATATTATATAACCACTTGCTTACTTTGCAAAATTTATAAATATTACTCACAACTATAACATTATATCAAATCCACACCATAATATTCAAAAATATATTTTGAGAAAATTATTCTTTATTCATAAAAGTTGGGGTCTTACAACCTCCCCTTCTTATGAAATTTCGTCCTCGAAATTAGGGTACGTACCTGGTATATCGAAGTGGTGAGGATATCTTGACTTCATTTCAGATTCTAACTCCCAGGTCATTTCCTCAACATCGTGATTTCTCCACAAACTTTGACTTGAGGTAGAACCTTAGAGCGTAGAATATGAACCTTCTTATCCAAGATTTTAACAGGTACCTCTTCATACGTTAAATCTTCCTCTATCTCATCTGGTTCTAATTCAATAATGTGGTTCGGGTCTTTCACATATTTACGTAACATAGATATATGAAAAACGTTATGAACACGAGACATACTTGGCGATAAGGTGAGTCTATAGCCCACAATTCCTACTCGATCGAGGATTAAAAATGGGCCAATGAATCGAGGGTTGAACTTTCCTCTCTTTCCAAATCTCGTAACTCCCTCCCATGGAGCAACACGTAATAACACATGATCTCCAATATCGAACTCCACGTCCTCTTGATGAAGATCAGCATAACTCTTTTGTCGATCTTGTGAGGTTTTTATACGTTGTCGGATCATTTGAATCTTTTTCGTAGTCATACGTACCAACTCCGGCCCCAACAACGTTGCTTCACCCACCTCATCCTAACATACTGGAGAACGACACTTTCTTCCATACAACGCCTCAAATGGAGCCATGCCAATACTTGCTTGATAATTGTTGTTGTAGAGAAACTCCACCAATGGTAAGAACTTATCCCAACTTCCCTTGAAGTCAAGGACACAGAGTCTTAATAAATCTTCAAGAGTTTGAATAGTCCTCTCCGACTGCCCATCTGTTTGAGGATGATATGTCGAACAAAATTATAAATCTGTGCCCATAGCTTTTTGCAAACTAACCCAAAATCGTGAGGTGAATCTTGGGTCTCGATCCGAAACTATGGATACTGGCATACCATGCAACCTTATAATCTCGTATATGTACATACGAGCAAGACATTCAAGTGTATAAGTTTCTCGTATAGGTAAGAAATGAGCAGACTTGGTCAATCTATCAACAATAACCCAAATCGCATCTATTCCTTGAGAAACCTTGGGAAGACCAGTAACGAAATCCATGGTAATGTGCTCCCACTTCCATTATGGAATTTCAAGTGGTTGCAATGGACCTTTTGGTACTTGATGCTCCGCCTTGACTCGTTGACAAGTTAAACAACTTGAGATAAACTCCGCTATCTCTCTCTTCATATTGCTCCACCAAAATGTATGTCAAAGATTACGATACATTTTGGTACTCCCAGTATGGATTGCAAACGGTGTGTTGTGTGCTTCCATCATGATTTTATACTTTAAATCAGGGTTGTTAGAAACATAAAGTCTGGAGTTGACTTGAAGTATTCCTTCTTCATCGATTCTTGCTTCCGGCATAGCACCTTCTTGTACTTTCTTCCTCATACGCATCAGCTCCAAGTCTGTAGCTTGAGCAGCTTTAACTTTATCGATTAAAGTCGGTTCTACTTGTATATTCGCCATCATCACATGGATCCCTGGAGTCTTTAACTCTATCTCCATCCTTTGTAAGTCATATAAAATGGGCATTTGCGTTGACAATAATGCACTCGTACCCGCATATGATCTTCTACTCAATGCATCAGTTACTACGTTCGCTTTTCCAGGATGATATTGAATGGTATGATCATAATCTTTCAACAACTCAAGCCATCATCATTGCCGCATGTTGAGTTCCTTTTGAGTGAAGAAATATTTGAGGCTTTTATGATCCATATAGATCTCCACTTTCTCCCCATTCAGGTAATGCCTCCAAATTTTAAGAGTAAAAATGACAGCTGCCAACTCTAGATCATGAGTAGGATAATTTCTCTCATATTCTTTGAGTTGTCGTGAGGCATAGGCTATTACTTTCCCATGTTTCATGAGAACACATCCTAACCCTTTACCTGAAGCATCACTGTAGATGACAAATCCCTCCGAGCCAGATGGTATTGTCAGAACAGGTGCTGAAATGAGTCTCTTCTTGAGTTCTTGAAAACTCTTCTCACATTCCTCGCTCCAACTAAATTTTGTATCTTTTCGAGTCAGCTGAGTTAATGGAGTTGCGATTCGAGAAAACCCTTCTGCGAATCTCCGATAATAACAAGCTAAGCCGAGAAAGCTACGTACTTCGGTCACTGATTTAGGTTGTTCCCAGCTTTGAATTGCTTCAATCTTTATCGGGTCAATAGATATCCCATGATTTGATATCACGTGCCCAAGGAATGCTACCTCCTCAAGCCAGAACTCGCATTTCTTCAACTTGGCATATAACTTATTTTTGCGAAGCTTTTGGAGTATCAGTCTCAAGTGTTGCTCATGATCTTCACGGCATTTGGAGTAAATGAGGATGTCATCAATAAAGACGACCACAAAGTGATCCAAATATTCCTTGAATACTCGGTTCATCATATCCATGAAGGTAGCAGGTGTATTAGTCAATCCAAAAGACATGACTAAGAATTCATAATGCCTGTACCGAGTTCTGAAGGCAGTCTTTGGAATATCCTCAATTTTAACCTTCAGTTGATGATATCTAGAACAAAGATCAATCTTTAAAAAAAATTATGCTCCTTGCAACTGGTCAAACAGGTCATCAATGCGAGGTAACGGATACCTATTCTTGATGGTGACATGGTTCAATTCCTGATAATCAATACAAAGTCACATACTTTCATCTTTCTTTTTCACAAATAGAACAGGAGCACCCCAAGAAGACGTACTAGGACGAATGAAACCGATGTCTAACAATTCTTGCAGTTGGGTTTTTAACTCCTGAAGTTCAATAGGAGCCATTCGATATGGGGCTTTGAAAATGGGTTTTGTACCTGGTTCAAGGTCGATACCAAACTCGATTTCACGCTCCGGGCTTAGGCCAGGAAGTTCTTCGGGGAATACGTCAGGAAAATTATTAACAATAGAAATATCATTCAAATCTGACGTATTTTTGTTTAAATCTGTGACATGAGCTAAGAAAGCTTGACATTCATTTTTAATAAACAAATAGCTTTATGGCTTGAGATGACTGTGATTGATTTTAATGGTTTGGTCGCTTGAATTCGCATAATAGGTTGATTAGGAATATGAAAGCTAACAACCTTACGAAAATAATTAATTTTAGCATGATGGGTAGTTAACCAATCAATTCCAAGAATCACGTCAAATGCAAGTATTTTTAAAGAAATAAGATCGACAGGTAACGTGCAGTTACCGATTTGAATCAAACAAGACTTATAAACAGTGGATGTAATGAAGGTTTCTCCCAACGGAATTTCAACCGATAAGTTAAAGTCTAATTTCTCCGGAGTCAAATTTAAACGTTGAGCGCAAGTAGGAGAAATAAAAGAACGGGTAGAACTGGTATCAAATAAGGTATAAACTTCGCTAGAGTTAATGATAAGCTTATCCGTGATGACCTCGTTTGGGTTCCTTGCTTTCTGGGAGGTTACGACAAACGCTTTCCCTTGAACTATTGGCTTTGACTTTTCTGGGACGGCCTTTGGTGCCACCATCCCAGCTGGACTTGTCTTTGGTGCACGACAAAATTGGGCTAGGTGACCTTCTCTTCCACAATTATAATACGCTTTGGACTGCATCGCGCAGTTTGGACTGATATGTCCCTCCCATCCGCATTTGAAGCATATGACAGGTGGTCGTTCTCCTTCCTTAACAACGGGTGCTGGTGATGACGTCTTTCTATCATTATTGAATCTCCTCTTCTTGAAATGTCCACTTTTATTGTCTTGGCCATGATTACCACCGAAGTGGTTACCATTTCTGGCATGTTGATTCCCTCCACGTTTGTTGTCAGCGCTTCGATGACTGTTACCACTGGTATTATCATTTTGCCAGCTGTTTTCTCTTGGTTGGGTTGACTCGTTATCATGCTCTAATAATTGAGCCCTATTTACAACATCTGAATACAAATACAGTTTATGAAAAATTAGATATTGACGTATCTCGGGTTTCAAACCTCTTAGAAACATCCGCATCATTCTTTCCTGATTATCAACCAAGTGAGATGCAGACCGGGACAACTTGGCAAACTTAGCTTCGTACTGCGACATAGTCATATTGTTCTGCTCCAACTTGATGAACTCTACCTCTTTCATGTGACGAATACTTTCGAGAAAGTACTTGTTGTTGAATAGTTCTTGAAACTTCTCCCAAGACAACTTAAGTGCGGCAGGTTGTGTAACATTCCATATTTTTTAAATGTAAGTTATAAATATTTATTAATTTATATAAATATTTATTAGATATGTTTATTATTGAATAAGTAATTGTTCAATTTGATTGAGTTTATTTAGTTAATTATTTATTTGCTAAATAATTAATGTAATTAGTTAATTATTTATTTGTTAATAATTAATGTGTTACGTGGATTGAGTTATGTAATTAAGTAATTTATTTAATTGTTATTACATAAAGTTTGACAAATAACTATGTTATAAAGAGTTATTAAATTAAATTAAAGTAATTTAAATTTAGTGTTGCCAAACAAGGTGTAAGTATATTATTCTTTTATTTTATAAATGGGTTGCCAAACAAGGCCTTATGGCTTTTGAAATTCTTGTTAATTTTAAATTATATTACTAATAGAATAAAAAAAATATATAAATAAAATATATTTATATTTATAAGATTATACGTTATATGTTTGATAACTGATAAGAGTAAATAGGCTTATTATTGCCATAACAGTTATTTTACGTGTATGATTTATCAGTTTTACGCTCAGTGTTAATACCTAGTCTATTGATGAGAGAATTAAGAAAAGAGAAAGGAAAAGTTCAGAGAGTTTGAGAAGAAGTCAAGTGCGTGATTTTTCAAAACAGATTTTGTTAACAAGGTTTTCTTAACAACAAAAGGTACGTGTTTATAACCTTAATATATATTTTACGGTATATTGTCTCTTTGAATTTGACAGTTGCTGTTCATCAACTTCACTGTGTATAAGTTTTTACAAAATTCTTGTAATCTATGTGTTGGTTATTGTTATACTAGCATATATATATTTGTATATAATTGTACGCTTAATATATAAATATGATGGTATGCTAAATTACGTATTCAAGAAATTGTTTTTTTTACAGTGAAAACACGTGAGTACGAACTTGAGTGTAGAATTTATCAAAGGTATATATATATATATATATATATATATATATATATATATATATATATATATATATTTGTATAATAACTGAGAAATTGGACTATACATGGTAATTGGGATATATATTGGTATACTTGTATTTCAAAGGAATCAAAATTGGTTGATAACAGTGTAAATTTACATCCACTGTAAATTTATATTTCGTCAATGGAGTTTAATTTTTAAAACACAGTGTTTTCAAAGAATTAGTCTATGATAATGTTAATTAGTGGTTGGTAATTGGTATATAGATGATTGTTAACTTTTATGTGTAATTTTCATGAAGTTATACATGTTGTTAGATGTCATTGGTTGTTAAAAATAAATTAGACAGTAGCTTTGCTCTGTCTTTCGGGTTGGTTCTGTGAGTTTCGGCGCCCCAGCGTCAAAATTCACGCCCCAGCGCCAAATTTCGCGCCCTGGCGCCAAGGTTCGCGTCCCAGCGCCAAAATGGGCCAGTAGCTCGCGCCCCAGCGCTGAAGCTGGCGCCCCAGCGCCGTAGCTCGCGCCCCAGCGCCACTGTTCCGCGCCCCGGCGCCAGAAAAGTGTCCTAGTTGGGCAGTTTTTACCTCCTGTAGTAAAACGACCATAACTTTTTCATACAAACTCCGATTGAGGTAATTCAAGATGATTCGGAAAGAGGACGAGTAGACCTACAACTTTCATGCTTTACAATTTTTAATTTGAGGTTTATAACAGTAGTAAAAATGGCCATCTTTAGGACTTTTGTGTATTTAGAGCCAATAGGATGGCGTCAGGATGCACGAATGCAAGTGCAACCCTTTGGGTATTAGTATAACTTAATGATAACATGTTGGACATGTATTAGGATGTTGTATCAAGTTGTTAATGTACATGTGGTGCAATGACATGATCACTTAAGTAGTTGTAATAAAGCTAAAAAGTAATGTTCATGAAAAGATGTGTTGTTGTTTAAACTTAAACTTAGTTAGTAGCTATACTAAGAGTAATAAAGGAACTCATAAAGGTAATGTTAGTGTAACTAATGTGTATTGTCAATACATATGATATGTGTAGGACTTGGGGTGAACGTGAATAGTAATTTTTTAACCTACGCACGAGGCAAGTTCCCTAACCTTTTCTACTTTATTATTCAGCAAGGTTACTTTTCACTGTTATGTTATACTTATACAAGTTCCCTAACCTTTGCTACTTTATTATTCAACAATGTTACTTTTCACTGTTATGTTATACTTATGCAAGCTCTCTAACTCTACTTTTATAATTGTGCAAGTTTTCTTAACTCTAAACTAGTTATATTAGCATGCAAGTACCTTTAGTTTATCGTTCAAGTTATTATTTGTTGTGCATGCTTGATATTAAATTCTAAAATGTAACCTTAGCTTAACGTTGTTTAAAGCAAGGTATGATAAATTATTCAATTGTTATGCTATTAGATTATTCCTAAAGCATGAACTTAGAACGAAATGTTTATTCAGTATGATCATTCAATAACATAGTGTTATTATCTTGTATTCAACTAATCCTTAGTTGATGTCCGTTGAACTCCAAATTACCTTGAAAGCTTATCCAAACCAAACTTACTTTGGTGCGGACTTGTATTCTAAATACTGAGATGAACAACTCTTTTAATAGAGGTTTACGCTTAGCGTTGAAATGGTTGTGCACAATATATTGTACGAAGGGTTGATCCCCCTAAGTACGTGGAGTCCTTATAGTCTTATGACTGTTAAAGTTAAAGTTGAAAGATTACTTATAACTGTGGATATGATTCGTGGTCATTAGACCCTAAGTGAATGTTATAATTTTCAGAAAGTTAATAGAATATATTGTTCAGTTCTATTGAGCCTAATATTGGCAATTGGTGTGAAAGTTTAAAGATTTACTTATTGTTATTTCAAGTGGGCCTTGTTTGCTCACTCTTGCCTGTAAAATTTCTTACAGCTAAAGTTGAAACGGGTGACGTACCTAGCACCAGTAAGGGAAAAGGAAAGATGAATAAATACTGAAGACTTGTAATAGTTTTGATAGTTTACTTTCAGAATTTGATTTAAAGATTGTAATGAAGTTATTTAATTTTCAGCATTTGAATGATTGTTGTTAAAGGTTGGATAACCTGGGAGATTTCTTTTATTTAAGTTTAATCTTGTATGGGCAGGTTTTCTTTTATTATTCAATTCTATTATGATTGGGTAGTTAGAAATGAATATTTTTGATTACGTGAACACCAAATCTTGAGGTAATGAAGTACCGGGATTTGGGGGTGTCATAGGTTGAGTACGCTTTACCGATTTCCACCAGTAATCTGCCTCTCCTCGCAACATAAAGGTGGCAAAGGGAACCTTTTGCTCCTCGGAGCATCCCAAGATATCAAATATCTTGGTGATCTACTTTATCCACGCTTCCGCATTAAGTGGTTTTGGCTCTCCAATAAACTCCGGTGGTCCTAGCTCCTTAAACTGTTTAGCGGTGACCGTCCGAGAGTTTCTAGTGTTTCCACCTATATTTTGGACAGGAGCCGCTCTCGCCTGATGTTGCCTGAATTGCATAAAGCCTCTGAACATTTAATTGTTCATCATTTGGTCAGTGTTGTTGTTTGCATGAGGATTGTCGCCTTCCTGATGCACATTATCCTGATTATTGATATGTGGAGACTCAACCGTCTCCTGTGCTCCATTGATATTCTCAACATTCTCGGATGTCATTTTCAAATACTATCACAAAACAAGGGTTAATTGACATGCAACATATTATCCATATACTCTGACCGACCGATTAAATACCAAATAAACTTAGGCAGGTCATACTAGCGAAGGAATTCCCCGTCTCTCCCCTCCTAGTTCTATTCTCACATCTTAGCCAGGGATCATATCCCTAAGATTTAATACCAACTGTGACGCCCCCAAAACAGGTATACATCACCCATCTTGGGTCGCCAAATACATGGTACAAAATTTAAATACAACTTAATTATACAACAGTCGTGTAAAATACGGCAAAATATAATCTAAGAGTTTTTAATAAGAATATTGTCATCTAGACAATATACAAACTCAATGGAGTCCTCATTACATTTATTGTCACACTATTTAACAGAATAGTGAGGACTACTAATGCTATCATATGGACCGTCACTCCGTTCTCCGACTAGTCCCGACTACGTTCTCATTTCCTGAATAGAACAGTCAAAGAAAGGGTGAACTCAACTGGCCCAGTAAGAAATATTATGACTAAGATAATGCAGAATAATTTATTGTTAGCCTTCAGCAGTGTTAAACTGATAAAATATAACAAACATCAAGTTTAATTACAGCGGAACAAGCAATCCATTAGAAGAGTCAAGTAGAGAATAAAATCTACTATCTTCTATGATTTAAAAGGTTTTTTATCACTTTTATCGCTGAGACTCAGCTTAATAAATAAACCACATCATCCCTGCACTACGGCCAAGGATATTCATTAGTATCACGATCACAAATTATCCATGCACTACATGCCAAGGATATTCGTGTATTCAACAATGGTCATTATCATGCCAACAACTATCCATCAATGCACTACGGGCCAATGAGGATTTTTACCACATCATTTGTAACATTACGGTCATGATTATACTGAATAGTCCCTGGTCATAATCATACCAAGTCCATCTATGCACTACAGGCCGCAGATGACTTTCAACATAATATAAACATGAGGATGATGACAATGATATAAGAATTCAATAAAAACAAGTTCAAGAATTAATTTATCCAGGAACCAATAACGTCCAAATTGTCAACATGATACTGCTTTGTGGAGTAAAATTCAAGAATGCTCAGAAGAATATTTCCATGAAAAGATACTGGATGAAGCGCAAATATCAAGGATATTCCACAAATTTTATGGAGTATAAAAGCCAAAACTTTAACCAACTGAGTATAATAAAGAATGAAAAAATAAAAGAATTCATCAGGCATGCGATAGACCGCACAGACAGGTTATTTCAACAGAATAATAAATAATAGAACCAGGTCATGCGTAAAAGCACAGACATGATATTCCAACTGAATAATAAAGAATGGAATAACAGAAGAATTCACCATGCATGCGATAGACCGCACAGACATGTTATTCCAACAGAATAATAAATAATGGAACCAGGTCATGCGTAATACGCACAGACAGGATGTTCCAACAGAATAATAAAGAATGGAATAACAGAAGAATTTCACCATGTATGCGGTACTTCGCACAAACAGATTATTCCAACATAATAATAAAGAATGGAATAACAGAAGAATTCACCATGCATGCGATAGACCGCACAGACAGGTTATTCCAACAGAATAATAAATAATGGAACCAGGTCATGCGTAAACGCACAGATAGGATATTCCAACTGAATAATAAAGAATGGAATAACAGAAGAATTCACCATGCATGCGATAGACCGCACAGACAGGTTATTCCAATAGAATAATAAATAATGGAACCAGGTCATGCGTAATACGCACAGACAGGATGTTCCAACAGAATAATAAAGAATGGAATAACAGAAGAATTTTACCATGTATGCGGTACTTCGCATAGACAGGTTATTCCAACATAATAATAAAGAATAGAATAACAGAAGTTCTCTTCATGAAGATGAAACAAAGAAATAATACCCTTTACCTTAGGAAAAGACTGGATACTGGAGTAGTGAGGTAGCAGACTTCTCTTCTTCTTTCTCTCTATAATTTCTCTCTATAATAAATGCTCTATAGCTTGAGTGAATTGGTGAAGAATAATGAAGAAATGAGCTTCTATTTATAGAAAAATATAGTTTCGATAATTGCACATTTTGGGGCTCAGAATATTACAATATAATACATTCCTCTTTTCCTTTATTTTTAATTTAGTCTTGTAAGTATTATCAAACTTGCACCACCTCCCCTAATAGTAAATAATGTGAATCAATAGTAAATCATGTGGCTCAGCAGTTCTAGCCATGTGAAAATACGAATTACAGTATAGTACCTCCGTCTATACCTCCATTTTTAACTTAGTCATACAAGTATTATCAATCTTGCACCAACTCTCCTAATAGTAATAAGAATATGAATCAATAGTACGCACATGTGAATAAATAGTTATAAGCATGTGAAATAATAGCAATTAATTGCTCATTTATCAGATTAATTACCCGATTGGTCAATATAACCTCCAGACATCAATTATTATCGAAATAAATGTCGATTTCTACTAACACTAATAATTCCAACACAATAAAACTATCAATTTCATCTTTAGTCAACACGAACTTATTCATCATTAATATTATAACTCATAATATTTAACAACCAGGTCGTTCCCAGGAAAGAGGGGCTTTCCGATAAGGATTTCTCCTTATTGGCGCGCAATTAGGTGACCAAACCTCTTTTTGACAGAACTTCTAGACATTGTCAATATTGCAAATAATAATATGAATAACTTTGTCGTCTCAATTATTGATTTAATAATAATAAATATTATGCAGATGATACTGTGACAATAATTAAATCAATAATATAAGAGATATGATGCAGCAATTACTATAGTAATAATTGAGTATAACTGAGTGACTTCTCACGTAAGCATCAATAATCAATACTGTGTGCAACTATGCAACCACGCGTATTACTGTACTTTTACTACCGAGTAGTTCAACAGTTTTAACGGAAATACTTTCGCCGTTATTTTTATAAAATAATAATTCTATCATTTTCTTACTACAACAATACTTCCGTTGTGTGGTCCACCAATGATTGTGCCATCGTACGAATATTTCATGTTAAAACGAATATTTTCCGACCAATCGTATATTATATAACCACTTGCTTACTTTGCAAAATTTATAAATATTACTCACAACTATAACATTATATCAAATCCACACCATAATATTCAAAAATATATTTTGAGAAAATTATTCTTTATTCATAAAAGTTGGGGTCTTACAACCTCCCCTTCTTATGAAATTTCGTCCTCGAAATTAGGGTACGTACCTGGTATATCGAAGTGGTGAGGATATCTTGACTTCATTTCAGATTCTAACTCCCAGGTCATTTCCTCAACATCGTGGTTTCTCCACAAACTTTGACTTGAGGTATAACCTTAGAGCGTAGAATATGAACCTTCTTATCCAAGATTTTAACAGGTACCTCTTCATACGTTAAATCTTCCTCTATCTCATCTGGTTCTAATTCAATAATGTGGTTCGGGTCTTTCACATATTTACGTAACATAGATATATGAAAAACGTTATGAACACGAGACATACTTGGCGATAAGGTGAGTCTATAGCCCACAATTCCTACTCGATCGAGGATTAAATAGTTATAAGCATGTGAAATAATAGCAATTAATTGCTCATTTATCAGATTAATTACCCGATTGGTCAATATAACCTCCAGACATCAATTATTATCGAAATAAATGTCAATTTTCACTAACACTAATAATTCTAACACAATGAAACTATCAATTTTATCTTTAATCAACACGAACTTATTCATCATTAACATTATAACCCACAATATTTAACAACCAGGTCGTTCCCAAGAAAGAGGGGGCTTTTCGATAAGAATTTCTCCTTATTGGCGCGCAATTAGGTGACCAAACCTCTCTTTGACAGAACTTCTAGACATTGTCAATATTGCAAATAATAATATGAATAACTTTGTCGTCTCAATTATTGATTTAATAATAATAAATATTATGCAGATGATACTGTGACAATAATTGAATCAATAATATGAGAGATATGATGCAGCAATTACTGTAACAATAATTGAGTATAATTGAGTGACTTCTCACGTAAGCATCAATAATCAATACTGTGTGCTACTATACAACCACGCGTATTATTGTACTTTTACTACCGGGTAGTTCAACAGTTTTAATGGAAACACTTTCGTCGTTATTTTTATAAAATGATAATTCTGTCGTTTTCTTAATACAACAATACTTCCGTTGTGGGGTCCACCAATGATTGTGCCGTCATACGAATATTCCCTGTTAAAACGAATATTCCCCGACCAATCGAATATTATATAACCACTTGCTTACTTTGCAAAATTTGTAAATATTACCCACAACTATAACATTATATCAAATTCACACCATAATATTCAAAAATATATTTCGAGAAAATTATTCTTTATTCATAAAAGTTGGGTCTTACAATTATACTTATAATTAATAAATAATTATATATATCTAATTTAATTAGTAAATTAGAAACATCACTTTATTTAATTGATTTATTTCCTTTTAATTAAACAATTCATTTAATTTAATTATTTTCTTAAATATTAAGAAATTAATTTAATTTAATTATTTCCTTAAATTAAATCCTTCACATAAATTATCAATACTCAATTTAATTAACATTAATCAATTTAGTTATTAACTCACCACAATTCATTAATTATTTATTTTCCTCAATAAATAAATTATTTAAAATATTTATTTAACTCAATAAATATTTAAATTAAATTATAAATTTCTCGATCGTTACATTAGCGTTAAGATGTTTGTGCACAATACATAGTACGAAGGGCTGATCTCCCTAAGTATGAAAAGTAAGGTCCATATAGTCTTATGACTGTTAAAGGTTTAAAGTAGAAATACTTGACAACCTATGACATAGTTCGTGGTCTCGTGACCCTCAGATGTATTTTTAATCTTATTTTCTAATCTTAATTCAAAAGTCGAGCTTTCTATTATCCATTGATTACTCGCATGTTATTATTATTATTATTGTTATGCTTGTGGGCATTCGTTTGCTCACTCTTGCATAATAACGTTGCAGCTAAGATTGAAAGAACTAATGAGCCTTCCACTAGTAAAGACAAATGCAAGATGAACAAGTGATGAAGACTTGTTTAATTTTATTTTAGAACGTTTATGTTATAAGACTTATTTAAATTATGTGATGTCTCCGCATTTATGTATTAAAGGATAGATGACCTAAGATTTTATTTATGATGTAATAACCTTTTATTGGGAGGATTTTTATTTTAAGTTAAGTTTCATTTATATCCTTATTTATGGGTAGTTAGATTTGATTTAATTGGACAGTGAACACCAAATCCTATTGGAATGTAGTACCCAGATTTGGGGGTGTCATAAGTTGGTATCAAAACCTTAGGTTATGAACCTTAGGTGGGGAAACCTTAGGTAGCCTTATAGGAGATCGAAAACATAGTGGTGATGAACTCTTATCGAGTCCTAAGGAATGAATTAACGAATTCATTGAAGATAATTAATAAAAGATTTTTTGTGTTATGTGTTTATATGTTAACAACCTATGTGCCGTGAGTGGTATCGAGTAATAATTACAACTTAAAACTTTATTGTTAGGATGTCTGATGTTGGAGAATCTAGTCAGCCTAGGGAGGGTGAACCCCGAGTAGCTAGAGAGGAGTAGCCCCGAGACATCCATACCTTCTGGGAACAGTTAGTCTAGAGAGAGCCATCTCCGTTGATCACAGTCGTGGGTCAGGAGCATGATCCTGAGTTTGATTCGAAGGAGGACCTTGAGGAGATAAAGGTAGAGAATGAGGAAGAGGATCCCGAAGAGTTTTCACCGAACTCTATTGCAGCTGGGATGTATGATGTGATATGTGACCGTAACATAGAGTTACAGGATAGGGTCAAGGAGTTGGAGGAGTTGGCAGATATACGTCAAACCACCATAGGGTAGAAGGATGACACGATCCAAGATCTTGATGAACGTCTTGGAAACATGGAGTGGAAGCTATTTCGGCAGAGACTCAAAGAGATCAACTACATGCTGAGAATGAGAAGATAAAGGATGATTTGAGAGAGGAGTCTGCTAAGCGGGCGAGAGCTGAAGACGCTTGGATGAAGGCTTGTCAACGTGCAGATTGTGCTAAAGACAAAGCTAGGGTAAAGAAGGCTAGGATTAATGAGATGGACTATGCTTTTCATTCAGTGATTGTTAGGGCCCAGGACCGAGTCTTTTATTATCCAAAGTAGTTTGAAGATTTTCCATGGTACATGTTGGACCGTTGGACGATATTTCGTGTTATTGAGGAAGAACGCAGAGAAGCTGCGTAACGTCTTAAACTTAATAGATAGTGATAAATAGAGTAATATGTTATGTGAATCATTAGTAGAGTTAGTAGATGTAAATCCTGAATGTTAATATAAAAAATGGGATAAAATGAGAATGTAATCCTGAAACCTTAGCAGTTCAGGAAAGTTAATGTAAATAATAGTGATGCTATCTTTTCTATGTTTAGAAACTATAAATGAATAAAATACTAGAGTTTATTGTATTGAAGATGTTATGTGTTAATTGTTAATCTTAAAATGTTTAAGTTAATTCTTAAATGCTTAAGAAATTGAGTAATGAGATAATAAACATATATCTTAAACTGAAAATGCCGCCAAGAAGATGCCAAACGCATCAACAAGCTCAAGAGGGATCTACGAATAACAACAATGAAACCGATGCCAACCCAGTTCAGTAACTGGTAAATCTATTAATGGGAGCACTTGCGAATCAGCTGTAAGCTCAAGCTACTTCATTCAAGGATTTCAAAGCGGTAGGACCGCCAGAGTTTAGAGGATTCATGAATCTGGTCGAAGCTCAGACCTAGATTATGGAGATGGAGAAGGTTTTTAACGTTGCGAGGGTCAATGATGATCATAATACCACCTTTGCAACATTCATGCTAAAATCGGAGGCCAGCTACTGGTGGCAGGAAAATAAGGTTTGAGGGGGGCAGGGGATAGTTACGTGGGATAGATTCAAAGAGATGTTTTTAGATATGTATTTCCCGACAAGGTTGCATAATCAGATGGATGTCCAATTCTTGGAACTGAAGAAAGGTAACATAACTATGCCAGAATATGCCATAAAAATCAACGAGTTGGCAAGGTTTGCAACATATCAAGTGAATACTAATGAGAGGAAGGCGAGAAGGTTTGAACATGGATTGAAGCCTTTGTTGTACAATAAGGTTTCAATATTTTAGTTGAATACATTTGCAGCAGTTCTGGATAAGGCAATCATTGCAGAAGGTGGAAGAGATGCTTTGACAAAATATAATCAGGAACAGAAGAAGAAAAAGAATGAAAATTAGAACAACAAGGCTAATAGTAGCAATGATGGTGGTAACAATCAGAAAAAGAGGTGGAATGACAGTGTTTCTACTGGGAATCAAAAGGGGAGTCATAAGAAGAGGATGGAGGCTTGTGCTACCTGCAGAAAGAATCACGTGGGGGTATGTATGAAGGGGAGATGATTTGCTACAATTTTGGTCAAAAGGGTCACATTAATCCTAAGAAGGGTGCTTGTTTCACTTACAGGTCAAGGGATCATCTGGCTCGAGATTGTCCCAAGAAGGCAGCATGTAGAGCAGAAGCAGGTGGAAGTAAGAGAAACAACAGTGGTAGCACCTTGACTATCAATGGATCGAAGCTGTCAAACCGATCCACCACCAGAACTTTCAATAAGACCGTGCAGGATGCTGTGTAGTCAAAATATGTGGTGTCAGGTATCATTCCTATGACAAACGAGATTTTGTAATTTAATTTTAATATTTATTGAATTAAATAAATATTTTTGATAATCTAATTATTAGATTAAATAATAAATTGATGAAGTTGTGGTAGATTAATTTAATTATATGTGTTATATTTATTAAATTAATGTGGAAAATTTTTATTATTCAAATTATGTAATTATGTGAACTTATTGAATTAAATGAAATATTTAATAAGCATAATGTTATTTTAATTAATTTAATAATTAATTAGAGATTTAATAATTTGACCTAATTAATAAATGAGAAATTTAATTTTATGACTATGTGAATTAATGAGAAATTATCATATTTTAATTGAATTAAAGTAAATAAGATATTTGATTTATTTTATAAATGGGTGTGACACTATTAAACTATAGTATAAAAGATCTATTAAATTAAATGGTTATAATTCTTTTAAGGCTAGCCAAACAAGGCATTAGGGGAGGTTGAGGGCAGTTAACCCATGATCGGTTAACTGACCACAATTGCATCAGTTTATAAATTATATACGTATTGTCTTTTATGTTATTTTTCTAAGTTTGACAAACTATTCTGAGAGAAATTGATAGTTTTGAGGGAAATTGTGAGTGTGTGATTGAACAAGTAACCGATAAAGGATCATCAATGATCATCTCTTCTAATCTACACTTTATACTCTAGGTAATTCCTTTAAACCAATTTCAAATTACGTTGTTTAAGTTTTATAAGAAAATGACTTTTAAGTTCTGTAAAAGCTCTGTAATTGAAAAAGGAGTAAAGATTATGTGTTATATATGTGATAAGATGCATCATATCATATTTTACTATATATTGTATAATTCCATAGCATCAGTTTCATAAAAACATGTCGTATATACTTTCTTCAAAATACAAAGTATGAAATATGGCCATATGGCCCTTACATGCAATTTTAATACGTTAGTCATATGTTGTATCATAAATTTTACACTTGTATATAATTATGCATGTTAAAACGAAGAAAACAAACTTCAAATGAACAGATTCGGTGTTATAATGAACCCATAGTGTTGATTTTCATGTTTTGTGTTCAAAACTTTCAAAAATATCAAGAACAGTAAATTATATGTTTTGATTATGCAAATTATGTGTTATAACATGTTAAAATCATGTTAGAAGGGTTAAGTAGTAGCTATATGTGTATGACAATGTTTGGGTATGTCTAAATTCGTGTAGAAATAATTTAATTAGAGGTTTTGGCCATGTTCTGCAATTTTTCGCGAATTGCAGAACTGGTACTGGTTCGCCGCGCCGCTGAGCCAGTTCCATGCCTTAAGGCCCACGCCACAACGCCAAAGGCCAAGCCGCAGTGCCACCCCAGCGCAGCGCCGAGAACAAACACAACAGTGGCGCCGCAATGCCACTCTGCAGAATGTCCAGAAATGAAATTTTCCTTATTATTCAAGTCTAAGAATGTGATAGTAACCTAATCTAATGTACATAAAAATATGTTAGACGTATAATGAAATGTTAAAATAGATTCTTAACATGTCAATAACGCAGTTAAGTATGGATTGAATTATTGAACGCATAGTTAGCTTATTGTTCATGTAGTGTAATATTATGTGACCATAAGTGTGATAATTTGACTAAGTAAAGTCATAATCCGAGTTAGACAAAAAGAATGAACTTGTGATGACTAGTTACGTTATAATTGACTGGTATTCTGAATGAAAATGATATGTAGGATTAAATCAAGGAACATGTATAATTAACGTGTAATCTACGCACGAGGTAAGTTTCCTAACCCTACTTGTTATCATTATTCAAGTTTATAAATTACGTCGAGTAAATTCTCGTTATTATTAATCAAGTTCAATTTGTTATATTAAAGATTATTTATCTTTTCAAAGTATGATTCCGTTATACAATAATGTAAGAGGGGTATTTTAGTCTTTTGGCTGTCAAATTTAATGGCTAAATGGTAACTTGGCAAACCCTTAGGGTTTAACCCTTAGGTTTTCCAAAATTTAGATTTCTAGGATTTCATTTAGGGTTTAAAATAAATAAAAATTAGTTTCCTTAAAAATTAAGATTTCTAAATATTAATTAGGGTTTCTCTAATTAACATTAAATTCTATAATACTTAACCTTAATCATAATAACACAGTTACATAACAGTCTCGAACGCATACTTGAGTTTCAAATTAGGGTTTCCACTTAGCAATTAGCTAATTACTATTTAAGGTTTCTAATTTTAGAAATTAAGGTTTTAAATTACTAATTAGGATTTTCCATAATTAGCGTTAAAACCTATAATACATATCATATACCACATAACATAATCACTACACAATCTTGAATCTCCCATTTGAGTTTCAGAATAGGGTTAAATAATTTAAAGCTAGGGTTTTGTCAGGTTATAATAAAAATGCTCCACAAATTAACCTTACAGACATAGCATACATATTTATAGCACTGAAATATACTTAATATAATATTATTATTCTCTTTCCTTATTCCAATCCCAAAATTAGGGTTTGGATTCTATATCTGATTTATCTTTCATATATAACATTATTAATTAAGTTAAAAAATAATTAACTTAACTAATCTGAAATAAATTCATATAATAAAATAAAATAATAATTATAATAATTCTATAATCATATCATATATTATTTAAACAATATAATAATCATATTTTCATGGAAAATAAATAATAAAATCATTTCAACTATAAAATTAATTATTATAAGAATATACTTTATAATGATCAATAATTTTAAAATAAAATTATTTGTAATAATTAATGCAATTAATAAATTTTATTTATCACATATGTATATATTCATATTACCTGTCACACATTTCCACCTTTATAAATAAATAAAAAAGTTATACGCAAAATTTCTGATTTAATTATATAGAAAATATCGTGTTATTACATTCACACTCCCTTATAAAGATTCCGTCTCCGGAATCACCGTTTCAAAACTTATACATATAAGAGTACATAACATACACAATCATTTCAAGTAGATCTCGATCAGATTCGATCGAACTGATCTTTAACTATTCAACATAAAGTTTGTCTATCTGATTAAACGAAAAAATTGATTTCTAATAGAACTCAACTTCCTCCTTCAAAATTTCTTTATAAAATAATTTACTATATATATATATATATATATATATATATATATATATATATATATATATATATATACAAGAAAATTATATATAAGAAAATAAAATTTATTCGAATAATACCTGGAGTTGTATTCCCAGCTGCCACCGAATCCTGAACAGTTACGTTGAAGACTCTTGCGATTGGTTCTGTTAGTTTGTTTGTTGAAGTAGGTTCCGTTGTCACCAATGTCCCGTTGCTTTTTCCCATAGTCATACTCCCTGCATCCATTCTATTTTTCAGACTGTCCTTCACCTTATGTTCCATTAATCCATACCTGAAACACCCTCTGTTCATCCTTGGATTGGGGCAGTTGGGAGAGATATGTCCGTCCTGCCCACACTTGTAACACACAAACTTACCTTTAAGACATTCTCCCGAGTGATTCTTTCTGCAATTCTCACACTTCCCAACCTGTTTCTTTCCACCTCCTGACCTATTTCTGGTATTCCCGAAATTTTCTCCTTTCCTTTTTCCAGTCCTACTACCACTACTCCCTTCTTCGGCTCTAGCTTGATTTGCCTTCTACCAAAAATTTGCCTCCCCTTTTATCATATAGGTGGCAAAAGCTGTCTTTTGCCCTTCCTTTATCCTAGCTATCACAAACGCTTCTACAAGGTCAGTTGATCCTCTAAATCCTGGCGGTCCGATTGCCTTGAAGTCTTTGACGTTCGCTGATCGATTATTTGGCTGATTTCTCGCGGCTGGTATTCCATTTTGCATGGCTTGAGCATCCATATTCGCCAAATTCTGTATCGGGTTTGATTGTCCTCCAGCTTTGTTGATAGGTTCTTCTGCCCTTTGATTTCACTTTTATCTTGGCGACATTATCTGATTAAATAAAATCATGTTCATCCAACTAACTCATAATACTTTACACCATATAGCATAACATATACTGCTTTTAAACATCCGTTATCCCTTTGTGGCCCAAAAGTCGGGAATGGCTGCCACAACTTATACATAAGTTGAGAATATTACACTATACACACATACTTATCATATACATATCATAGAATCATACATATTAAAGTAGCACTAATACTACTTATTTCTTACACCTTCACTAAGGATCAATTGCTTAGTATTCTATATATTCTCATTATCCTCTATAATCAGTTTACACATAACTATATCGAGTTCGTCAAATTTACCACACATTATGAGTTCAGGAACTTACCACAATCATATGAGTTTAAGAACTTATCCTAGTCAGACCTTTGGCGTCCATTCGTTGAGGGGTTCAAAAATTTCATATAATTATGAGTTATGAACTTACCATAAGTATGAGTTTTAAGAACTTGAGCTTAACCTTATATTCTTTAACTATATTCTACCTATCAGTTATACTATCATTTTTGGGTTCGGTACTACATGTTCCAGTATAATCACCTCATTAGGGTTACTTACAAAGTGAGCCTTTATTTCAGTTATTTACTTTAGTATTGGCTCAGTTATTGAGGTTAAATCCTTCTTTATGATCTGAGGGTATCCTAATTCTTTTCCATTTAATATCTACACAAAAACTATCTTGATTAACACGTATTATATACACACAGCAATTAATAATTCTATACAAGTTATCTTTTATTTTGTTTAATGATGAATTTATTCAATTCATCTCCTTTTAAACTCTAAATGAGTTATTTATATTTTCGACGTTTCCCTCTGTTCTAAGGTTATAGCCTAAGGTCTATCCCACCTAAGGTTTCTAACCATAAGCTCTGATACCAACCTGTGACGCCCCCAAATTCAGGTACTTGAAATCCGAACGCGGTGCTTCACGATACCATTTCTATGAGCGGAATAATACTACTAATAATAACAATAATATAAATACCAAACTTAATTTACATATATCAGAGTCTACTCTCAGGTACGCGACCTTTAAACATTTATTACATGATAATTAATAGATATCATTGTCATAATAATGTCAAACTATTACATAATATAGCATAAGTTTATTCTATTTGCTTTCCTTTTCCCTTGTCCTGACCTGAACCTTCCGGTTGATCACGCTTAGCTGAAAACATTTAAATTTAAAGCAAGGATGAGTATTTGATTGCCCAGCAAGTAATAGCAACAATAAATAATAGATGAAAGGATTAAATATTTTCTTTGAATTACACTTCTACAACGAATCAACAGTTGTGAAGTAAGCTGAACCAATAATTACAATATATCAATTCTATAACAAATTTTTGAAACTATGTACTGACTATAAATGGAGAGCAGTCGACAGACTATGAACTTTGTTTTCAATTTTTGTTAAGGTTTAGCAGAACTTCATCCGCAAACCGTCATAATTTACTGGCGCGAGGGTGATCATCCCAATGTGCCCTGTATTGATCAATACTACATGCAAGAACGATATTAGCGTTCGTCTTATCCACCTTAGGTGCACAAAAGTTTTCCCATGTTCGGGATGTTCATACTTAGTCGGGAATCTGAATCAAAATAATTTGATTGGATACATTAAAATTCTATCATGTTTCAACGATATTTCTAAATCTGTGTCTAGCTAGGTCAAATAGCTTAGACGACTTTTAATTAATGTATACATACCAAAAATCAATGGGTATGTGTCAACATGTGATTAAATATAATGATTATCCAAGTGAGGACACTTGTCTAACCATATCTAGAAATTAATGAACATAATAAATATATGAATTGTACAATAGTACTATATTGATAAATAATGATCGGATAGTTTAAGAACTTATATGTATACAAAAGATTGGATACATAATCGATAATAATAGAGTTAATAATCTGGCACAATAATAATATAATTCTGAAACTTTCTTACTCATGTCCATTGCATAAAGGAAGTGCAAAGTTAGGATACTTGCATGGTCTGCTGCTTACAGTTACGCAACTTAGTTTTATCTTTTATATCGAGACCTACCATTAATAAGATCATTCTATTGATTAGAAATACATATCGTAACACATAGTACTGCTAAATGCAGTCAGCACATAATGTAATAACCCATATTTTTTAAAATTAAATATTGATTAATTTTATTTTATACAATTGTATTCAAATTGGAAAAGGTAAGTGACTCCTTATTTTGTTTGGAAAGTTAAATTGTTTTAGTAGATAATTAAATAATCGATTAAATTAAAAATGGGAAGTCCATTAGAGTTTTGGTAGCTCCTATATTGAGTTATATTTATATTTAAAGAGTGAAATTGTAACTTTAATCCTATTCTAATTTGATTAGTTGAATTTTCGAGTAGAATACTTATACGCGCTGCAGTCCATTAGAAAAATTATAATTAATTCATTTGATGTCGGAATTGAGTGAATCCAAATCAGGTTCCTTTAACTTTTCGTCCTCTACAATTTTGATGAAGTAAGCAACTTGAGATAATTTTAGATTGTCAAAAGCGGGTTATGAGGAGGAAGGCAATCCTATTTGTTAAAATTTTGTGGGAAAAAAAAATCATCCGGAGCGCAAAGCTACTTGGGAGATTGAGGAGTCTATTCGAGCGGATTATCCGCATCTCTTTGAAAATTGGATGCATTCCATTCTTTTGAATTCTGAGGAATGAATTCTTTTTAAGGGGTAGATAATGTAATACCTAGAAAATAATAATAATAATAATAATAATAATAATAATAATAATAATAATAATAATAATAATAATAAATGGAATTTAATTTCGTATTTTAAATAGTTTAATTGGGTTTTTCTTATGTTTGGATCAAATTGTATTTATTTACATTAATTTGGGGCTTAAAATTAATTGGGTTTAAATTAAATGTAGGTAATATTAAATCCTATTATAACTAGGAGATTAATAAATCTGTTAATAAATAAATAAACAACTAAAACGTACTCTTCCTCGCATACAATTGTTACGAACTGGCTGAGAAAAAGAAGTGAGAAGGCGGCTGAAGTAACAAGAGGAATTGTTATTCAGGTGAGTTATTCCATTAATTTTTTTTGTAGCCGGCATATAGTAATTAAAGAGTACTATCAAATTCAATAAGAAAAAAAAAAGCTCATGGGAGAAAAAGGGTAAAAAATTTATTCCGATTTTAGCATTTGTCGTGACATCATATAGAGAAGAGAAGTAACTTCATAGTTTAAATAATAAAACAACATGTGAGTATGGCTTTTGATCTGAATATGTTCAAAGTTTATGAATTGAATTATCACTACTTTGTTTGAAACGGAGATTATATATATATATATATATATATATATATATATATATATATATATATATATATATATATATATAAAAGGTTGTACCTAAAATAAACTTATAATTCAAATTCTTTTTTATAAGACTATATCAAGAAATCAATTGTTATAATATTTTTATGGTATTATGTTAAACTATTTGGAAGTTTAAATTGAGAATTTATGTGAATATAATAATAATAAAAATACTAATAATAATAAAAATAACATGAGTAAAAAAAACAGAAGAAGAAATTGGTAATAGTAATTTAACACAAAGTTTATTAATTTATTTTATTAATTTGTGTAATTAGTTCGAACGAAGGGGGATTTAAAGAGTTACATTTGGAATATACTTTGGGTATTACATTGCTTAATACATGTATGGATTCCGTACTCCTTCAGCTATAATCCTTTTAATTTTGATTTGTTCGTTTTGTTTTTGTTTAGAAGTTAGTTATTATTTCGCATGCATGTTCCTTCTCAAATCCATGTGATAGTTTCGTTTTGGGGCATTGATATTTAGAACTCATGTTTGTACTATTTGAACTTGTTTATCAAGTTTAATATTTATTTTGATTTTTGTAGTTATATACATGTTAGTATATTTTTGGAGACTTGTGTTGATGTTTCGTTTGATTTAACATGTACACGTTAGAACCCCTCTGTGTTGATATTTTATCGCATGTGTTGTGACATTATATTTTTGTTAGAATACCGTAGGGTATACCTGAGCTATAACCACCTGTGGGGGTACCACATGCATGTCGTCTTGGCACGAGATGCATGAAACTTTTCGTAGCAGTGTGATTAGTTCGCATCGTCTCCGTTTTGGGCTCCGGAAGAAGTGGGCTATTTGGTGTTTTGTTGTGGGAGGCGTATGGGTTAACCCTAGTTTTCTATTCTGCGGATTGGTGATGTTGTACCAAACACACCTATCTGATTTGCATACATTTGGATTCGCGGTCCAATGTGTGATATGCATGTGTGGCAATATTTTGGTTGCCTGTGTGGCATCATTTGACTTGCCTATGTGGCATTATTTTGACTTGTCTGTGTGACATTATTTTGACTTGCATGTGTGGCAATGTATATTTCTGAGCTCACTCGATATGAAATAAAATTTAACCATTTGATTCAGCCTATTATTTCATTGTATTAGTTTTGTTTGTTTCTGTTCAGTTCAATTCATTGAGTTAGTTACTTCAGTTCGTTATTTCTTTATTCTTCTATTGGTTTCATCAATTATGTTGATTCAGATATATTCCATTAAGATCTTTGGATAATATATTTTCGTCAGTATTTACACTTTTGGTTTTGTTCAGTATTTTGTCTCAGTTGTTTTCGTATATCAGTTGTATATCTTTTGTACATCTGTATCCGTAATGGGCAATTGACTCATGCTGTGTTTTTCTTCCGGCAGGTTTGTAGGGGTGATTCAGGGCTAGTGTGATGAGAGAGTTGTCTTTGACCATCTAGGTTGATTTGATTTTTGGTTTTAATTATTTTGACTCTAGTTGGAGAATTGTAATTAGTATTTTTTTAATGGATCAACACTATTAATATGTGAAGTCATTAGTGCTCTGTTTACTAATTTTGAGGTTCGTTGTGCTTTGCACGTGACCTCTCTTTCCTTTGCGGGAAGGGGGTGTTACATATAACTTAATCACATTGTCACATATATTTAACAGTCATTGGATCACACACAAACACGTATCTAGTCAAATTATCTAAGTCCGGATCAGTTTATGAAACTTGTCGGTGTACCGCCGACTTTATCGGATAATTATCGAGTCTAAGACTCTATCATGTAGTTCAATATTCGTTTAGATATTTTAAATATCAGTCATATTATTTTTCATAGCCTTACAATAATTTTTAAATAATTATTATAATTTATCATGATTTTTCAAACACTGAAATTATTATTAAATGATTTAAATATTAAATAATTCTATTATAATTAATATTTAATTAATATTAAACTATTAATGAAACCATTGCCAAAATATTAAAGTTATTTATAATAACTCAAAATATTTTTAAAATATTTTTATTACCCTTAAATGATTTTGAAAACATTTAAAATTATTTTTAAATAATTACTATTAATATTTAAATATTAATATATTATTCACCAAAATATTAAAAGTCATTTATTATTACTTAAAATATTTTTTAATCATTTATATTCTTTTTAAATGATTTTTATTTCAATAAAACCATTTTAAACTATTTATTTAATATATTTATTAAATAACTATAATATCATTTAACATTAAATTATTAATAAAATTTACCTTTAAATATTAAAAGTTATATTTTATAACTTAAAATATTTTTAAACTATTTATTTTCATTTAAAATGATTTTTATAATATTGAAATTATTTTTAATTAATTAATTTAATATAATTGTTAAATAAATCTAATATCATTACCTTTAAATAATTAATGAAATTTATTTTAAAATATTAAAAGTTATAGTTTATAACTTAAAATATTATTAAATACCTTTTTATCATTTAAAATAATTTTTAATATAATAAAATCATTTTTAATCTATTTATTTAATGCATTTATTAAATAAATTAAATATCAATAATATCCAAATAAATATTAATATTTATGAAAAATATGTCAAATTATTAAAAGTTAATTTTTATAACTTAAAATAATTTTTAAAACTATTTTTGGAATTTTTAATAATAAATTTCTATTTTAAATGATTTTTGGAAAATAAATTAAATAAAATTAAATAAATTGTCGCTATCGCTTTTAGCGACAAAAAGTGTAGCCTTTGGTGTTCTTGAGTCCTCAAGAACATTCAAAGTCAGTGAACAAGTGGCTAGGTTTGACCTTTAATAAATCCGTGTGTAATGTGTTTCTGGGCTAGCTAATGATCGAATCATGTAGAACTAGTGTAATACTACATGTAACAATAAATAACAAGGTCATAAAACATCACAATCAAAAGTTATAAATCTTTGAAATCACTACCAGACAGTTCTTCACGTTTCTGGGCTGCCCAGAATTCTAAGGTCATGGCTGGTCAATGCTATTAATGGACTTGAATCTTTCAATCTAGTCATGTTATAGGTGATCTAGACGTCGGGCTTTGTAGACAATCTAACAGAGTACATGCTTGAAACAATGGTCAAGTATAAACATCCTTAATTAGAAAGATCTAAGCTATTAAAAAGGTTGTCAGAGCTGTTCTTCATTTCTGGGTTACCCAGAAATGAAGAACAGTTCGTGTAAGCATATTTGGGCTTCCACAACTTGTGCTCCATGTGATGATTTTGTGTTTTAAGAGTTGCAGTGTGTGGCCAACATGTAAATGAGTAGATCTATCACATAAAATCATCACAACAACAACACAAACACGAGATCTAGTCCGGTCAAACTATGTCAGACGACATGTTCATATGTTTTCTAGGTTACCCATAAAACAGAAAACATGTTCGACTTAACTAGTTTGACCGGCCACAAATTTCAACCTGTTTATTATTTATGTGATCTTAAGGCATGAGAATGTAGTCTAAACAACATAGTACAAGTTAGATGCAAAAACCATAACAAATCATTAAATCATTGTCAGATCCAAGCCCTTAAACCTTTTGTCAGAACGTTATGGGTACGTTTATGGGTTACCCAAAAACGTTCGATCAATGTCCGTCAACGTGGTTTGACCACATATATCTTTCGATCAGGGCCAGATCTAACCTTAATTCAAGTTCTAGAACAGAGATCTCATAGCATACTATATGTTCAGATCTTTAAACAACAAAAACACATAACAGAATGGGATCTATGGGACCTGACATTTGGTAGTCAGACCATATTTCCCAGTTCCCAGATTTTAAATATCTTCCAATTCGAGCTTTTAAATGTTTATGGATCAATCATGTGCCAACCTAGATCACTCATATATACCACATACAGTATATTCTAACACTCAAACATAGCATCTAACATATGATCTAAAATCAGATTTTGGTTTAGGGTTTTATACCTTGGTTCAAAAAAATTCTAATTTTGGGGTTCCTGATCTGTTTGTGATGATCAAGGAACTAGATATAGGACTGAAATAGTTGTGATTTTTGTGGGTGAGGAGAGAGAGAGTCTTGATTATGTGTTTGGAAATAATTGAGCTAGCTTTTGGACATTCTCTATCTTGGACTATATATAATGTTGTATGCAATGATCTTGGGTGAGTGTATTGGCTGATATGTATTGTATTTCAGTCAAATGGTGAGTCATGGAGTAGTTGAGCAACTCAATTTTGGCAAGATATACAAGTTATCTCAAAATAATGCAAGAGGGGTATTTTGGTCTTTTGGCTGTCAAATTTAATGGCTAAATGGTAACTTGGCAAACCCTTAGGGTTTAACCCTTAGTCTTTAACCCAAAGGTTTTCCAAAATTTGGATTTCTAGAATTTCATTTAGGGTTTAAAATAAATAAAAATTAGTTTCCTTAAAAATTATGATTTCTATATATTAATTAGGGTTTCTCTAATTAATATTAAATTCTATAATACTTAACCTTAATCATAATAACACAGTTACATAACAGTCTCGAACTCATACTTGAGTTTCAAATTAGGGTTTCCACTTAGCAATTAACTTATTACTATTTAAGGTTTCTAATTTTAGAAATTAGGATTTTAAATTACTAATTAGGGTTTTCCATAATTAGCGTTAAAACCTATAATACATATCATATACCACATAACAAAATCACTACACAGTCTTAAATCTCCCATTTGAGTTTCAGAATAAGGTTAAATAAATTAATGCTAGGGTTTTGTCAGGTTATAATAAAACTGCTCCACAGATTAACCTTACACACACAACATACATATTTATAGCACTGAAATATACTTAATATAATATTATTATTCTCTTTCCTTATTCCAAACCCAAAATTAGGGTTTGGATTCCATATCTGATTTATCTTTCATATATAACATTATTAATTAAGTTAAAAATAATTAACTTAACTAATTTGAAATAAATTCATATAATAAAATAAAATAATTATTATAATAATTCTATAATCATATCATATATTATTTAAATAATATAATAATCATATTTTCATGAAAATAAATAATAAAATTATTTCTACTACAAAATTAATTATTATAAGAATATACTTTATAATGATCAATAATTATAAAATAAAATTATTTGTAATAATTAATGTAATAAATAAATTTTATTTATCACATATGTATATATTCACATTACCTGTCACACATTTCCACCTTTATGAAAAAAAAATTTATACGCAAAATTTCTGATTTAATTATATAAAAAATATCGGGTTATTACAGATTTTGGTGTGATTTTCATTTCTTAACTAAGCATCTTATTTATAGGAGAATGGCAGGGTACTATTTAAAAAAAAACCACGGGTGAACAGAAACTTTTTTCACGGACGAAATCGGCGAATTTTTTTGATTTTTACTGTTCATTAATGTGCAATAAAATATTTTAATAAAATGAAAACTTTATATAAAATATAAAATATTCTATTTATAATCTAATAAAATGAATAACTTTATATATAATATAAAATGTATTCTATTTTATATAAAAAGTTTTCTATTTTGTTACTATTATAATAATAATAAAACAAAACTGAAATAACTTTCTACCGACGATTTTAAAAAATGAGTAAGTTGGGGTCCATGTAATAAGTCAAACTTACAATAAATACTTCATGAAACCCCCCTCTATATATATCAAAAAATAAATAAATATATACCACAAATCACTTATCTTCAATAAACACATTTTTAATCTTTCAACAATTATTCATCATTAATACTATAACTCACAATATTGACATCCAGATCATTTCCAGGAAAAGAGGTGCTTTCCGATAAGGACTTCTCGTTATTGGCGCGCAATTAAATAACCTAACTCCTTTCCTGGACAGAATTTTCTAGACATTGTCAATAATATAAATAATAATATGAATAACTGTGTCGTCTCAAATATTGATTTAATAATATAAAATATTGTGCAGATGATACTGTGACAATAATTGAATCAATAATATAAGATATTATGCAGCAACTGTTGTGACAATAATTGAATAAAACTGAGTGACTTCTTAAGTAATCATCAATAATCAGAGATATTGTACAATACCGTGTGCTACTATGCAACCATGTGTATTACTGTACTTTTATCACCGGGTATTTCAATAGTTTAACGGTAAAAGTCTTTCCGTTATTTTTATAAAAAGGTTATTTCTGTCGCTTTCTATATTCGACAGTAATTCCATTGTGGGGTCTACCAATAATTGTGTCGTCGTACGAATATTCCCCGATAAAAAGAATATTCCCTGACCAAACGAATATTTTATGACAACTTGCTTACTTGCAAAATTTGCACATATCACCCATAACTATAACATTATATCAAATCACACCTAATTATTCAAAATAATAGTTAGAGAAAAGTAAATCTTTATTCATAAAAAGTTGGGGTCTTCCACAAGTTGTACGCGGAAATTTTGAAATGTGAGTTTTGGTTAGAACATGTTTAGTTTCTTGGGCATGTTATTGACAAGGACGGAATCTCGGTAGATCCATCAAAAGCTGAAGCTGTAATAAACTGGGATCAACCAAAGACACCGTCAGAAGAAAGAAGTTTCTTGGGATTGGCAGGTTACTATAGGCGATTTATTCAGGATTTTTCCAAGATCACAAATCCGTTGACAAATTTGACTAAGAAGACAGTTAAGTTTGTTTGGACGGAAAAGTGTGAGGAAAGTTTTCAAGAATTAAAGAAGAGATTGAGTTCATCACCTGTGTTGTCATTTCCTGATGATACAAGGAATATTGTGGTATATAGTGATGCATCGCATAAAGGACTAGGCTGCGTGCTTATGCAGAACGACAAGGTTATTGCGTATGCATCACATCAATTAAAGGATTACGAGAAAGGGTATCCGACTCAAGATTTGGAGTTGGCTGCGATAGTGTTTGCTCAGAAGATTTGGAGGTACTATCTGTATGGAGAGAGGTGTGAGATATATACAGACCATAAAAGTCTTAAGTATATCTTTACACAGAAGAATTTGAATATGCGACAGAGAAGATGACTGGAGTTGATTAAAGATTATGACTAATTTGTAACAACAATTCGCCCCAAACAACATGTATAACTAATAATAATTACACATAATTGCTAACAATCATCCATTTACCAATTACCAACAATTGAACAACAAATTTAAAAGACTTAAATCACTAAAATAATATTTGGTTAAAACTCAAAACTCCATTACTGATAATTGGTAAACATAGTGAGCACTATAAGTTCATATAAAATCCAATTTGATTCCTTTAAAACACAACAATACTAGCATATAAACCAATTAACATGCATAATTCAATTTCCCAATTATCATATACTAATTTGTTATCATACAAAATTAACAATCACAGTTCTTACCGTTCATGTATGTATATATATATATACACACACACTATAAAACAAAATTTCCTATCTTTTAAAACGTAATTTATCATAAAACACATATATACATATATATATGCTAGTTGTATCCATTACAATTATAATTATTCAGGATTTCAAAATCAATTACATAAACATGATTTACAGACAACCTTTGTAAAAACTCATATACAGTGAAGTTGAGTTTCAAGAAACACAGATGCTAAATAGTTATACTATAAAACCTATGTTAAGATTATAACACATACCTTTTTATTGCTTTTAGAAAACCTTTCACTGAGAATAGCTTTTGACGAACACAGAACTTTCTCTCTCAGTCACAAATTCTCAGACACTTTTCTTCTCTTTTCTTTCTCTGTAGCTTTTTTTAGGCTTAGGTTTAGACAATACAGACAATAGGCTATAGCTAAAACTTAAAACAAATCAACGGACGCTTTCCAAAACATTTTTAAAACCGTCGTATACTAATTGCCTCTTATTAATTTATCAGTTATAAAACTATTATATATATTATACGTATTATATTTATATAACAATAATTCAAAAATTAAAACCAAAAGCCATACGGCTTTGTTTGGCAATCATTTAAAATTAAAGGATTAATATACGTAAGCCTTGTTTGGCAAAACTAAATTAAAATTACTTTAATTTATTTTTAATAACTCTTTATAGCATAGTTATTTGTCATACTTTATTTAATAACAATTTATTAAATAATTCACTTAATCACATAACTCAATCCATATAACACATTAATTATTTAACAAATAAATAATTAACTAAATCAAATTAATCAAATTGAACAATTATTTATCCAATAATAAACACATCCAATAAATATTTATTTAAATCAATAAATATTTATGATTTATATTTAAAATTCTAAAATTCTGGAATGTTACAGTTCAAGCCAACGTCGTTGCCGCATATTGAGTTCCTTTTGGGTGAAGAAATATTTGAGGCTTTTATGATCCGTATAGATCTCCACCTTCTCTCCAAATAGGTAATGCCTCCAAATCTTAAGCACGAATACAATAGCTGCCAACTCTAGATCATGAGTAGGATAATTTCTCTCATATTCTTTGAGTTGTCGAGAGGCATAGGCTATGACTTTCCCATATTGCATGAGAATACATCCTAACCCTTTGCCCGAAGCATCACTGTAGCTGACAAATCCCTCCGAGCCAGATGGTATTGTCAGAACAGGTGCTTAAATGAGTCTTCTCTTGAGTTCTTGAAAACTCTTCTCACATTCCTCGGTCCAACCGAATTTTGTATCTTTTCGAGTCAGCTGAGTTAATGGAGTAGCGATTCGAGAAAACCCTTCCACGAATCTTCGATAATAACCAACTAATCTGAGAAAGTTACGTACTTCGGTCACGGATTTAGGTTGCTCCCAGCTTTGGATAGCTTCAATCTTTGTCGGGTCAACAGATATTCCATGACTTGATACTACGTGCCCAAGGAATGCTACTTCCTCAAGCCAGAACTCGTATTTCTTCAACTTGACATAAAGCTTGTTTTCATGATGCTTTTGGAGTATCAGCCTCAAGTGTTGCTCATGATCTTCACGGCTTTTGAAATATATGAGGATGTCATCAATAAAGACGACCACAAAGTGATCCAAATATTCCTTGAATACTCGGTTCATCATATCCATGATGGCAGTAGGAGCATTAGTCAATCCAAAAGACATGACTAAGAATTCAAAATGCCCGTACCGAGTTCTGAAGGCAGTCTTTGGAATATCCTCAGTTTTAACCTTCAGCTGATGATATTCAGAACGAAGATCGATCTTTGAAAAGAATTGTGCTCCTTGCAACTGGTCAAACAGGTCATCAATGCGAGGTAACGGATACCTATTCTTGATGGTGACATGATTTAACTCCGGATAATCAATACAAAGTCGCATACTTCCATCTTTCTTCTTCATGAATAGAACAGGAGCACCCCAAGGAGACGTACTAGGACAAATGAAACCAATGTCTAACAATTCCTGCAATTGGGTCTTTAACTCCTGAAGTTCAATAGGAGCCATTCGATATGGGGCTTTAGAAATGGGTTTTGTACCGGGTTCAAGGTCGATACAAAATTTAATTTTACGCTCTGGGGGTAGGCCAGGAAGTTCTTCAGGGAATACGTCAAGAAATTTATTAACAATAGAAATATCATTCAAATCTGACGTATTTTTATTTAAATCTGTGACATGAGCTAAGAAAGCTTGACATCTATTTTTCAATAAACGAATAACTTTATAGCTTGAGATGACAGTGATTGATTTTAATGGTTTGGTCGCTTGAATTCGCATAATAGGTTGCTTAGGAATATTCAAGCTAACAACCTTATGAAAATAATCAATTTTTGCATGTTGAGTAGTTAACCAATCAATCCCTAGAATTACGTCAAATGCAAGTATTTTTAAGGAGATAAGATCTACAGGTAACGTGCAGTTACCGATTTGAATCAAACAAGACTTATAAACAGTAGATGTAATGAAGGTTTCTCCCAACGGTGTTTCAACAGATAAGTCAAAGTCTAATTTCTCTGGAGTTAAATTTAAACGTTGAGCGCAAGTAGAAGAAATAAAAGAATGGGTAGAACCGGTATAAAATAAGGTATAGACTTGGCTAGAGTTTATGATAAGCTTACTCGTAATGACCTCATTCGGGTTCCTTACTTTTTTGGAGGTTACGACAAACGCTCTCCCTTGAACTACCGGCTTTGACTTTTCTGGTATGGCCTTTGGTGCCTCCATCCCAGCCGGACTTGTCTTTGGTGCACGATAAAATCGGGCTAGGTGACCTTCTCTTCCACAATTATAGCACGCTTTGGATGGCATCGCGCAGTTTGGACTGATATGTCCCTCCCCTCCGCATTTGAAGCATATGATAGGTGGTCGTTCTCCTTCCTTAACAACAGGTGCTTGTGCTGATGTCTTTCCATCATTGTTGAATCTCCTATTCTTGAACTGTCCACTCTTATTGTCATGGTCATGATTACCACCGAAGTGATTACCATTTCTGGCATGTTTATTCCCTACACGTTTGTTGTCACTGCTTCGATAACTGTTACCACTGGTATTTTCATGTTGCCGGCTGCTTTCTCTTGCTTGCGTTAACTTGTTACCGCGCTCCAATAACTGAGCCCTATTTACAACATCTGAATATAAACACAGTTTATGAGAAATAAGATATTGTCGTATCTCTAGTTTCAAACCTCTTAAAAACATCAGCGTCATTCGCTCCTCAAATTTAGCCTCGTATTGCGACACGGTCATATTGTTTTGTTCCAACTTGATAAACTTCACCTCCTTCATGTGACGAATACTTTCGGGAAAGTACTTGTCGTTGAACAGCTCTTGGAACTTCTCCCAAGACATCTTGAGTGCGTCAGGCTGGGTACGTTTTACAGATTCCCACCAGTAATCTGCCTCTTCACGTAACATAAAGGTGGCAAAGGAAACCTTTTGTTCCTCGGAGCATCCCAAGATATCAAATATCTTGGTGATCTGCTTTATCCACGCTTCTGCCTTAAGTGGTTTTGGCTCTCCAATAAACTCCGGTAGTCCCAGCTCCTTGAACTATTTGCCGGTGACCGTCCGAGAGTTACCAGTGTTTCCACCAGCATTTTGGACAGGAGCCGCTCTCGCCTGATGTTGCATGAATTACATGAAGCCTCGGAACATTCCATTGTTTATCATTTGGTCAGTGTTGTTGTTTGCATGAGGATTGTCGCCTTCCTGATGCACAGTGTCCTGGTTATTGATCTGTGGACACTCAACGGTCTCCTGTGCTGCATTGATGTTTTCAACATTCTCGGATGCCATTTTTAAATACTGCCACAAAATAATGGTTAATTAACATATCACATATTATCCCTATACTCTGACCGACCAATTAAATACCAAATAAACTTAGGTAGGTCATACTAGCGAAGGAATTCCCCGTCTCTCCCCTCTTAGTTCTAGTCTCACATCTTAGCCAGGGATCATATCCCTAAGCTTTGATACCAACTGTGACGCCCCCAAAATAGGTATACATCACCTATTCTGAGTCACCAAATACATGGTACAAAATTCAAATACAACTTAATTATACAGCAGTCGTGTAAAATACGACAAAACATAATCTATGAGTTTTAATAAAAATATTGTCATCTAGACAATATCCACACTCAATGGAGTCCTCATTACATTTATTGTCACACTATTTAACAGAAAAGTGAGGACTACTAATGATATCATCTGGACCGTCACTCTGTTCCCCGATAAGTCCTGGCTACGTTCTCATTTCTTGAAGAGAACAGTGAAAGAAATGGTGAGCTCAACTAGTCCAGTAAGAAATATTATGACTAAGATAGTGCAGAATAAATTATCATTAGTTTTCAACAATGTTAAACTGATAAAATACAATAGACATCAAGTTTAACTGCAGCGGAACAAGCAATCCATTAGAAAAGTCAAGTAGAGAATAAAATCTACTATCTTCTATGATTTAAAAGGTTTTTTATCACTTTTATCGTTGAGACTCAGCTTAATAAATAAACCACATCATCCCTGCACTACGGCCAAGGATATTCATTAGTATCACGACGATAAATTATCCATGCACTACGGGCCAAGGATACTCATATATTTATAAATGGTCATGATCATGCCAACAACTGTCCATCAATGCACTACGGCCAATAAGGATTTTTACCACATCATTTATAACATTACGGTTATGATTATACTGAATAATCCGTGGTCATAATCATACCAAGTCTATCTATGCACAACAGGCCACAGATGACTTTCAACATAATATAAGCATGAGGATGATGACAATGATATAAGAATTCAATAAAATAAGTTCACGAATTAATTTATCCAGAATTCAATAACGTCCAAATTGTCAACATGATACTGCTTTGTAGAGTAAAATTCAAGAATGCTCAGAAGAATATTTTCATGAAAAGATACTGGATGATGCACAAATATCAAGGATATTCCACTAATTTTATGGAGTATAAAAGCCAAAACTTTAACCAACTGAATATAATAAAGAATGGAATAACAAAAGAATTCACCAGGCATGCGATATACAGCACAGACAGGTTATTCCAACAGAATAATAAATAATGGAACCAGGTCATGCGTAAACGCACAGACAGGATATTCCTACTGAATAATAAAGAATGGAATAATAGAAGAATTCATCATGCATACGATAGACCGCACAGACAGGTTATTTCAACAGAATAATAAATAATAGAACCAGGTCATGCGTAATACGCACAGATAGGATGTTCCAACATAATAATAAAGAATGGAATAACAGAAGAATTTCACCATGTATGCGGTACTTTGCATAGACATGTTATTCCAACATAATAATAAAGACTGGAATAACAGAAGTTCTCTTCATGAAGACGAAAGAAAGAAATAATACCCCTTACCTTAAAAAGAAGAGTACTGGATATAGGAGTAGTGAAGTAGAAAAATACTTTTCTTCTTTCTCTCTATAATTTCTCTCTATAATAATTGCTCTAAAGCTTTTGTGAATTGGTGAGAAATGAAGGAAGAATGAGCTTCTATTTATAAAAAAAAATATAGTTTTGATAATTGCACGTTTTGGGCCTCAAAAATTACAGTATAATACATTCCTCTTTTTCTTCATTTTTAATTTAGTCCTGCAAGTATTATCAAACTTGCACCACCTTCCCTAATAGTAAATAATGTGAATCAATAGTATAATCATGTGAAAAAATTAATTACAGTATAATACCTTCAACTATACCTCTATTTTTAACTTAGTCATGCAAGTATTATTAATCTTGCACCAACTCCCCTAATAGTACAAGAATGTGAATCAATAGTACACACATGTGAACAAATAGTTATAAGCATGTGAGATAATAGCAATTAATTGCTCATTTATCCGATAAATTACCCGATTTATCAATATAACCCCCAGACATCAATTATCATCGGAATAGATGTCGATTTCCAATTACACTAATAATCCCAACACAATGGAACTATCAAATTCATCTTTAATCAACACGAACTTATTCATCATTAATATTATAACTCACAATATTTAACAACCAGGTCGTTCCCAGGAAAGAGGGGGCTTTCCGATAAGGATTTTTCCTTATTGGCGCGTAATTAGATGACCAAACCTCTTCTTGACAGAACTTCTAGACATTGTCAATATTGTAAATAATAATATGAATAACTATGTCGTCTCAATTATTGATTTAATAACATAACATATTATGCAGATGATACTGTAACAATAATTGAATCAATAATATGAGAGATATGATGCAGTAATTACTGTAGCAATAATTGAGTATAACTGAGTGACTTATCACGTAAGCATCAATAACCAATACCGTGTGCTACTATGTAACCACGCGTATTACTGTACTTTTACTACCGGGTAGTTCAATAGTTTAACGGTAACCCTTTCGTCGTTATTTTTATAAAAAGATAATTTTGTCGTTTTCTAACTACGACAATACTTCCGTTGTGGGGTCCACTAATGATTGTACCGTCATACGAATATTCTCCGGCTAATCAAATATTATATAACCACTTGCTTACTTTACAAAATTTGTAAATAACATCCACAACTATAATATTATATCAAATCCACACTATAATATTCAAAAATATATTTTGAGAAAAAAAATTAATCTTTATTCAAAAAATTGGGGTCTTACATTTAATTCTTATTATAATCTGTAAATTGGTTATGGATTGTGTTAATATGTCAAGAAACGAAACGAATGCAATTGAAATGGTTTAATTTGGTTAAGAAACAAAGTTTTGGTGATTGAATTCGCTAAATGTGTTAAAATTGAAGAAAACAATAAAAACATGGTTTTAACCCCTTAAATTTGGTTGTTTATGATTCCTTTAGGTGTTATAATGATTAAGTGTATATGTTATGCGGTTTGGTAAGGGTAATAGTGTATGGGTTTGTTCATGTTGCTGTGAAAATTGGAGTTTTTGATCGCATTAGTGCTGGAAGCAGACTACAGTGTTCTTGTCTGCGCACCAGCGCAGCTGTGCCGGTGTCAAGGACAAGAACATCGCAGTTACGCTGGTGCCAGGGCTTGGGGTAGCGCAGCTGTTATGACACTGCCAAATCTGGGTACTTCAATCCCACAAATTTGGTGTTCACTATGACGCCCCCAAAATAGGTATATATCACCCATTCTGAGTCGCCAAATACATGGTACATAAATCAAATACAAACTTCTTTTATACAATATGACAACAGGGTAGCTTAGAGTTTTTTTATGAATATTGTCTCATAGACAGTATTCAAACTCAAATGAAGTCCTCATTATATTTATTATCACACTATTTCATAAAATAGTGAGGACTACTATAGCCACCATCTCGGACCGTCAATCTGTTCCTCGACTAATCCTGGCTACGTTCTTATTTCCTGAAGAGAACAATGAAAGCAAAAGGGTGAGCTCAACTAGCCCAGTAAGAAATATTATGACTAAGATAATGCAGAATAAATTATCGTTAGCCTTCAACAATGTTAAACTGATAAAAATACAATAAACATCAAGTTTAACTGCAGCGGAACAAACAATCCATTAGAAGAGTCAAGTAGAGCATGATATCTACTATCTTCTATGATTTAAAAAGCTTTCCATCAACTTTATCGCTGAGACTCATCTTAATAAATAAACTACATCATTGAATCATCGCTGCACTTCGGGCCAATGATATTCATGTAATCATCAATGGTCATGATCATACCAACAACTGTCCATCAATGCACTACGGGCCAATGAGGACTTTTACCACATCATTTGTAACAATACGGTCATGATTATACCGAATAATCCCTGGTTATAATCATACCAATCAATAGTACATCTATGCACGTAAGCCACATATGACTTTTATCACAATATAAGCATGAGGATGATGACAATGATATAAGAATTTAATTAAAAGAAAGCAAATGTTAAATTTTTAAAGATTTATAATTTAATTTATCTAGAATTCAATAATGTCAAAGTTATCAACATAATACTGCTTTGTGGAGTAAAATTCAAGAATAATATTGTATCAAAAATTATTTGGCCAGCAAAGAAATCATTTTTTGTCATGAATAATTCCCTGGGTGAATAGTACCCTGTAAATAGTACTTCAGGAATAGTATCCCGTGAATAGCACTTTGTGAATAGCACTCTTGAATAGTACTTTGTGAATAGTACCCGTAAATAGTACCCCGTGAATAGTACTTTATGAATAGTACTGTATAAATGAATACTACTCATGGACAATACTCCAGCATGAAAAACTTAAAATTTAACAAGAATGTGCAGAAAATATTCTTGTGAAACGATAGTAGATGAATCGCAAATTTCAAAGATATTCTACTAATTTTACGGAGTATAAAAGCAATACTTTAACAAAATGAGGGTATAATTAGGAATACGAGACGAAATAATATTACTCACATATTACATAATATGGAAGAAAATATTATTCCTTATGAATACCAAAAAAAATAATATCACTTACCTTAGAAGAAGACTGGATACTGGAATAGTGAAGTAGGAGACTCATATTCTTCTTTTTTTCTATAGCTTCTCTCTATAATTGCTCTTGTGAGTCTTAGTAAATTGGTGAGACTGAAAGAAGAATGAGCTTCTATTTATAGGAAAATATAGTTTCGATAATTGCACGTTTTGGGGTTCGAAATATTACAGTATAATACATTCATCTTTTCTTTCATTTTTAATTTAGTCCTGCAAGTATTATCAAACTTGCACCACCTCCATTAATAGTACATGAATGTGAATCAATAGTACATTCATGTCAATCAATAGTTCTATACATGTGAAAAAAATAGTTAGGGTATATTATTACCTTTATCTATACCTTTATTTTTAATTTAGTAATGCAAGTATTATCAATCTTGCACCACCTCCCCTAATAGTACATGCATTTGAACAAATAGTTACAAGTATGTTAATTAATAGCAATTAATTGCTCATTTATCCGATTAATTACCCGATTGGTTAATATAACCTTCAAAAATCAATTATTATCTAAATAAATGTCAATTTTCACTAACACTAATAATCCCAACACAATGAAAATATCAATTTCATCTTTAATTAACACGAACTTATTCATCATTAATATTATAACTCACAATATTTAACAACCAAGTCGTTCCCAAGAAAGAGGGGGCTTTACGATAAGAATTTTTTCTTATTGGCACGCAATTAGGTGACCAAACATCTCCTTGATAGAACTTTCTAGACATTGTCAATATTGCAAATAATAATATGAATAACTTTGTCGTCTCAATTATTGATTTAATAATATAAAATATTATGCAGATGATACTGTGACAATAATTGAATCAATAATATGAGAGATATTATGCAGCAATTACTGTAACAATAATTGAGTATAACTGAGTGACTTCTCACGTAAGCATCAATAGTCCTCAATAATTAAGGACGCAGAGTTTTAATAAATCTTCAAGAGTTTGAATAGTCCTCTCCGACTATCCGTCCATTTGAGGATGATATGCCGAACTAGATCATAAATACGTGCCCTTAGCTTTTTGCAAACTAACCTAAAATCGTGAAGTGAATCTTGGGTCTTGATCAGAAACTATGGATACTAACATACCATGCAGTCTTATAATCTCATTTATGTACATACGAGCAAGACATTCAAGTGAATAAGTTTCTCGTATCGGTAAGAAATGAGCAGACTTGGTCAATCTATCAACAATGACCCAAATCGCATATATGCCTTGAGAAACCTTGGGGAGACCAGTAATAAAATCCATGGTAATGTGCTCCCACTTCTATTCTGGAATTTCAAGTGGTTGCAATGGACGTTTTGGCACTTGATGCTTCCCCTTGACTCGTTGACAAGTTAGACACCTTGAGATAAATCCCGCTATCTCTCTCTTCATATTGCTCCACCAAAATTTATGTCAAAGATCACGATACATTTTGGTACTCCCAACATGGATTGCAAATGGTGTGTTGTGCACCTCCATCATGATTTTATACTTCAAGTCAGAATCGTTAGGAACACAAAGTCTGGAGTTAACTCGAAGTATTCCTTCTTCATCGATTCTTGCTTTCGGAATAGCACCTTCTTGCACTTTCTTCTTCATACGCATTAGCTCTAGGTTTGTAGCTTGAGCAGCTTTAACTTTATCGATTAAAGTCAGTTCTACTCGTATATTTGCCATCATCACGTGGGTCCCTAGAGTCTTTAACTCTATCTCCATCCTTTGTAAGTCATACAAAATGGGCCTTTGCATTGACAATATCGCACTCGTATCTGCATATGATATTCTACTCAATGCGTCAGCTACTACGTTTATTTTTCTAGGATGGTATTGAATGGTATAATCATAATCTTTTAATAGCTCAAGTCAACGTCATTGCCGCATATTGAGTTCCTTTTGAGTGAAGAAATATTTGAGGCTTTTATGATCCGTATAGATCTCCACCTTCTCTCTATACAATTAATGCCTCCAAATCTTAAGCAAAAAAACGACAGCTGCCAACTCTAGATCATGAGTAGGATAATTCCTCTTATATTCTTTGAGTTGTCGTGAGGCATAGGATATGACTTTCCAATGTTACATGAGAACACATCCTAACCCTTTGCCTGAAGCATCACTATAGATGACAAATCCCTCCGAGCCAGATGGTATTGTCAGAACAGGTGCTGAAATGAGTCTCCTCTTGAGTTCTTGAAAACTCTTCTCACATTCTTCGCTCCAACCGAATTTTGTATCTTTCTGAGTCAGCTGAGTTAACGGAGTAGCGATTCGAGAAAACCCTTCTATGGATATCCAATAATAACCAGCTAAACCGAGAAAGCTACGTACTTCGGTCATTGACTTAGGTTGCTCCCAGCTTTGAATTGCTTCAATCTTTGTCGGGTCAACAGATATTCCATGATTTGATATCATGTGCCTAAGGAATGCTATTTCCTTAAGCCAGAACTTGCATTTCTTTAACTTGGCATATAGCTTGTTTTCTCGAAGCTTTTGGAGTATCAGCCTCAAGTGTTTCTCATGATCTTCACAGCTTTTGGAGTATATGATGATGTCATCAATAAATACAATCACAAAATGATCCAAATATTCCTTGAATACTTGGTTCATCATATCCATGAAGGCACCAGGAGCATTAGTCAATCCAAAAGACATGACTAGGAATTCATAATGCTCGTACCGAATTCTAAAAGCAGTCTTTGGGATGTCATTGGTTTTAATCTTTAACAGATGATATCCAGAACGAGGATCGATCTTTGAAAAGAATTTGGCACATTGCAACTGGTTAAAAAGGTCATCAATGTGAGGCGACAGGTACCTATTTTTGATGGTGACATGATTCAACTCCCGATAGTCAAAACAAACTCGCATACTTCCATCTTTCTTCTTCACAAATAGAATAGGAGCACCCCAAGGAGACGTACTGGGACGAATGAAACCTATATCTAACAATTCCTGTAGTTGGGTTTTTAACTCCTGAAGTTCAATAGGAGCCATTCGATATGGGACTTTGGAAATGGGTTTTGTACCGGGTTCAAGGTCAATACCAAACTCGATTTCACGCTCTGGGGGTAGGCCGTGAAGTTCTTCAGGGAATACATCAGGAAATTTATTAACAATAGAAATATAATTCAAATCTAACATATTTTTGTTTAAATCTGTGACATGGGCTAAGAAAGCTTGACATACGTTTTTCAATAAACGAATAACTTTATGACTTGATATGACAGTGATTGACTTTAATGGTTTGGTTGCTTGAATTCGCATAATAGGTTGGTTAGGAATATGAAAGCTAACAACCTTACGAAAATAATCAATTTTTGCATGATGAGTAGTTAACCAATCAATCCCTAAAATCACATCAAATGCAAGTATTTTCAAAGAGATAAGGTCGACATGTAATGTGCGAGTGCCGATTTGGATCAAACAAGACTTATAAACAGTGGATGTAATGATGGTTTCTCCCAACGGAGTTTCAACATATAAGTCAAAGTCTAATTTCTTCGTAGTTAAATTTAAACATTGAGCGCAAGTAGGAGAAATAAAAGATTGGGTAGAACCGGTATCAAATAAGGTATAGACTTCGTAAGAGTTTATGATTAGCTTACCCGTGATCACCTCGTTCGGATTCCTCATTTTTTAGGAGGTTACGATAAACGCTCTTACTTGAACTACTGGTTTTTTCTTATCTAGGACGGCCTTTGATGCCTCCATCCCAGTTGGACTTGACTTCGGTACACGACAAAATCGGGCAAGGTGACCTTCTCTTCCATAATTGTAACATGCTTTGGACTGCTGCGTATAATTTGGACTGATGTGTCCCTCCCATCTATATTTGTAACATACGACCGACGGTCGTTCTCCTTCCTTAACAACAGGTGCTGGTGCTGACGTCTTTCCATCATTATTGAATTTCCTCTTCTTGAAATTTCCACTTCTATTATCTTGGCCATGATTACCACCGAAGTGGTTGCTATTTATGGCATGTTGATTCCCTCCACGTTTGTTGTCACCGCTTCAATGAATGTTACCACTGGTATTATAGATTTTTCGGCTGCTCTCTCTTGGTTGGGTTGACTCATTATCGCGCTCCAATAACTGAGTCCTATTTACAACATCTGAATACAAACACAGTTTGTGAGAAATTAGGTATTGACGTATCTCAGGTTTCAAACCCCTTAGAAACATCCATGTCATTCTCTTCTCATTATCAACCAAGTGGGACGCAAACCGGGACAACTCGACAAACTTAGCTTCATATTGTGACACGGTCATATTGTTTTGCTACATCTTGATAAACTCTACCTCCTTCATGTGATAAATACTTTCGGGACAGTACTTGTCGTTGAACAGTTCTTAGAATTTCTCCCAAGACATCTTCAATGCGCCAGGTTGGGTACGCTTTACAGATTCCCACCAGTAATCTGTCTCTCCTCGCAACATAAAGGTGGCAAAGGGAACCTTTTTCTCCTCGGAGCATCCTAAGACATTAAATATCTTGGTGATCTGCTTTATCAATGTCTTTGCCTTAAGTAGTTTTAGCTCTCCCAAAAACTCCGGTGGTCCCAACTCCTTGAACTATTTAGCGATGACCATCCGAGAGTTGCCAGTATTTCTATCTACATTTTGAATATGAGTCGTTCTCGCCTGATGTTGCATGAATTGTATAAAGCCTCTGAACATCCCATCGTTCATTATTTGGTCAACGTTGTTGTTTTCATAAGGATTATTTCAATCCTGATCCACATTATCCTGGGTATTGATCGTTGGTGACTCAACGGTCTCATGTTCTTCATTGCTTTTCTCAACATTTTCGGATGCCATTATCAAATACTGCCACAAAACAAGGGTTAATTAAAATGTCACATATTATCCCTATATTCTGACCGACCAAATAAATACCAAATAAACTTAGGTATGTCATACTAACGAAGGAATTTTCCATCTCTCCCCTCCTAGTTATAGTCTCACATATCAGTCAGGGATCATTTTTCTAAGCTTTGATACCAACTGTGACGCCCCCAAAGTAGGTATACATCATACATTTTGAGTCGCCAAATATATGGTACATAAATCAAATACAAACTTCTTTTATACAATAGGACAACAGTGTAGCTTTGAGTTTTTACACGAATATTATCTCATAGACAGTATTCAAACTCAAATGAATTCTTCATTACATTTATTATCATTCTATTTCATAAAATAGTGAGGACTACTATAGCCACCATCTCGGACCGTCACTCTGTTCCCTGACTAGTCCCAGCTATATTCTCATTTCCTGAAGAGAACAATGAAATCAAAAGGGTGAGCTCAACTAGCCCAGTAAGAAATATTATGACTAAGATAATGCAGAATAAATTATCGTTAGCCTTCAACAATGTTAAACTGATAAAAATACAATAAACATCAAGTTTAATTGCAACGGAACAAGCAATCCATTAGAAGAGTCGAGTAAAACATGATATCTACTGTGATGCCCCCAAAATAAGTATACATCACCCATCTTGAGTCGCCAAATACATGATACAGAATACAAATTTAACCTTAAATATACAACAGTCGTGTAAAATATGACTAAACATATGCTGTGAGTTTTAATACAAATATTGTCATCTAGACAATATACAAACTCAATGGGGTCCGCATTACATTTATTATCACACTATTTCACAGAATAGTGAGGACTACTAATGCATCATCTAGGACCATCACTCTGTTTCCCGACTAGTCCCTGTTGCGTTCTCATTTCCTGAAGAGAACAATGAAAGCAAAAGGGTGAGCTCAATTAGCCTAGTAAGAATATTATGACTAAGATAATGCAGAATATTTTATCGTTAGCCATCAACGGTGTTAAACTGATAAAATATAATAAACATCAAGTTTAACTGCAGCGGAACAAGTAATCCATTAGAAGAGTCAAGTAGAGAATATAATCTACTATCTTCTATGATTTAAAAGGTTTTTTATCACTTTTATCGCTGAGACTCAGCTTAATAAATAATCCACATCATCAAATCATCCCTACACTACAAGCCAAGGATATTCTTTAGTATCACGACTGTAAGACCCCGAATTTTATGAAATAAAAGTATTCAATTTTTCTTATAATTACGATTCAGTAAATGGTTAACTTGATAAAAAGTTAAAGTTAAAGGTGATATATGAATTTTTTTTCAAAATAAGCAAGTGGTTATATCATAATCATTGTTGTCGGGGAATATTCGTTTGGTCGTGGAATATTCTTTCTGTCGGAGAATATTCGTACGACGGCGCAGCTATTTGTGGGCCCCATAACGAATAACTGTCGGATGAAGATAACGATAAAAATTGAGTTTTTATAATTAACGGCGTAGTTGTTACCGTTAACACTGTTGGAATACCCGGTGGTTAAAATACAGTAATACGCGTTGTTACACAGTAGCACACTGATTGCACAGTATTTTTGAATTATTGATTCTTACGAAGGAAGACACTACTCAATAATTGTTACAGTAGTTACTGTTCAATATTTTATTTTATTGATTCAATAATTGCTGCGTTAATATTTTATATTATTGTTGTTTCAATAATTGTTACTGCACAGTATTTCCCATTATCAGATCAATAATTCATATTATTTGAATAATATTATTAGATAACATTATTGGTAATGTCTAGAAAGTTCTGTCTAAGGAGAAGTTTGGTCACCTAATTGCGCGCCAGTAAGGAGAAATTCTTATTGGAAAGCCCCCTCTTTCCTAGGAACGGCCTGGTTGTCATAAATGTGTTTCTGTAATATTATTTGTGAATAATTAATTATTGATTCATATGATAAGGAAATATTTATTTTTATGTGGATCTAAATGTTGGATATATTTATTGTGGTTAAAAATGAAGGAGTTAATGTTGAGATTTTTATCAATATTTTTGTCGGAATGGAGGTATTAAAAATCAAATTAGGATTTTTGAGATATTTTACGGGGGTTATAATTTTTAATCCGACCGTTGGATCGTTGTAATTTTTGGATATGTTATACATATATAAGTTGAGTATATGTCCACAAATTTTGAACCGCTAAAAATGAATGAATGATTTGTTATGAATTTTACGATATGACTGGTTCAGAAATTGTTGAATTTTCGGAGTTTATCATTTTGGTGGAAAATTTTAGAATTGGTGGGCCCCACTCTTGGTTGGTGAAGAAATGTGCTGAGATTTTTATTCAAATATGGTGGGTGGGAATAGTAGCAGGTAAAGCCATCAGGTTGCAGGTTAAGTCTGCTTCGGCGTGCTAACATTTTCCTATAAATAGAGGGCTAAGTTAGAATTGAAAAACACACCAGAATTCATAAGTTTTCTCTCTTCCTCTCTCTAGATTATTGAGTGTATTTTGTGAGTATTTAGATACTTTGTGAGTTTCTATTCATCAGTGCACGCTTCCTTCAGCCTTATACCGATCAGAAGTACTGCTCTTTTGAGGTAAGGGATAGTAAGGGATTTTAAAGGTTGTTATATTTTTCAGTTTCGTAATTTTTCTGACCTTCAGAAAATTCTGGAAAAATTTGAAATGATATTTTGATGAGTTGTATTGATTGTGTCCAAAAATGGTGATTTTTGGATGTATAGATTAAGAGTTATGAATTTTACGGGAAAAGACAATTTTAAAAGTAACCGCTTATAATTCCTTGTGGTTAACTCCAAAATTGATAAAATTTTTATTAGGAGTACATGAATATGATAGAAGTATACTCTGTAAATTTCAGAATTTTTGGAAAAAAGTACAATTTTTGGTAAATATCTAAATATTAGGCTATTTTGGCCATATGAAAATAGTAAATGACTTTTAAAAATTCTGAGAAAAATATATGTTCACTATGGGACTATATTATGCTAAATCCCAGAAAAAAAATATTTTTGGAACTGATTTGGTATTTTTCATGAAAATGGTCTAGTTATGGGTAAATGAATTAAATATGTTTTGTGAAGTAAAAAAATTGAAAAATAAGATTTTATGACTTGAGAATCCTATATGAGGTATATGCAGATTTTTGATGAGGGTTTTGGTTATTGGTGATGAAATCTTATGAGTTTGGCATTTTAGAATGATTAAATGCATTATTTAGTAAAGTGTAAATAATTAAAATAAATTGTTTATAAGTTTAAGAAATATTATTCTTTCAATATCATTATACTGAAATATTGGTATGTATTTTATTGTAGAATTTCTACCTTTTTGTGTCAAGTTACTATTCACGAGTTACTATTTATGAGTTACTATTCACGAGTTACTATTCACAGAAAAATTAGTTTCTTTTTCTAACCAAATTATAGTTGATTTATGAATATTACTCTTGAGATTAAAACTATATGTTGATAACATTATTTTTATTATCATATATAACATTTTTATAACCCTAATGATGATATTCTCTTTCACTTGAGTGTAAAGATGGGTAGATTATTAGTATGATCATGACTAGGGTTCTCTTTGGCCAGTTGTGCAAAGTTGAATTGGTGACTAGTATGATCATGACCATTGAATTTATAAGTGAATATCTTTAGCTTAAGTGCAAAGGTGAAATGATCAACATGGTTATAATTATTGTTTATATAAATTCTGAAATGATTATATATTTCTTTGAGATATGAATATATTTGGCCTGTAATGCAAATATGAACTGTTGATGAATATCTTTGATTTGTAGTGCAAAGATGAATTGTTGAAGAATATCTTTGGCCTGCAGTGCAAAGATGACATGTTGTTGAATATCTTTGGCCAGTAGTGCAAAGATGAACAGGTGTTGAGATGAACATGACCAACTGGTACAAATGAATATCTTTGACCGTAGTGCAAAGATGAAGTTATTAGTATGATTATGAACAGGAACTGTGATTTGGTATAACCATGATCTTTGATGTTTCAGGTAAAGACAGGTGATGAAAATATTCTTCGTCCTTGGTGCGAAGAAAAATTTAGAGTCACAATTATGATTATGAGTTATTCATATGATTGTGGAAAGGAACTGTTGAGTGATGTTACATGGATAAAACATTGTTGGTGGATTTTTAACATGGAGGAGATAATAGACTTTATGGTCTATTTGACTCTTCTAATGGATTGCTCGTTCCGCTGCAACTATGGTTGAAATTTTTATCATTTACCATATGTTCTAAATCTCTGATTTATTATTGATAAAGGCTATTGATAATTTAATTATCTTTAGTCATGATATTCTTTACTGAGCTAGTTGTGCTCACCCTTTTGCTTCACAATTCCTTTCAGGTAATAAGAGTGTAGCTGGATCGAGCGAGGGTAACGGGGAAATAGAACGGTGGTCTCTAGCTGTGGAGGTTCTCCTGAAGTAGTATAGAAAAGTTTGTTTAGTAGTTTTATTTGGTGAATCTAATAGGGTAAGGTGTATCCAACGTTGGAAGGGTGTTTTTGCCACTATCATACAAGATGTCTAACGACATACAACCTCATGTCATCATAAGACAGGATTGTGCACATCCGCTTGCCGAGTATATCTACAAGCACTACCTATATAATCTTGGTGTTTGTTTGAAGTATAATTCTCAGTTAGATACAGTGGAGATAATGATAAGTCAAGAGAAGACTCACCATTGGGAAGAATATGATAGTAATCTTCTCGTTTTTCTTTAGGGTCTATTGGGTCAACCAAGGATAATTCTGTGGCCATATGATATCTATCATAACCTAAAAGCATGGCCTCCCATGTACGAAGGTTTCCTTGAGCACTTCCCGAAGATTCTAATTTCTAAAACAGTTTTTGACTATACCTTTATGTAAGGTGTTACTGTGAGGTGTTGTCCACGGTTGGGACATGTGTCACATTTGGTATATATTTGTATTCAAACTCACAGCATATGTGTTGTTGTATTTTGTACGACAATTGTTGTAATAGAGTTGTAGTTATTTTCTGTACCATGTATTTGACGACTCAGAATGGGTTGGATGGAATGGGCCTATTTTGGGGTCGTTACATTTGGTATCAGAGCTATAAGTAAAGAGCCCCGAGCCTCTCGCTGGTGACTTCCTGTTGATGGGGGATGCACCGAAGCCAGACCCTCCGTAGGGGACGCCGTTTTGCGGTGGCAAACTGATAGGTATCAATGTGAGGTGCTGACACAAGTTGGTGTCCAGAGTTACAGTTGGTATCAGAGCTTAGGGATATGATCTCTGGCGGAGATCGGAGAATACAACTAGGAGGGGAGAGACGAGTAAATCCTTCGCTAGTGTGTCCTACCTAAGCTTATTTGTTGGCCAGTCATACTTTCGGGATATGATGTGATATGTTAATTTGTTAAATTAACCTTTGTTTTTGAAGCTGTATTCTAGAATGATATCTGAAATACAGGAGATGAGCAATGGAGAAATCATGATGACAGAAAAGATGGAATCTGAAATGAAAGTAAGGTATTCTCAACTCTTCGAAATACCAGGTACGCAAATTTCGAGGACGAAATTTCATAAGTAGGGGAGATTGTAAGACCGCGAATTTTATGAAATAAAAGTATTCAATTTTTCTTATAATTACGATTCAGTAAATGGTTAAATTGATAAAAAGTTAAAGTTAAATGTGATATATGAATTTTTTTTCAAAATAAGCAAGTGGTTATAATATAATCATTGTTGTCGGGGAATATTCGTCTGGTCGTGGAATATTCTTTCTGTCGGGGAATATTCGTACGACGGCGCAGCTATTTGTGGGCCCCATAACGAATAACTGTCGGATGAAGATAACGACAAAAATTGAGTTTTTATAATTAACGGTGTAGTTGTTACCGTTAACACTGTTGGAATACCCGGTGGTTAAAATACAGTAATACGCGTTGTTACACAGTAGCACACTGATTGCACAGTATTTTTGAATTATTGATTCTTACGAAGGAAGACACTACTCAATAATTGTTACAGTAGTTACTGTTCAATATTTTATTTTATTGATTCAATAATTGCTGCGTTAATATTTTATATTATTGTTGTTTCAATAATTGTTACTGCACAGTATTTCCCATTATCAGATCAATAATTCATATTATTTGAATAATATTATTAGATAACATTATTGGTAATGTCTAGAAAGTTCTGTCTAAGGAGAAGTTTGGTCACCTAATTGCGCGCCAGTAAGGAGAAATTCTTATTGGAAAGCCCCCTCTTTCCTAGGAACGGCCTGGTTGTCATAAATGTGTTTCTGTAATATTATTTGTGAATAATTAATTATTGATTCATATGATAAGGAAATATTTATTTTTATGTGGATCTAAATGTTGGATATATTTATTGTGGTTAAAAATGAAGGAGTTAATGTTGAGATTTTTATCAATATTTTTGTCGGAATGGAGGTATTAAAAATCAAATTAGGATTTTTGAGATATTTTACGGGGGTTATAATTTTTAATCCGACCGTTGGATCGTTGTAATTTTTGGATATGTTATACATATATAAGTTGAGTATATGTCCACAAATTTTGAACCGCTAAAAATGAATGAATGATTTGTTATGAATTTTACGATATGACTGGTTCAGAAATTGTTGAATTTTCGGAGTTTATCATTTTGGTGGAAAATTTTAGAATTGGTGGGCCCCACTCTTGGTTGGTGAAGAAATGTGCTGAGATTTTTATTCAAATATGGTGGGTGGGAATAGTAGCAGGTAAAGCCATCATGTTGCAGGTTAAGTCTGCTTCGGCGTGCTAACATTTTCCTATAAATAGAGGGCTAAGTTAGAATTGAAAAACACACCAGAATTCATAAGTTTTCTCTCTTCCTCTCTCTAGATTATTGAGTGTATTTTGTGAGTATTTAGATACTTTGTGAGTTTCTATTCATCAGTGCACGCTTCCTTCAGCCTTATACCGATCAGAAGTACTGCTCTTTTGAGGTAAGGGATAGTAAGGGATTTTAAAGGTTGTTATATTTTTCAGTTTCGTAATTTTTCTGACCTTCAGAAAATTCTGGAAAAATTTGAAATGATATTTTGATGAGTTGTATTGATTGTGTCCAAAAATGGTGATTTTTAGATGTATAGATTAAGAGTTATGAATTTTACGGGAAAAGACAATTTTAAAAGTAACCGCTTATAATTCCTTGTGGTTAACTCCAAAATTGATAAAATTTTTATTAGGAGTACATGAATATGATAGAAGTATACTCTGTAAATTTCAGAATTTTTGGAAAAAAGTACAATTTTTGGTAAATATCTAAATATTAGGCTATTTTGGCCATATGAAAATAGTAAATGACTTTTAAAAATTCTGAGAAAAATATATGTTCACTATGGGACTATATTATGCTAAATCCCAGAAAAAAAATATTTTTGGAACTGATTTGGTATTTTTCATGAAAATGGTCTAGTTATGGGTAAATGAATTAAATATGTTTTGTGAAGTAAAAAAATTGAAAAATAAGATTTTATGACTTGAGAATCCTATATGAGGTATATGCAGATTTTTGATGAGGGTTTTGGTTATTGGTGATGAAATCTTATGAGTTTGGCATTTTAGAATGATTAAATGCATTATTTAGTAAAGTGTAAATAATTAAAATAAATTGTTTATAAGTTTAAGAAATATTATTCTTTCAATATCATTATACTGAAATATTGGTATGTATTTTATTGTAGAATTTCTACCTTTTTGTGTCAAGTTACTATTCACGAGTTACTATTTATGAGTTACTATTCACGAGTTACTATTCACAGAAAAATTAGTTTCTTTTTCTAACCAAATTATAGTTGATTTATGAATATTACTCTTGAGATTAAAACTATATGTTGATAACATTATTTTTATTATCATATATAACATTTTTATAACCCTAATGATGATATTCTCTTTCACTTGAGTGTAAAGATGGGTAGATTATTAGTATGATCATGACTAGGGTTCTCTTTGGCCAGTTGTGCAAAGTTGAATTGGTGACTAGTATGATCATGACCATTGAATTTATAAGTGAATATCTTTAGCTTAAGTGCAAAGGTGAAATGATCAACATGGTTATAATTATTGTTTATATAAATTCTGAAATGATTATATATTTCTTTGAGATATGAATATATTTGGCCTGTAATGCAAATATGAACTGTTGATGAATATCTTTGATTTGTAGTGCAAAGATGAATTGTTGAAGAATATCTTTGGCCTGCAGTGCAAAGATGACATGTTGTTGAATATCTTTGGCCAGTAGTGCAAAGATGAACAGGTGTTGAGATGAACATGACCAACTGGTACAAATGAATATCTTTGACCGTAGTGCAAAGATGAAGTTATTAGTATGATTATGAACAGGAACTGTGATTTGGTATAACCATGATCTTTGATGTTTCAGGTAAAGACAGGTGATGAAAATATTCTTCGTCCTTGGTGCGAAGAAAAATTTAGAGTCACAATTATGATTATGAGTTATTCATATGATTGTGGAAAGGAACTGTTGAGTGATGTTACATGGATAAAACATTGTTGGTGGATTTTTAACATGGAGGAGATAATAGACTTTATGGTCTATTTGACTCTTCTAATGGATTGCTCGTTCCGCTGCAACTATGGTTGAAATTTTTATCATTTACCATATGTTCTAAATCTCTGATTTATTATTGATAAAGGCTATTGATAATTTAATTATCTTTAGTCATGATATTCTTTACTGAGCTAGTTGTGCTCACCCTTTTGCTTCACAATTCCTTTCAGGTAATAAGAGTGTAGCTGGATCGAGCGAGGGTAACGGAGAAATAGAACGGTGGTCTCTAGCTGTGGAGGTTCTCCCGAAGTAGTATAGAAAAGTTTGTTTAGTAGTTTTATTTGGTGAATCTAATAGGGTAAGGTGTATCCAACGTTGGAAGGGTGTTTTTGCCACTATCATACAAGATGTCTAACGACATACAACCTCATGTCATCATAAGACAGGATTGTGCACATCCGCTTGCCGAGTATATCTACAAGCACTACCTATATAATCTTGGTGTTTGTTTGAAGTATAATTCTCAGTTAGATACAGTGGAGATAATGATAAGTCAAGAGAAGACTCACCATTGGGAAGAATATGATAGTAATCTTCTCATTTTTCTTTAGGGTCTATTGGGTCAACCAAGGATAATTCTGTGGCCATATGATATCTATCATAACCTAAAAGCATGGCCTTCCATGTACGAAGGTTTCCTTGAGCACTTCCCGAAGATTCTAATTTCTAAAACAGTTTTTGACTATACCTTTATGTAAGGTGTTACTGTGAGGTGTTGTCCACGGTTGGGACATGTGTCACATTTGGTATATATTTGTATTCAAACTCACAGCATATGTGTTGTTGTATTTTGTACGACAATTGTTGTAATAGAGTTGTAGTTATTTTCTGTACCATGTATTTGACGACTCAGAATGGGTTGGATGGAATGGGCCTATTTTGGGGTCGTTACATTTGGTATCAGAGCTATAAGTAAAGAGCCCCGAGCCTCTCGCTGGTGACTTCCTGTTGATGGGGGATGCACCGAAGCCAGACCCTCCGTAGGGGACGCCGTTTTGCGGTGGCAAACTGATAGGTATCAATGTGAGGTGCTGACACAAGTTGGTGTCCAGAGTTACAGTTGGTATCAGAGCTTAGGGATATGATCTCTGGCGGAGATCGGAGAATACAACTAGGAGGGGAGAGACGAGTAAATCCTTCGCTAGTGTGTCCTACCTAAGCTTATTTGTTGGCCAGTCATACTTTCGGGATATGATGTGATATGTTAATTTGTTAAATTAACCTTTGTTTTTGAAGCTGTATTCTAGAATGATATCTGAAATACAGGAGATGAGCAATGGAGAAATCATGATGACAGAAAAGATGGAATCTGAAATGAAAGTAAGGTATTCTCAACTCTTCGAAATACCAGGTACGCAAATTTCGAGGACGAAATTTCATAAGTAGGGGAGATTGTAAGACCGCGAATTTTATGAAATAAAAGTATTCAATTTTTCTTATAATTACGATTCAGTAAATGGTTAAATTGATAAAAAGTTAAAGTTAAATGTGATATATGAATTTTTTTTCAAAATAAGCAAGTGGTTATAATATAATCATTGTTGTCGGGGAATATTCGTCTGGTCGTGGAATATTCTTTCTGTCGGGGAATATTCGTACGACGGCGCAGCTATTTGTGGGCCCCATAACGAATAACTGTCGGATGAAGATAACGACAAAAATTGAGTTTTTATAATTAACGGTGTAGTTGTTACCGTTAACACTGTTGGAATACCCGGTGGTTAAAATACAGTAATACGCGTTGTTACACAGTAGCACACTGATTGCACAGTATTTTTGAATTATTGATTCTTACGAAGGAAGACACTACTCAATAATTGTTACAGTAGTTACTGTTCAATATTTTATTTTATTGATTCAATAATTGCTGCGTTAATATTTTATATTATTGTTGTTTCAATAATTGTTACTGCACAGTATTTCCCATTATCAGATCAATAATTCATATTATTTGAATAATATTATTAGATAACATTATTGGTAATGTCTAGAAAGTTCTGTCTAAGGAGAAGTTTGGTCACCTAATTGCGCGCCAGTAAGGAGAAATTCTTATTGGAAAGCCCCCTCTTTCCTAGGAACGGCCTGGTTGTCATAAATGTGTTTCTGTAATATTATTTGTGAATAATTAATTATTTATTCATATGATAAGGAAATATTTATTTTTATGTGGATCTAAATGTTGGATATATTTATTGTGGTTAAAAATGAAGGAGTTAATGTTGAGATTTTTATCAATATTTTTGTCGGAATGGAGGTATTAAAAATCAAATTAGGATTTTTGAGATATTTTACGGGGGTTATAATTTTTAATCCGACCGTTGGATCGTTGTAATTTTTGGATATGTTATACATATATAAGTTGAGTATATGTCCACAAATTTTGAACCGCTAAAAATGAATGAATGATTTGTTATGAATTTTACGATATGACTGGTTTAGAAATTGTTGAATTTTCGGAGTTTATCATTTTGGTGGAAAATTTTAGAATTGGTGGGCCCCACTCTTGGTTGGTGAAGAAATGTGCTGAGATTTTTATTCAAATATGGTGGGTGGGAATAGTAGCAGGTAAAGCCATCAGGTTGCAGGTTAAGTCTGCTTCGGCGTGCTAACATTTTCCTATAAATAGAGGGCTAAGTTAGAATTGAAAAACACACCAGAATTCATAAGTTTTCTCTCTTCCTCTCTCTAGATTATTGAGTGTATTTTGTGAGTATTTAGATACTTTGTGAGTTTCTATTCATCAGTGCACGTTTCCTTCAGCCTTATACCGATCAGAAGTACTGCTCTTTTGAGGTAAGGGATAGTAAGGGATTTTAAAGGTTGTTATATTTTTCAGTTTCGTAATTTTTCTGACCTTCAGAAAATTCTGGAAAAATTTGAAATGATATTTTGATGAGTTGTATTGATTGTGTCCAAAAATGGTGATTTTTGGATGTATAGATTAAGAGTTATGAATTTTACGGGAAAAGATAATTTTAAAAGTAACCGCTTATAATTCCTTGTGGTTAACTCCAAAATTGGTAAAATTTTTATTAGGAGTACATGAATATGATAGAAGTATACTCTGTAAATTTCAGAATTTTTGAAAAAAAGTACAATTTTTGGTAAATATCTAAATATTAGGCTATTTTGGCCATATGAAAATAGTAAATGACTTTTAAAAATTCTGAGAAAAATATATGTTCACTATGGGACTATATTATGCTAAATCCCAGAAAAAAAATATTTTTGGAACTGATTTGGTATTTTTCATGAAAATGGTCTAGTTATGGGTAAATGAATTAAATATATTTTGTGAAGTAAAAAAATTGAAAAATAAGATTTTATGACTTGAGAATCCTATATGAGGTATATGCAGATTTTTGATGAGGGTTTTGGTTATTGGTGATGAAATCTTATGAGTTTGGCATTTTAGAATGATTAAATGCATTATTTAGTAAAGTGTAAATAATTAAAATAAATTGTTTATAAGTTTAAGAAATATTATTCTTTCAATATCATTATACCGAAATATTGGTATGTATTTTATTGTAGAATTTCTACCTTTTTGTGTCAAGTTACTATTCACGAGTTACTATTTATGAGTTACTATTCACGAGTTACTATTCACAGAAAAATTAGTTTCTTTTTCTAACCAAATTATAGTTGATTTATGAATATTACTCTTGAGATTAAAACTATATGTTGATAACATTATTTTTATTATCATATATAATATTTTTATAACCCTAATGATGATATTCTCTTTCACTTGAGTGTAAAGATGGGTAGATTATTGGTATGATCATGACTAGGGTTCTCTTTGGCCAGTTGTGCAAAGTTGAATTGGTGACTGGTATGATTATGACCATTGAATTTATAAGTGAATATCTTTAGCTTAAGTGCAAAGGTGAAATGATCAACATGGTTATAATTATTGTTTATATAAATTCTGAAATGATTATATATTTCTTTGAGATATGAATATATTTGGCCTGTAGTGCAAATATGAACTGTTGATGAATATCTTTGGTTTGTAGTGCAAAGATGAATTGTTAATGAATATCTTTGGCCTGCAGTGCAAAGATGACATGTTGTTGAATATCTTTGGCCAGTAGTGCAAAGATGAACAGGTGTTGAGATGAACATGACCAACTGGTACAAATGAATATCTTTGACCGTAGTGCAAAGATGAAGTTATTAGTATGATTATGAACAGGAACTGTGATTTGGTATAACCATGATCTTTGATGTTTCAGGTAAAGACAGGTGATGAAAATATTCTTCGTCCTTGGTGCGAAGAAAAATTTAGAGTCACAATTATGATTATGAGTTATTCATATGATTGTGGAAAGGAACTGTTGAGTGATGTTACATGGATAAAACATTGTTGGTGGATTTTTAACATGGAGGAGATAATAGACTTTATGGTCTATTTTACTCTTCTAATGGATTGCTCGTTCCGCTGCAACTATGGTTGAAATTTTTATCATTTACCATATGTTCTAAATCTCTGATTTATTATTGATAAAGGCTATTGATAATTTAATTATCTTTAGTCATGATATTCTTTACTGAGCTAGTTGTGCTCACCCTTTTGCTTCACAATTCCTTTCAGGTAATAAGAGTGTAGCTGGATCGAGCGAGGGTAACGGGGAAATAGAACGGTGGTCTCTAGCTGTGGAGGTTCTCCCGAAGTAGTATAGAAAAGTTTGTTTAGTAGTTTTATTTGGTGAATCTAATAGGGTAAGGTGTATCCAACGTTGGAAGGGTGTTTTTACCACTATCATACAAGATGTCTAACGACATACAACCTCATGTCATCATAAGACAGGATTGTGCACATCCGCTTGCCGAGTATATCTACAAGCACTACCTATATAATCTTGGTGTTTGTTTGAAGTATAATTCTCAGTTAGATACAGTGGAGATAATGATAAGTCAAGAGAAGACTCACCATTGGGAAGAATATGATAGTAATCTTCTCGTTTTTCTTTAGGGTCTATTGGGTCAACCAAGGATAATTCTGTGGCCATATGATATCTATCATAACCTAAAAGCATGGCCTCCCATGTACGAAGGTTTCCTTGAGCACTTCCCGAAGATTCTAATTTCTAAAACTGTTTTTGACTATACCTTTATGTAAGGTGTTACTGTGAGGTGTTGTCCACGGTTGGGACATGTGTCACATTTGGTATATATTTGTATTCAAACTCACAGCATATGTGTTGTTGTATTTTGTACGACAATTGTTGTAATAGAGTTGTAGTTATTTTCTGTACCATGTATTTGACGACTCAGAATGGGTTGGATGGAATGGGCCTATTTTGGGGTCGTTACATTTGGTATCAGAGCTATAAGTAAAGAGCCCCGAGCCTCTCGCTGGTGACTTCCTGTTGATGGGGGATGCACCGAAGCCAGACCCTCCGTAGGGGACGCCGTTTTGCGGTGGCAAACTGATAGGTATCAATGTGAGGTGCTGACACAAGTTGGTGTCCAGAGTTACAGTTGATATAAGAGCTTAGGGATATGATCTCTGGCGGAGATCGGAGAATACAACTAGGAGGGGAGAGACGAGTAAATCATTCGCTAGTGTGTCCTACCTAAGCTTATTTGTTGGTCAGTCATACTTTCGGGATATGATGTGATATGTTAATTTGTTAAATTAACCTTTGTTTTTGAAGCTGTATTCTAGAATGATATCTGAAATACAGGAGATGAGCAATGGAGAAATCATGATGACAGAAAAGATGGAATCTGAAATGAAAGTAAGGTATTCTCAACTCTTCGAAATACCAGGTACGCAAATTTCGAGGACGAAATTTCATAAGTAGGGGAGATTGTAAGACCGCGAATTTTATGAAATAAAAGTATTCAATTTTTCTTATAATTACGATTCAGTAAATGGTTAAATTGATAAAAAGTTAAAGTTAAATGTGATATATGAATTTTTTTTCAAAATAAGCAAGTGGTTATAATATAATCATTGTTGTCGGGGAATATTCGTCTAGTCGTGGAATATTCTTTCTGTCGGGGAATATTCGTACGACGACGCAGCTATTTGTGGGCCCCATAACAAATAACTGTCGGATGAAGATAACGACAAAAATTGAGTTTTTATAATTAACGGCGTAGTTGTTACCGTTAACACTGTTGGAATACCCGGTGGTTAAAATACAGTAATACGCGTTGTTACACAGTAGCACACTGATTGCACAGTATTTTTGAATTATTGATTCTTACGAAGGAAGGCACTACTCAATAATTGTTACAGTAGTTACTGTTCAATATTTTATTTTATTGATTCAATAATTGCTGCGTTAATATTTTATATTATTGTTGTTTCAATAATTGTTACTGCACAGTATTTTCCATTATCAGATCAATAATTCATATTATTTGAATAATATTATTAGATAACATTATTGGTAATGTCTAGAAAGTTCTGTCTAAGGAGAAGTTTGGTCACCTAATTGCGCGCCAGTAAGGAGAAATTCTTATTGGAAAGCCCCCTCTTTCCTAGGAACGGCCTGTTTGTCATAAATGTGTTTCTGTAATATTATTTGTGAATAATTAATTATTGATTCATATGATAAGGAAATATTTATTTTTATGTGGATCTAAATGTTGGATATATTTATTGTGTTTAAAAATGAAGGAGTTAATGTTGAGATTTTTATCAATATTTTTGTCGGAATGGAGGTATTAAAAATCAAATTAGGATTTTTGAGATATTTTACGGGGGTTATAATTTTTAATCCGACCGTTAGATCGTTGTAATTTTTGGATATGTTATACATATATAAGTTGAGTATATGTCCACAAATTTTGAACCGCTAAAAATGAATGAATGATTTGTTATGAATTTTACGACATGACTGGTTCAGAAATTGTTGAATTTTCGGAGTTTATCATTTTGGTGGAAAATTTTAGAATTGGTGGGCCCCACTCTTGGTTGGTGAAGAAATATACTGAGATTTTTATTCAAATATGGTGGGTGGGAATAGTAGCAGGTAAAGCCATCAGGTTGCAGGTTAAGTCTGCTTCGGCGTGCTAACATTTTCCTATAAATAGAGGGCTAAGTTAGAATTGAAAAACACACCAGAATTCATAAGTTTTCTCTCTTCCTCTCTCTAGATTATTGAGTGTATTTTGTGAGTATTTAGATACTTTGTGAGTTTCTATTCATCAGTGCACGTTTCCTTCAGCCTTATACCGATCAGAAGTACTGCTCTTTTGAGGTAAGGGATAGTAAGGGATTTTAAAGGTTGTTATATTTTTCAGTTTCGTAATTTTTCTGACCTTCAGAAAATTCTGGAAAAATTTGAAATGATATTTTGATGAGTTGTATTGATTGTGTCCAAAAATGGTGATTTTTGGATGTATAGATTAAGAGTTATGAATTTTACGGGAAAAGACAATTTTAAAAGTAACCGCTTATAATTCCTTGTGGTTAACTCCAAAATTGGTAAAATTTTTATTAGGAGTACATGAATATGATAGAAGTATACTCTGTAAATTTCAGAATTTTTGGAAAAAGTATAATTTTTGGTAAATATCTAAATATTCGGCTATTTTGGACATATGAAAATAGTAAATGACTTTTAAAAATTCTGAGAAAAATATATGTTCACTATGGGACTATATTATGCTAAATTCTAGAAAAGAAATATTTTTGGAACTGATTTGGTATTTTTCATGAAAATGGTCTAGTTATGGGTAAATGAATTAAATATGTTTTGTGAAGTAAAAAAAATTGAAAAATAAGATTTTATGACTTGAGAATCCTATATGAGGTATATGCAGATTTTTGATGAGGGTTTTGGTTATTGGTGATGAAATCTTATGAGTTTGGCATTTTAGAATGATTAAATGCATTATTTAGTAAAGTGTAAATAATTAAAATAAATTGTTTATAAGTTTAAGAAATATTATTCTTTCAATATCATTATACCGAAATATTGGTATGTATTTTATTGTAGAATTTTTACCTTTTTGTGTCAAGTTACTATTCACGAGTTACTATTTATGAGTTACTATTCACGAGTTACTATTCACAGAAAAATTAGTTTCTTTTTCTAACCAAATTATAGTTGATTTATGAATATTACTCTTGAGATTAAAACTATATGTTGATAACATTATTTTTATTATCATATATAACATTTTTATAACCCTAATGATGATATTCTCTTTCACTTGAGTGTAAAGATGGGTAGATTATTGGTATGATCATGACTAGGGTTCTCTTTGGCCAGTTGTGCAAAGTTGAATTGGTGACTGGTATGATCATGATCATTGAATTTATAAGTGAATATCTTTAGCTTAAGTGCAAAGGTGAAATGATCAACATGGTTATAATTATTGTTTATATAAATTCTGAAATGATTATATATTTCTTTGAGATATGAATATATTTGGCCTGTAGTGCAAATATGAACTGTTGATGAATATCTTTGGTTTGTAGTGCAAAGATGAATTATTGATGAATATCTTTGGCCTGCAGTGCAAAGATGACATGTTGTTGAATATCTTTGGCCAGTAGTGCAAAGATGAACAGGTGTTGAGATGAACATGACCAACTGGTACAAATGAATATCTTTGACCGTAGTGCAAAGATGAAGTTATTAGTATGATTATGAACAGGAACTGTGATTTGGTATAACCATGATCTTTGATGTTTCAGGTAAAGACAGGTGATGAAAATATTCTTCGTCCTTGGTGCGAAGAAAAATTTAGAGTCACAATTATGATTATGAGTTATTCATATGATTGTGGAAAGGAACTGTTGAGTGATGTTACATGGATAAAATATTGTTGGTAGATTTTTAACATGGAGGAGATAATAGACTTTATGGTCTATTTGACTCTTCTAATGGATTGCTCGTTCCGCTGCAACTATGGTTGAAATTTTTATCATTTACCATATGTTCTAAATCTCTGATTTATTATTGATAAAGGCTATTGATAATTTAATTATCTTTAGTCATGATATTCTTTACTGAGCTAGTTGTGCTCACCCTTTTGCTTCACAATTCCTTTCAGGTAATAAGAGTGTAGCTGGATCGAGCGAGGGTAACGGGGAAATAGAACGGTGGTCTCTAGCTGTGGAGGTTCTCCCGAAGTAGTATAGAAAAGTTTATTTAGTAGTTTTATTTGGTGAATCCAATAGGGTAAGGTGTATCCAACGTTGAAAGGGTGTTTTTGCCACTATCATACAAGATGTCTAACGACATACAACCTCATGTCATCATAAGACAGGATTGTGCACATCCGCTTGCCGAGTATATCTACAAGCACTACCTATATAATCTTGGTGTTTGTTTGAAGTATAATTCTCAGTTAGATACAGTGGAGATAATGATAAGTCAAGAGAAGACTCACCATTGGGAAGAATATGATAGTAATCTTCTCGTTTTTCTTTGGGGTCTATTGGGTCAACCAAGGATAATTCTGTGGCAATATGATATCTATCATAACCTAAAAGCATGGCCTCCCATGTACGAAGGTTTCCTTTAGCACTTCCCGAAGATTCTAATTTCTAAAACAGTTTTTGACTATACCTTTATGTAAGGTGTTACTGTGAGGTGTTGTCCACGGTTGGGACATGTGTCACATTTGGTATATATTTGTATTCAAACTCACAGCATATGTGTTGTTGTATTTTGTACGACAATTGTTGTAATAGAGTTGTAGTTATTTTCTGTACCATGTATTTGACGACTCAGAATGGGTTGGATGGAATGGGCCTATTTTGGGGTCGTTACATTTGGTATCAGAGCTATAAGTAAAGAGCCCCGAGCCTCTCGCTGGTGACTTCCTGTTGATGGGGGATGCACCGAAGCCAGACCCTCCGTAGGGGACGCCGTTTTGCGGTGGCAAACTGATAGGTATCAATGTGAGGTGCTGACACAAGTTGGTGTCCAGAGTTACAGTTGGTATAAGAGCTTAGGGATATGATCTCTGGCGGAGATCGGAGAATACAACTAGGAGGGGAGAGACGAGTAAATCCTTCGCTAGTGTGTCCTACCTAAGCTTATTTGTTGGTCAGTCATACTTTCGGGATATGATGTGATATGTTAATTTGTTAAATTAACCTTTATTTTTGAAGCTGTATTCTAGAATGATATCTAAAATACAGGAGATGAGCAATGGAGAAATCATGATGACAGAAAAGATGGAATCTGAAATGAAAGTAAGGTATTCTCAACTCTTCGAAATACCAGGTACGCAAATTTCGAGGACGAAATTTCATAAGTAGGGGAGATTGTAAGACCGCGAATTTTATGAAATAAAAGTATTCAATTTTTCTTATAATTACGATTCAGTAAATGGTTAAATTGATAAAAAGTTAAAGTTAAATGTGATATATGAATTTTTTTTCAAAATAAGCAAGTGGTTATAATATAATCATTGTTGTCGGGGAATATTCGTCTGGTCGTGGAATATTCTTTCTGTCGGGGAATATTCGTACGACGGCGCAGCTATTTGTGGGCCCCATAACGAATAACTGTCGGATGAAGATAACGACAAAAATTGAGTTTTTATAATTAACGGTGTAGTTGTTACCGTTAACACTGTTGGAATACCCGGTGGTTAAAATACAGTAATACGCGTTGTTACACAGTAGCACACTGATTGCACAGTATTTTTGAATTATTGATTCTTACGAAGGAAGGTACTACTCAATAATTGTTACAGTAGTTACTGTTCAATATTTTATTTTATTGATTCAATAATTGCTGCGTTAATATTTTATATTATTGTTGTTTCAATAATTGTTACTGCACAGTATTTCCCATTATCAGATCAATAATTCATATTATTTGAATAATATTATTAGATAACATTATTGCTAATGTCTAGAAAGTTCTGTCTAAGGAGAAGTTTGGTCACCTAATTGCGCGCCAGTAAGGAGAAATTCTTATTGGAAAGCCCCCTCTTTCCTAGGAACGGCCTGGTTGTCATAAATGTGTTTCTGTAATATTATTTGTGAATAATTAATTATTGATTCATATGATAAGGAAATATTTATTTTTATGTGGATCTAAATGTTGGATATATTTATTGTGGTTAAAAATGAAGGAGTTAATGTTGAGATTTTTATCAATATTTTTGTCGGAATGGAGGTATTAAAAATCAAATTAGGATTTTTGAGATATTTTACGGGGGTTATAATTTTTAATCCGACCGTTGGATCGTTGTAATTTTTGGATATGTTATACATATATAAGTTGAGTATATGTCCACAAATTTTGAACCGCTAAAAATGAATGAATGATTTGTTATGAATTTTACGATATGACTGGTTCAGAAATTGTTGAATTTTCGGAGTTTATCATTTTGGTGGAAAATTTTAGAATTGGTGGGCCCCACTCTTGGTTGGTGAAGAAATGTGCTGAGATTTTTATTCAAATATGGTGGGTGGGAATAGTAGCAGGTAAAGCCATCAGGTTGCAGGTTAAGTCTGCTTCGGCGTGCTAACATTTTCCTATAAATAGAGGGCTATGTTAGAATTGAAAAACACACCAGAATTCATAAGTTTTCTCTCTTCCTCTCTCTAGATTATTGAGTGTATTTTGTGAGTATTTAGATACTTTGTGAGTTTCTATTCATCAGTGCACGTTTCCTTCAGCCTTATACCGATCAGAAGTACTGCTCTTTTGAGGTAAGGGATAGTAAGGGATTTTAAAGGTTGTTATATTTTTCAGTTTCGTAATTTTTCTGACCTTCAGAAAATTCTGGAAAAATTTGAAATGATATTTTGATGAGTTGTATTGATTGTGTCCAAAAATGGTGATTTTTGGATGTATAGATTAAGAGTTATGAATTTTACGGGAAAAGACAATTTTAAAAGTAACCGCTTATAATTCCTTGTGGTTAACTCCAAAATTGGTAAAATTTTTATTAGGAGTACATGAATATGATAGAAGTATACTCTGTAAATTTCAGAATTTTTGGAAAAAGTACAATTTTTGGTAAATATCTAAATATTCGGCTATTTTGGACATATGAAAATAGTAAATGACTTTTAAAAATTCTGAGAAAAATATATGTTCACTATGGGACTATATTATGCTAAATTCCAGAAAAAAAATATTTTTGGAACTGATTTGGTATTTTTCATGAAAATGGTCTAGTTATGGGTAAATGAATTAAATATGTTTTGTGAAGTAAAAAAAATTGAAAAATAAGATTTTATGACTTGAGAATCCTATATGAGGTATATGCAGATTTTTGATGAGGGTTTTGGTTATTGGTGATAAAATCTTATGAGTTTGGCATTTTAGAATGATTAAATGCATTATTTAGTAAAGTGTAAATAATTAAAATAAATTGTTTATAAGTTTAAGAAATATTATTCTTTCAATATCATTATACCGAAATATTGGTATGTATTTTATTGTAGAATTTCTACCTTTTTGTGTCAAGTTACTATTCACGAGTTACTATTTATGAGTTACTATTCACGAGTTACTATTCACAGAAAAATTAGTTTCTTTTTCTAACCAAATTATAGTTGATTTATGAATATTACTCTTGAGATTAAAACTATATGTTGATAACATTATTTTGATTATCATATATAACATTTTTATAACCCTAATGATGATATTCTCTTTCACTTGAGTGTAAAGATGGGTAGATTATTGGTATGATCATGACTAGGGTTCTCTTTGGCCAGTTGTGCAAAGTTGAATTGGTGACTGGTATGATCATGATCATTGAATTTATAAGTGAATATCTTTAGCTTAAGTGCAAAGGTGAAATGATCAACATGGTTATAATTATTGTTTATATAAATTCTGAAATGATTATATATTTCTTTGAGATATGAATATATTTGGCCTGTAGTGCAAATATGAACTGTTGATGAATATCTTTGGTTTGTAGTGCAAAGATGAATTGTTGATGAATATCTTTGGCCTGCAGTGCAAAGATGACATGTTGTTGAATATCTTTGGCCAGTAGTGCAAAGATGAACAGGTGTTGAGATGAACATGACCAACTGGTACAAATGAATATCTTTGGCCGTAGTGCAAAGATGAAGTTATTAGTATGATTATGAACAGGAACTGTGATTTGGTATAACCATGATCTTTGATGTTTCAGGTAAAGACAGGTGATGAAAATATTCTTCGTCCTTGGTGCGAAGAAAAATTTAGAGTCACAATTATGATTATGAGTTATTCATATGATTGTGGAAAGGAACTGTTGAGTGATGTTACATGGATAAAACATTGTTGGTGGATTTTTAACATGGAGGAGATAATAGACTTTATGGTCTATTTGACTCTTCTAATGGATTGCTCGTTCCGCTGCAACTATGGTTGAAATTTTTATCATTTACCATATGTTCTAAATCTCTGATTTATTATTGATAAAGGCTATTGATAATTTAATTATCTTTAGTCATGATATTCTTTACTGAGCTAATTGTGCTCACCCTTTTGCTTCACAATTCCTTTCAGGTAATAAGAGTGTAGCTGGGTCGAGCGAGGGTAACGGGGAAATAGAACGGTGGTCTCTAGCTGTGGAGGTTCTCCCGAAGCAGTATAGAAAAGTTCATTTAGTAGTTTTATTTTGTGAATCCAATAGGGTAAGGTGTATCCAACGTTGGAAGGGTGTTTTTGCCACTATCATACAAGATGTCTAACGACATATAACCTCGTGTCATCATAAGACAGGATTGTGCACATCCTCTTGCCGAGTATATCTACAAGCACTACCTATATAATCTTGGTGTTTGTTTGAAGTATAATTCTCAGTTAGATACAGTGGAGATAATGATAAGTCAAGAGAAGACTCACCATTGGGAAGAATATGATAGTAATCTTCTCATTTTTCTTTAGGGTCTATTGGGTCAACCAAGGATAATTCTGTGGCCATATGATATCTATCATAACCTAAAAGCATGGCCTCCCATGTACGAAGGTTTCCTTGAGCACTTCCCGAAGATTCTAATTTCTAAAACAGTTTTTGACTATACCTTTATGTAAGGTGTTACTGTGAGGTGTTGTCCACGGTTGGGACATGTGTCACATTTGGTATATATTTGTATTCAAACTCACAGCATATATGTTGTTGTATTTTATACGACAATTGTTGTAATAGAGTTGTAGTTATTTTCTGTACCATGTATTTGACGACTCAGAATGGGTTGGATGGAATGAGCCTATTTTGGGGTCGTTACAACGACCACGAATTATCCATGCACTACGGGCCAAAGATAATCGTGTTTTCATCAACGGTCATGATCATGCCATAAAATAATTCATCTTTGCACCCTTGGCCGAAGAGAATCCATAGCCATAATCATACCAAAAACTGTCTATCAATGCACTACGGGCCAATGAGGACTTTTTTCACATCATTTGTAACATTACGGTCATGATTATACCGAATAATCCGTGGTCATAATCATACCAAGTCCATCAGTGCACTATAGGCCACATATGACTTTCAACATAATATAAACATGAGGATTATGACAATGACATAATAATTCAATAAAACAAGTTCAAGAATTAATTTATCCAGGAACCAATAACGTCCAAATTGTGAACATAATACTTCTTTGTCGAATAAAATTCAAGAATACTCATAAGAATATTTACATGAAAAGATACTGGATGAAGCGCAATTATAAAGGATATTCCACTAATTTCATGGAGTATAGAAACTAAAACTTTAACCAACTGAGTATAATAGAATATATGAAACCGCAAATAGATTTTCGCCGCCATACGGTAATCCACTTAGACACATCATTTCCACAATTTAATAAGGAATGAATACAAAGGATCATTCACCATGCATATGATAATCCACATAGACAGGTTATTCTAACAGAATAATAAAGAATGGAATAACAGAAGAATTCACCATGCATGCGATAAACCGCACAGACAGGTTATTCCAACAGAATAATAAATAATGGAACCAGGTCCGGCGTAAACGCACAGACAGGATATTCCGATAGAATAATAAATAATGGAACCAGGTCCGGCGTAAACGCACAGACAGGATATTCCGACAGAATAATAAAGAAAGGAATATTAGAAGAATTTCACAATGTATGCGGTACTTCGCATAAACAGGTTATTCCGACAGAATAATAAGAATGGAATAACAGAAGAATTTCACCAAGTGTAGGGTATCCCGCGTATACAGGTTATTCTAACAGAATAATAAAGAATGGAATAACAGAAGTTCTCTTCACGAATAAGAAAGAAAGAATACCCCTTACGAGTACAACAAATAATATCCCTTACGAGTACAACAAATAATATCCCTTGCCTTTGAAAGAAGAGTATTCCGACTAGAAGGGCGAGGATATACTCGAAAAAAACTTATACTACGCTCAAAACTTTCTTAAACTTTAAAAAAATGCGCTCAAGATTATAGAAGGACTCTCTCTATATTTTCTCTCTCTAGAGTTTCAGTAAATTCGTAAAAAATAATGAAGGAATGAGCTTCTATTTATAGAAGAATGGACTTCATAGTAATTAATTCATGAACGGTCTTGATTGATTTACTTTAAACGGACGGTCCAGATTTAAAACAAAATCTTTTAAATAAAAGATGATATATTCTATTTATAATCTAATAAAACGAATAACTTTATAAAAGTATTCTGTTTTAAAAGATTTTACTATGCAAAACACTATGCATGCACTATGCAACACTATGCATAATAAAATATAATATATTCTATTTATAGTCTAATAAAACAAATAACTTTATAAAAGTATTCTGTTTTATATAAAAAGATTTTATTATGCAAAACACTATCCATAATAGAATATAATATATTATATTTATAGTCTAATAAAACGAATAACCTTATAAAAGTATTCTGTTTTATATAAAAAGCTTTTCTGTTTTATTACATTAATAATACTAATAAAAAAAAACTGACTGACTTATCACGTAAGTATCAATAATCAATATCGTGTGCTACTAGGCAACCACGCGTATTACTGTACTTTTAACACCGAGTATTTCAACAGTTAACGGTACAACTTCCGTCGTTATTTTCATAAAATATTTTTGTCATTTTCTTAATCTGACAATAATTTCGTTGTGGGGTCCACCAATGATTGTACCGTCGTACGGATATTCCCCAACAAAAAAGAATATTCCCCGACCAATCGAATATTATACAACAACTCGCATACTTTTCAAAATTTATAAATATTATCCACAACTATAACATTATCTCAAATCCACACCATAATATTAAAAAAATATTTTGAGAAAATTAAATCTTTATTCATAAAATCTGGGGTTTCACAATCTCCCCTCCTTATGAAATTTTGCCCTAGAAATTTACGTACGTACCTGGTATGCCGAACAGGTGAGGATACCTTGACTTCACTTCAAATTCTAACTCTTGAGATATAACCTTTGAGCGTCGAATATGATCCTTCTTATCCAAGATGTTAACACGTATCTCCTCATACGTTAAATCTTCTGCTATCTCGTCTGGTTCTAAATTAATAATGTGGTTCGGGTCGTCCACATATTTACGAAACATCGATACGTAAAAAAAATGTTCTGAACACGCAACATACTTGGCGGTAAAACGAGTCTATACGCCACAGTTCCTACTTCATCGAGGATTTCAAATGGGCCAATTAAATCGAAGGTTGAGATTTTCTCTTTTCGTCGATTCTTGCTTCTAGAATAACGCCCTCTTGAACCTTCTTCTTCACATTCATCAGCTCTGAGTATGTAGCTTGAGCGGCTTTAACTTTATCGATTAAAGTCGATTCTAATCGTATATTCGTTATCTTCACGTGGGTTTGTATATTCACACTTGTAACCGCATGCGATCTTCTACTCAATGCGTCAGCTACCACGTTCGCACTTCCACAATGATATTGCATGGTACGATCATAATCTTCAACAGCTCGAGCCAACGTCTTTGGTGCATGTTACGTTTGTTTTAAGTAAATAAATATTTGAGGGTTTTAGAAATGGGTTTTGTACTGGGGTCAATACAAAATTCGATTTCACGCTCTAGGGGTAGGCTAAGAATTCTTCAAGAATACGTCAGGAAATTTATTAAAAATAGAAATATCATTCAAAACTGTGACTCTCATCCAAGACTTGGATAACACGTCACATTGATACCTATAAACTTGCCATCGTCATTCACAACGTCTCCTACGGAAAGTTTGGCTTTGGTGCATTCCACACAAGAAAGTCAACAACGTAAGGATCGGGCCTCCTTACTTATGGCTTGATATGACAATAATTAACTTTAGTGATTTGGTTGCTTGAATTCGCATAACAGGTTGGTTATAAATATGAAAGCTAATAACCTTACGAAAAACATGATGAGTTGTTAACCAATCGATTCCTAAAATCGCATCAAAGGCAAGTATTTTCAAAGAGACAAGATCGACACGTAACGTGAAAGTGTTGATTTGAACAAGATTTATAAATAGTGGAGGTAACGAAGGTTTCTCCCAACTGAGTTTAAATTGATATACCAAAGTCTAACTTCTCCGGAGTTAACTTCAAACATTTAATACAACTAGGTGAAATAAAAGAGTAAGTAGAACCGGTATCTAACACGGTATAGACTTCACAAGAGTTTATGACTAACATACCCGTGATAATTTTATTCAGGTTCCTTGTCACGAAAAAAAATGCTCTCTCTTAAACTACCGGCTTTAGCTTGTCTGGGACATCCTTTGGCATCACTATCCCAGCTGGACTTGACTTCACCATACGACAAAATCGAGCTAGGTGACCTTCTCTTCCGTAATTGAAACACATTTTGGATTGCTGCGTACAGTTTGGACGGATGTGTCTCTCATGTCTGCATTTGAAACATACGACCGGTGGTCGTTCTTCTTCCTTTGAAATCGGTGCTGGTGCTGACGTCTTCACGTCATTGTTGAACTTTCTCTTCTTGAAATGTCCATTCTTATTGTTTTGACCATGATTACCACAGAAGTGGTTACCATTTCTGGCATGTTGATTCCCTCCATGCTTATTATCACCGCTTTGATGTCTATTATCATCGGTATTATCATTTTGTCGGTTGCTCTCTTTTAGTTGCGTTGACTCGTTATCGCGCTCCACTAAGTAAGCCCTATTTACAACATCTGAATACAAACACAGTTTATGAGAAATAAGATATTGACGTATCTCCGGCTTCGAACCTCTTAAAAATATCCATGTCATTCTCTCTTCATTATCAACCAAGTGGGACGTAAATCGGGACAACTCGGCAAACTTGGCTTCGTACTGCGACATGGTCATGTTGTTTTGCTCCAACTTGATAAATTCCACCTCCTTCATGTGACGAATGCTTTCGGAAAAATACTTGTCATTGAACAGCTCTTAGAACTTCTCCCAAGACATCTTGAGTGTGTCAGGCTGTGTATGTTTTACAGATTCTCACCAGTGATCTTTCTCTTCACGAAACATAAAGGTGGCAAAGGGAACCTTTTTCTCCTTGGAGCATCCCAAGACATCAAATATCTTGGTGATTTGCTTTAACCACGTCTCCGCCTTAAGTGGTTCTGGCTTTCCCAAAAACTCCGGTGGTCCCAGCTCTTTGAATTGCTTAGCGGTGACCAACTGTGGGTTGCCATTTTTTCCTCCCGCATTATGAACAGGAGCCGCCTTCGCCTGATGTTGCATGAATTCTAAAAAGCTCCTAAACGTACCGTCGTTTGTCAATTGATCAGTGTTGTTGTTTACAGGAGAATTATCGCCATCCTGTTGCACATTGTCCTGATTATTGATCCGTGGAGAATCAACGGTCTCCTGTGCTCCATTGCTATTCTCAACATTCTCAGATGTCATTTTCAGATACTGCCACAAAACAAAGGTTAATTGACATGTAACATATTATTCCTATATTCTGACCGACCAATTAAATACCAAATAAACTTAGGTAGGTCATACTAGCGAAGGCATTCCCCGTCTCTCCCCTTCTAGTTCTAGTCTCACATCTTAGCCAGGGATCATATCCCTAAGCTTTTATACCAACTGTGACGCCCCCAAAATAAGTATACATCACCCATCTTGAGTCGCAAAATACATGGTACAGAATACAAATACAACCTTAAATATACAACAGTCGTGTAAAATACTACTAAACTTATGTTGTGAGTTTTAATACAAATATTGTCATCTAGACAATATACAAACTCAATGGGGTCCTCATTATATTTATTATCACACTATTTCACAGAATAGTGAGGACTACTAATGCACAATCTAGGACCATCACTCTGTTTCCCGACTAGTCCCTGCTACGTTCTCATTTCCTGAAGAGAACAATGAAAGCAAAAGGGTGAGCTCAACTAGCCAAGTAAGAAATATTATGACTAAGATAATGCATAATAATTTATCATTAGCCATCAACGGTGTTAAACTGATAAAATATAATAAACATCAAGTTTAACTGCAGCGGAACAAGCAATCCATTAGAAGAGTCAAGTAGAGAATAAAATCTACTATCTTCTATGATTTAAAAGGTTTTTCATCACTTCTATCGCTGAGATTCAGCTTAATAAATAATCCACATCATCAAATCATCCTTGCACTACAGGCCAATGATATTCTTTAGTATCACGACCACGAATTATCCATGCACTACGGGTCAAAGATAATCGTGTTTCCATCAAAGGTCCTGATCATGCCATAAAAAATTTATCTTTGCACCCTTGGCCGAAGAGAATCCATAGTCATAATCATACCAAAAACTGTCCATCAATGCACTACGGGCCAATGAAGACTTTTTTCACATCATTTGTAACATTACGGTCATGATTATACCGAATAATCCCTGGTCATAATTATACCAAGTCCATCTGTGCACTACAGGCCACATATGACTTTCAACATAATACAAACATAAGGATGATGACAATGACATAATAATTCAATCAAACAAGTTCAAGAATTAATTTTTCCAGGAACCAATAATGTCCAAATTGTCAATATGATACTTTTTTGTAGAATAAAATTCAAGAATACTCAGACGAATATTTACATGAAAAAATACTGGATGAAGCGCAAATATCAAGGATATTTCACTAATTTCATGGAGTATAGAAACTAAAACTTTAGCCAATTGAGTATAATAGAATATATGAAACTACAAATGGATTTTCGCCGCCATACGGTAATCCACTTAGACAGATCATTTTCACAATTTAATAAGGAATGAATACAAAAGATCATTCACCATGCATGTGATAATCCACATAGACATGTTATTCCAACAGAATAATAAAGAATGGAATAACAGAAGAATTCACCATGCATATATGCGATAAACCGCACAGACATGTTATTCCAACAGAATAATAAATAGTAGAATCAGGTCCAGCGTAAACGTACAGACATGATATTTCGACAGAATAATAAATAATGGAACCAGGTCCGGCGTAAACGCACAGACAGGATATTCTGACAGAATAATAAATAATGGAACCAGGTCCGGCGTAAATGCACAGACATGATATTCCGACAGAATAATAAAGAACGGAATATTAGAAGAATTTTACCATGTATGCGGTACTTCGCATAAACAGGTTATTCCAACAGAATAATAAGAATAGAATAACAGAAGAATTTCACCAAGTATAGGGTATCCCGCGTATACAGGTTATTCCAACAGAATAATAAAGAATGGAATAACAAAAGTTCTCTTCACGAATAAGAAAGAAAGAATACCCCTTACGAGTATAACAAATAATATCCCTTACGAGTATAACAAATAATATCCCTTACCTTTGAAAGAAGAGTATTCCGACTGGTAGGGCGAGGATATACTCAAAAAAAACTTGTATTACGCTCAAAGCTTTCTTAAACTCTAAAAAAATACGCTCAAGATTATAGAAGAACTCTCTCTATATTTTCTCTCTCTAGAGTTTCAGTGAATTCGTAAGAAATAATGAATGAATAAGCTTCTATTTATAGAAGAATGGACTGCATAGTAACTAATTCATGAACGGTCCAGATTGATTTATTTTAAACGGACAGTCCATATTTAAAACAAAATCTTTTAAATATAATATAATATATTCTATTTATAATCTAATAAAACGAATAACTTTATAAAAGTATTCTGTTTTAAAAGATTTTACCAAGCAAAATACTATGCAGGTACTATGCAACACTATGCATAATAAAATATAATATATACAAATAGTCTAATAAAACAAATAACTTTATAAAAGTATTCTGTTTTATATAAAAAGATTTAACTATGCAAAACACTATGCATAATAGAATATAATATATTCTATTTATAGTCTAATAAAATGAATAACTTTATAAAAGTATTTTGTTTTATATAAAAAGTTTTTCTGTTTTATTACATTAATAATACTAATAAAACAAAACTGAGTGACTTATCATGTAAGTATCAATAATCAATACCGTGTGCTACTAGGAAACCACGCGTATTACGGTACTTTTAACACCGAGTGTTTCAACAGTTAACGGTACAACTTCCACCGTTATTTTCATAAAATATTTTTGCAGTTTTCTCAATCCGACAATAATTCTATTGTGGGGTCCACCAATGATTATACCGTCGTACGGATATTCCCCGGCAAAAAGAATATTCCCCGACCAATCGAATATTATACAACAACTTGCATACTTTTTAAAATTTATAAATACTACACACACCTATAACATTATCTCAAATCCACACCATAATATTAAAAAAATATTTTGAGAAAATTAAATCTTTATTCATAAAATCTAGGGTTTCACATCTACTATCTTCTATGATTTAAAAAGTTTTTCATCAACTTTATCGTTGAGACTCAGCTTAATAAATAAACCACATCATCGAATCATCCCTGCCCCACGGGCCAAAGATATTCATGTAATCATCAATGATCATGATCATACCAACAACTGTCCATCAATGCACTACGGGCCAATGAGAACTTTTATCACATCATTTGAACATTACAGTCATGATTATACAGAATAATCCCTGGTCATAATCATACCAATAAATAGTACATCTATGCACGTAAGCCACATATGACTTTTATCATAATATAAGCATGAGGATGATGACAATGATATAAGAATTCAATTAAAAAAAAGCAAAGGATAAATTTTTCAATATTTATAATTTAATTTGTCCAGAATTTAATAATGTTCAAATTGTCAACATGATACTGCTTTGTGGAGTAAAATTCAAGAATAATATTGTATCAAAAATGATTTGGACAACAAAGATATTAATTTTTTTCATGAATAATTTCCCGGGTGAATAGTACCCGAGTGAATAGTACCCCGTGAATAGTACTTCAGGAATAGTACCCAGTGAATAGTACTTTGTGAATAGTACTCATGAATAGTACTTTGTGAATAGTGTAGGCACTCAAAATTTTCTGTACACATGTCACTAACATTGCAGGAGAGCAGATTCGTCTTTTATGAGGGAACCCTGAAAGACAATCCATATCCATACCGGATACTACCGGAAGTTCAGCATCGACCCCGGATCGTAATCTGGGAGTAACAATTCTAATCTCGGAGATAACCCCGAGGCATGCAGATACAATACCGGAACACACACCGGACAAGACCGATTAATCTCGGAGATAACCTCGAGGTATCCAGTCTCAGTCCCAACCACGGGAATAGCCACCAACCTTGGTGATAACCCCAAGGAATGCAATTTCGGCTATAACCCCGGAAATGCTTGTTACAAATGCAACCAACTTCAATCTCGGTGCTCACAACGAGATCCACTGTACCAGCCCGGCGATAACATCGGGAAGACAAACACACCTCAAAGATGACAATGAGGACCCTCAACAAATTACAGCAGTCCAATCTCAGTGAAGCTGAGCAACGTCTGCTTTATCAGCCTAATCCGACGATAACACCGGTGAGGGGCAACATCGTCATCTGGCCAACACGATGTCACGCCACGTCGCCTCAACATAGCTACGCAACAATGTCCCACCAGACTAATCAATCCCAAGTGACTATTGTTCGGGGTAACGGATGAAAGTTGAAGCTTGAAGACCGGATGGCACCGTCCCATCTTTAATGACTTCGCACAAACTCTAATCCCATGCCATCGTACAACACTCGACAACGGCGGTCCGAAATAGGTCATGTATACCTCAAACGGATGCCCGAATTGCACTTCTGAAAGTTCGACTGGACATTACAGTGCCTGAGTGCACGTACTTCGAGACGACCAGAGCCAAAAAACTCGAGCCCACCCAGGTTACCTCTGGTACACCTGCGGCTCAGCCGCAGGTACACATGTGGCTCCACCCTCTATAAATAGAGGTCTTGGGGTGGCCATTTTGCAAGAGAAAACGGTGAGGAAGCCCTGCTCAATTTGATCTGCACTCAACCCAGGTAGTGTACTTTCCCCTTTTAAACACCTGTGAGCTCATATATAGCCCTTTTGTACCTACAAAAGTCTGTGTTTACTCACTCTAAAGATATAGAAGTCTTATTTGGCAGCCCACTATAAGCTTTCTTACACACTTTAGAGTCTTTCTCTTCATTTTTGCACACACCCTTCTACACGTTGAGAGTCGTGTTGCTTGCTTTTGCCCGGACTTCGGTCCGTGGTTTCATTCCAGTCTATATATATATATATATATATATATATATATATATATATTTATATATATGAACTGCGTGTTGAAGTCTGTTCGATGAGCCTAAACTTCGGTCTGGAGCGTTTACCTGCTTTAATATATATATACTTATATATATTATCTGTGGTTGAACTCTGTTCGATGAGTTTGGATTTTACATCCGAAGCGTTTACGTGCTTTAATATATATATATATATATATATATATATATATATATATATATATATAAGCGTTTACGTGCTTTAATATATATATATATATATATATATATATATATATATACATACTTATATATATTATCTGTGGTCGAACTCTGTTCGATGAGCCTGGATTTTATATAAGTATATATATATATATATATATATATATATATATATATATATATATATATATATATTTACATTTCGTCCCACCTAGAGTTTACTTCGTGGTGGTTGATCGTTTTTACAGCTTTCTGTACATTTCGTCCTGCCTGGAGTTTCCTCCGTGGTGGTTGATAGCTTTTACAGCTTTATTTACAGTTCCGATCCCCCATGGAGGTACTTCGTGGTTGGTGATCATATATATATATATATATATATATATATATATATATATATATATATTTACAGCTTTTATATATATACCTACTTACTGCGTTTATATCAATTCCGACATCATGTGAGCCTAGGAATCATGTGATCACAGATTCATCCCATTGGATCTAGATTCGGTTCCCGTGATGGACATTTTCACCTGTAAGTAGCTTGTAAATTATATCTGTGATGTTTGGATTTCCTCAGATGATTTTCATACCCACGAGGAATTCAACACCTTTTGTATATTATTTTCGTACGGATGCATCGCATCTGTCAAATAAAATCAATCCAGCCGAATACGGAATAAAATGGGAGTGTAAAAGGTCTAAATTCCTATTGAGCATCAGGGTTTGAAAAACCTCTTTTATAGAACATCACTGCCATATCTTGCTAAATTGAATTTTTACATAAATTCAAACCCTGTCGGGGGGTGCCTAACACCTTCCCCCCCGCATAACCAAGTCCCTGAACCCTAATGAATCTCGGTTTCACCGACTAGTTTAGCAGTGTCACATCACTGGGTCAATGTGCAAACCTTTTCTCGGTTGTGTTGGTACAACCATTTAAAAAACCAACTGGTGACTCTTAACAGTCCATCGTCGACATTATACATGTTGGACCTTTTTCACTTATTTTTTCAAACAAATCTCACCTACAATGAGAACACCAAAGAACAAGTAACGGAAAGGGACAATTAAAAAATCCCGACGTCGACAGGTGGCAACTCTGCTGGGGACTCTAGTAAGAAGACTTAAGCCGCTATTACAATTTTTTCGAAATTGTTATCTGCTTGTGTGTGGATGTTGCATTTACATTTTGTGATGAATGTGTACGAATGCATTTCCTTACTTAGTGCTTCGCACTATAAACTGCTTGGGATATTAGTGCTTCGCACTATAAACTGCCTGTGATATTAGTGCTTCGCACTATAAACTGCTCATGATATTAGTGCTTCGCACTATAAATTGCTTATGATATTAGTGCTTCGCACATGTCATCATTTTCATACGGTAAGACGCGATGTATGTGAATGTATGTTATGTGGTCCCTCCACCAGGAGGCTATCCCGTCGGTGTTTGATTACTAGACTCATGAGAAGCCTGATTCTCCGAGGCTCAGGAAAGGCGCCACCCAAATTCGCTCCAGTTGAAAGACCGGATTAACTTCCCGTCAAGTACATTGTGATGATTTGGGAACCTTCATGCCAAAAAGCTGCGAGAGTAACCTAAGATAGGTCAGCCTCTGATAAACCCAAAACAGAGGAAAGTCTCTTCATGCTCTCATTTCAAATTACTTGTAAAGCACAATTACTTGTAATTATCTTCCATATCTATCTCCATGTAATGAGAAATATGAAGAAATGTGTACACATACATGCTATAAACAGCTGACATCTATTTTACAGGATAAAATTCCTAAACTGGACACATCATATAGCATGTTATTATCCACCTTCCCTAAAGACTAAACTATGCAAGTCTTTTGCAGGGAATCAATCGGACCTACCACCCATTCAAAATCCAAAAAGGCAACAGGCCTACAGTCAATCATGTCGTCATCCGACTAGACTGAACTTAATCCAGTTTCTCGTAAAGAATTCGACGGATTAAGCAAACAGATTATAGATTTGGCTGTTCTACTAAAAGAATTACACCAGTCTACACAGGGTCAGAAAATACCCGTACATGCTGAATCCTCCACATAAGGAGGAACCCAGGTCGTTACAATACCTGAACTGCAGTTGGATCCGACCAACAAAACTCATGATGCTACCCATCCCACTGGAGACCCAGACACTGGTGACATCAAAAAGAAAGTCCTCCAAATGGAAGAGACTCTTCACACTATCAAAGGAATTGGAACACACAGGAGTATTTCATATGCTGATTTGTGTATTTTCCCTGGTATTCATTATCCAGAAAAGTTTAAGACTCCTGACTTTGAAAAATATGATGGGTTAGGAGATCCTTACACACATATAAAGGTGTTTATTGGAGAACTTGGATCTTATGTAGAGGATGAAAAACTCAGAATGCAACTATTCCAAAAAAAGTCTAACTGGAGAAGCCCGTTCGTGGTACACAAGATTAGACAATTCAAAGATCCATAGTTGGGAAGAGCTAGCACACACTTTCCTCACCCAATACAACATTCAATCTCAAATGGCTCCTGATCGGTATCAAATTACCAAGATCAAGAAACAGTCTAACGAGTCTTTCAGAGAGTATGCTCAAAGGTGGAGACGTCTAGCTGCCCAAGTTAGTCCTTCCATGACAGAATCAGAGTTGGTCATGACTTTCATAGACATACAAGAAGCACCTTTCTATGAAAGGGTTTTAGCCGGCATCGGCAAACCATTTTCTGAAATGGTCAAACATGGGGAGATGGCTGAAATGGGATTGAAATCCGGAAAGATCCAAGACCTAGCTGCACTCAAAGCAGTTGCTAATCACATCCAATCTGGAAATTATGGGAACAACCCCCGGAAGGTCCATAAAAAGAAATAAGAGGATGTTTCCATGATACTACAGGGTCAAAAAGGCAATCAGAACATGCCTATCCAGAGGAGAAATTACACTCCCTTTCAAGTACAGTCTTCAAATCCTCTAGTACCAAAAGGTGGAGAAGCCAGACGACCTCAAGTATTTACACCCTTAGGGGACACCCTCGAGAACATTCTCAATCTTCTAACAACACAGAAAAAAATCACGCATCTTCTTCCACCAGCCAGCCCTAATGGTCGGGGTTTTAATGCTGCTCGAAAATGTGCTTATCATGCCAGGGCACCTGGACATAATACTCAAGATTGTTGGGCCTTGAAACACAAAATCCAAGACCTGATAGACAATGGGGAAATCGTGATCACCAAACCCGATCAGCCTCACATTCAAGACAACCCTCTTCCTCAACACAAGGAATAAGAGGTCAACATGATCAATTGGAGCAGTGGACAAAGTTCCAATTTCAGCTGTGAATCCTCCCAGACCCCCAAAGATGGTGATGACAGATGGGATTGTGCCAAGTTCTAATTCACAATGGAACGAAAGATGAAAGCTCTTTGTAAACAAATTGAGCAATTGGCAGAACTGGTGACTTATCAGCATCAAGTGACTCGTCAGCTAATCAGCCAGGAATATGCCAGTCTCCTACCTATTGTCATGAATATTCCCTCTTCACTTTCAGAAAATGAAATGCTGGAAGGTAAAGTGACGAAGAGAGCAAATGCTAAGGCCCGTCAGAATTTTGCCAACGAAAGGGAATTCACATATTTGGGCCAACCTATAGAGGAAATCCTTCATATGTTAATCAATGAAGGAAGGATTAGTTCCCTTATACCTCAAATCAATCCTCGTTCGGGACGATACAACTCTGAGGGAATATGTCAATATCATTCTCAATCTCGCGGTCACAGCATAGAAGAATGCTGGGCACTCCGCCACCTTATTCAAAATTTAATTGACAGTGGCGTACTGCGTCTGGCAGATAACGATACTGTGTTACGGGCAAGTGAGGATTCGTGTCCTACTAAGTGGAAGAGTGTAGTAGCAGTCATATCCACTGAAAGTGATGGGGTTAACAAATCACTTGTCATGCCAATAATTTAACTCAAGGGAATCCACAATCCTTTGAAAGTGGCCGCTCCCGAGCCAATCAACTTGCTGTGCAGAGCACAATATCCTATTGTTAGCTTACGCGCAGTTTCGTGGAATTATGGAAAAGGTGAAGGATCCACCTCACATACAACTACTGAAGTGTCGAAGGAAAATCCACTGTATCTTCCCCAACGGGTTATAAAGCTTGTCATCAAGTCTAAGGGGAAAGTACCCATTGAGAAGATTGAAAATTTCCTCCGCACTATGGGTCATAAAGAAGCCAAAGTGGTTTTAAGCTTGAAAGAAGCTCCACAACAGATATCAATCTTGGACTTGGTCCTGACTTCCGAGAATCACCGGAAGGCCTTATTAAAGGTTTTAGAAGAAGCCTATCTACCGACATCAGTTGATACGGAAAAGTTTCAACATCTGGTTGATCACATTTTTAACAACAATGTGATATCCTTCACTGATGATGATATACCGCCCGAAGGGACCGGTCATTGCAAACCGTTACACATTGCGGTCTTGTCCTCCGGATATATGGTAACGGGAGTTTTAATAGATGGAGGTTCTTCTCTAAATATCTGCCCATACGCTACCTTAGTGAAGATGAATATCAATCCCAATCGAATTCGGAGTAGCCATACCATCATCAAAGCTTTTGATGGAGCCCGCCGTAACTCGGTCGGAGTAGTCGAGCTGCTAATTGAGATTGGTCCTCATACATTCTACGTATCGTTCCATGTGCTCAAGATAGATTCGGGATACAACCTGCTCTTGGGACGGCCATGGATTCACATGGCAGGGGCAGTCCCCTCCACTCTTCACCAACAGTTGAAATACATCATCAACAATAGCCTGGTCACAGTTAACGCTGAACCGGAGTTTCCTCAGCACGGGGACATGCCGCTCATCAATGCCAATAAGGATGTTGAGCCAATTAGTTTTCATGCTTTGGAAATAAGCAATACCCAATACCATGCTATTGGAATGCCACTGCCCGAACCCCAGATTTCTGTCGAGGTAATGTCGGCCACACAAGAAATGATGTCGTTGGGTCATAAACCGGGACAAGGGTTGGGTAAAGATTGCCAGGGTGTCAAGTACCCTATTCTCTTAACCAAGCAAATTGGGACAGCTGGACTAGGCTATTCTGCCAGCTCTAGTCACAGGAATCCTCATAAGCATCAGCAGATTCCTACAGCTTCAACCATGCGGCGTTTAGCTTTGCCTTTAAGCTCTGAGTCCGCATAACCTCCTGTAAAGGTACCAGCCAATATAATGGCGATGTTATTTCCCAAGCCGGTACCGGTAAAGGAGAAAGAAATCTTTGTTCCAGATCCCACAGTGGAGAAAGAGGAACAAAGAATCAAGCAAGACGTCATCAGGATGATGTCCGGCTTACGCATCATCGTTCATGATGAGCATACCAACAGATATACCCCAGACGATGATTGCCCAGATGTAATGGCTATCATTTGGGACAAGGAGGATGATGATAATCCCTCTATCACTGCGGTTCACTCGGAATTTGCTCTTGCCAATTGGAACAGCATTCCTTGTATTGGTCGTCAAGGGTAAAGCGGGCAGAAACTCTTTCTGCCCTGTAGATATAATAACTGCTTACTTTTCTGTACAGTATTAGCGATTTATTTTGCCAGTATATGCTAACACTGTGTATGATCAACACATTTCATATATACTAAGTGAAAGCATATTTTGTTTCAGGACTCTAAATTTAGATGTGCATGTACTTGCTGATACGGTGCCTCTTCTCCACAAGGATTGTACCTTTGATGTAGAGATGAATTCAGCCTTGGTGGATATACCAGATGACATTGAGGTGCCTCCAGAAATTCAAGAATGGGTCAAAGACAAACCTAAACCCAACCTTGATCAAACCACTCCTTTCAATCTCGGAACCTTAGAAAACCCTAAGTTAATCCAGATTGGTTCAGACCTTACCCCAAACCAACGGAATGACATGGTTATACTATTAACCCAGTTCCAGGATGTGTTTGCATGGTCTCATAAAGATATAGTGGGTTTGTCCACTAACATTGTCCTTCATCGCATTCCCATTAAAGAGGGATTCAAGCCAGTCAAGCAAAAGCTTAGACGATTAAAACCTGGATGGAGTTTAAAGGTGAAAGAAGAAATTGTGAAACAATTTCAAGCCGGCATCATAATGGTGTCTACGTATCCTGAGTGGATATCCAACAACGTGCCCGTACCTAAACCTGGAGGAAAGGTGCGAGTTTGTGTGGACTACCGGGACTTGAACAAAGCTTGCTTAAAGGATAGCTTTCCCGTGCCATTTATCCACATTCTCATTAACAATACTGCGTAATACGACATGTACTCCTTTGTAGATTGCTTTACGGGGTATCGTCAGATCATGGTTGCCGAGGAAGATCGTGAAAAAACTACTTTCATCACTCCTTGGGGAACTTTTTGCTATAGACGGTTGTCATTCGGCCTCATCAATGCTGGAGCTACCTATCAACGAGCTATGATGGCTCTTTTCCATGACTTAATGCATAAAGAGATCGAGATCTATGTGGATGACATTATTGTCAAATCCCGGAAGGAGGATGACCATATAGACCATCTCAGGAAATTGTTCAACAGGTTGCGTAAGTACAACTTGAAGTTGAATCCCGCTAAGTGCGCCTTTGGCGTTAAGTCAGGAAAGTTGCTAGGATTTCTAGTCAGCCACAAAGGGATAGAGCTGGATCCTGCCAAAATCCAAGCCATCACTGAAATGCCCATTCCTCAGACAGAACAGGAAATACGGGGATTTTTGGGAAGAATCAACTTCATTAGCAGATTTATCTCCCAACTCACAGCAACCTGTGAGCCAATCTTCAAGCTGCTAAGGAAGAACTCCTCCATGAAATGGAATGAGGAGTGCCAGACTACCTTCCTTACAATCAAGAAACAGCTAATCAAAGCTCCCATCTTGGTACCACCCAAGGATGATGTTCCCCTATTTATGTATCTGTCCGTAAGTGACAATGCCATGGGCTGCATGTTGGGACAGAAGGACGATAGAGGCCTAGAACGAGCTATCTATTACCTCAGCAAAAGATTCAGCAGCAGTGAACATAAGTACACTCTGATCGAAAAGACGTGTTGTGCTTTAGCATGGGCTGCCATGAGGTTACAACATTATCTCCATGGTCGCACAACCCATCTCATATCCCGCGTGGATCCTCTCAAATACGTGTTCAGTAAACCCATACTGAATTGTCGACTGTCCAGATGGCAGTTGATCCTACAACAATTTGACATCGTATATGTGACTCAAAAGTCCATCAAAGGTCAAGGAATTACGGATCAACTAGCCGCCGCACCATCAGGGGATTTCAAACCCTTGGAGACATATTTCCCTGATGAAGGAATAATGACAATTCAGCAACACCATCAGTACGATACACGCCAAACATAGAAGATGTATTTCGATGGAGCTGTTAATATGGAAGGTTTTGGAGCTGGAGCAGTTCTAGTATCTGATACGGGGGAGCAGTATCCCGTCGCCGTCAAATTACAGTTTGTCAACACCAACAATACGGCTGAGTATGAAGCCTGTCTTATGGGGCTAAAACTTGGGCATCAGGTGGTTAACTATCCTTGGAGATTCGGAGGTGGTAATCAGACAATCCACCGGAGTCTATCAAACCAAGGAACTACATTTGTTGCCTTACCATCGGCAGGTTTTAAAGATGGCTTTGATATTCGAAGAAATATCCTTTCTACACATTCCTCGTAATAGGAATGATTTTGCAGACGTGTTAGTAATGTTGGCATCCTTGATTCGCATATCAGACAAGGAACACTTGCCAAGCGTCACAATTTCCCTGCACAAGGCCCCAGCCTACAGGAATTACATTGGAGAAGTATCAAATGAGCTACCTCCCATCCAACGTCCTTGGTATTAGCATATCAAGAAATATCTGCGAGATGGATCTACACCCGCTGAGGCGAGCCTGACTGAGAAAAGGCAGATCCACCGATTTGCTATGAAATTCTACCTGAGTGGAGATGTGCTCTACAAAAGAGATGCAGGATTAGGTCTCCTCAGATGTTTAGACAAAGATCAAGCCCAAAGGCTTATGGATGAAATCCATGGCGGAGTCTGTGGCCCCCACATGAGTGGCCCCCTCCTTGTTAAGAAAGTCCTCAGGACGGGACATTATTGGCTATCTCTCAAAGTTGATTGCAATGACCATGTCAGGAGATGCTATCAGTGCCAGATTCATGGGAATGTTATACACGCCCCTCCATAGGAACTTCACAATATGAGTTCACCTTGGCCCTTCTCAATGTGGGGAATGGACGTTATCGGGCCCATTGAGCCTAAAGCCAGTAATGGCCATCGATTTATCTTCACCATGATCGACTACTTCACCAAGTGGGTAGAAGCAGCCTCCTTCCCCAGGGTTACTAAAGAAGTCATCATTGCTTTCGTCAGAAACAATGTCATTTGTCAATATGGACAACCAGAGGTGATTGTGTCCGACAATACCAGGAACCTCAACAACAAAATGATGGGGGAATTATGCAGTAAATTCCACATCAAACACCTCAACTCAGTCATCTATCGTCCGAAGATGAATGGTTCTGTTGAAGCGGCTAACAAAAATATCAAAAAGATTATGCAAAAGATGTCCGCCAATCACAAAAATTGGCCTGACCTATTGCCTCTGACTCTGTTAGCCTACAGAACCTCAATGCGCACTTCCACTGGGCAACCCCCTACGCCTTAACCTATGGAATGGAAGCAGTGCTCCCCATAGAAGTTGAGATGGAATCCCTCAGAGTATTGATAGACACTCAGTTGGATGAAGATCAATGAGTACAAGATAGGTATCACCAATTGTCTCTAATAGACGAAAGGCAAACCGCGGCTATCTTCCATGGTCAGTTATATCAGTAAAGGATCGCCCGATCCTACAACAAAAAAGTCTGACTACGGCAATTCAGACAACATGACTTGGTTTTGAAGAAAATACTGGACAACCAAGATCAGTCTAAGGGAAAATTCGCTCCTAACTGGGAAGGCCCGTTTATTGTCAAGGAAGTATTTACAGGAGGCGCTCTCAGATTGCAAGAAATGGACGGTGTTGAATTTCCGCAACTCATCAACTCAGACGCTGTGAAACGGTACTATGTCTGAAATTACCATCAAGTAAACATCCTGGTGGTAGACCATCAGGTCACCAGTCATTCCGGTTCTTTAAACCTTTACCACAAACAACTTTTCCACACTTTGCCCCTCAGGGAAACATACCTTTCAAGCCAGCAGCCTGGCTTTTTCCTTTGCGTTCCTATAACTTAGGTCATCCCACCGTGGATTGAACCTCTTGCGTATACAGTTTGGCTACCCATACATGGGATCAAACTTTTCACCTGCAGTTTATCCTCAACCTAGGATTAAACTCTCTCCTCCCCGCACTCTGACCTGCACATGGGATTATGCTTTTCATCTCGCCCTGAGGGGCGAACTACGTCGACCTGATCTCCTCTTTAATAGGAGTACGTAGGCAACCATTTTTATGGCCCGATCGAAATAAAACAAAAACAACAAAAATATTCCCACACCATTCCTGCCACATACAGCGTTGAACCTCTTACACCAGGTTTGAACTACGCAGACCTAATCTCCCCTTCAATAGGAGTACGTAGGCAGCCATTCATGGTGCGATCTCACCCCCTACCAAAACACAAACCCTTGTCAGTTGGTACTGGGATCATCCTTTAATCCATTACATTTCATTTGGCTTCAGACCAAAGGGATGGAATTACCTGAACTCCTCCTAAATAGGAGATTCGGCGACCATCTAAGCGGCGGTTGTACCTCGAAGAGCAACACCAATCCATAAGAGATGACATTAACTAGGCTTCTCCTGAACAGAAGTGTTGGCGACCATCTGTAGTGCGGTCAATCTCAAAGAGGAAAGCCACACTCCTCTCCTCATTTCCATACAGAAACCAGTCCCAAGACACCGAAAGATGGTAGGGATACATACAGATCGATGTTCCATTCTGAACTATCCAGAGATAACTCAATGTCCATCCACCCAGGAATAATTCAGAATACATCACGATCACAAGACCTGAAGCAGTATGCAAAATATCAAGCAAGCAGCAAGGCATATCTAAAAGGGAAGTGATCAAAAATATATTTCCATGTCATATATATAATGTTGTTTGATATACACAATGTAAACTATACATGACAAAATGGCTATGCTAGTCTGTGCAAGAAAATACAAGATCACCTACAAGTCAGGGTATATGCGAGCTAACAAGCCCAACATGGCGTCCTTCTCTGAGGATGGAGGTAAAGCTGTGGTCTCCTGTATGAGAATATCCATACGACCCAACAGATCTGTAGCTATCTTCATGGTGACCATATGATCATCAATATATGCGCTCATCTCTGCGATCATGCCAGTGGTAAGGGACCTCACTGCAGTACTATCTATGACGGCTACATCCCGGGCAGATATGGCGATATCCCGCTCAACTATCACTGCATCTCTGGCTGATACAGCCTCGTCCCGCTCAACGACAGTGGCATCTCTGCGAGCCAAGGCCTCGTCTCTCTCCAATAAAGCGGCCTCCCTCCCATCAAGAGCAGTTGACATCATAGATTGAATCTGATCTCTCTCAAAGGTCATCAGATGAAGACTCTGCTCTAAGTACTGTGCCGAGTGCTGAATCACAACAGTACTGGTACTAGGAGAATCCAAAAGAAATGATGGCAACCCAGCAGTAGGCTCCTCCTCTATGTAGGTATCAATGTCCTTCATGGGCTCTACATCATCTAACTCACTCTCCGGTACTGCCAATACTGCTGCAGCCGATAAAATCTCTGTCTCCAGCCATGCAGAATACTCTACAGAATAACCAGGATGACTGACAGAAAAATCTGCTATCTCACGCCGATCCCAGCAGGCGTATACCCGAGATCGGTCCTCTACTGAGAGATACCGAGAAGCTAAACGCTGACCTGTCGCCCCCTCAAAAGGATGAAAATCCTGGAACTGGTCGAACTGCGACATCACGGCCAATGGGTGATAAGTGGTCACTCCCCTCAAACCAGCCAAAGAGAGATAGTCCATGCCCGGAGCATGAGTAATGAAGCTGTATGGTGAGCTAAGCCCCGAACACGACAATATACTGAATGGATCTCTAATATCTGCCAAGAATGTGGACCAGGATAGAGCATCTATACACTCTGATGGCTGAAAAGAGTATGACATAGCTACATCATGGGTGAAGCAGTACCCATGCCGTCTAAAAGTGCCAATCGGTCTCAAGTGTGATATGAACCACACGTATAACATGACTGAACTCCCAGTGAACACTCCTGTAGGATACGTGCAATAATATGATGCCGACCGCAGGGTCTCTGGTACAATCATAGGTACAATGGTACGACCCTCCCTGAGAGCTCTCACGGCCATGATAATGCCTATATCTATATCATCCATATACCGCGGCATATACACATATGACAATACACATAGCATCAATACGTCAACTCTGGCCAAGCGCCAATGATCCTCTGGTGTGGTGAAATCCCCAGAATGTCGTGAATAGCTATCCTCCGAGCCAAATCTGTCGTACAAAAAACGCTGGGATATCACGTGGCCAGATGTCAACTCATCCTGTACCACTCTGCTCCTCAATCCTGTGAGAGTCATGAATCGTCTACTCATGTCTCCCAAAGCCAGATGCACGCAAGGTCTGTCTAGAGGCAGCATCGTCAATCGTGCATACTCCTCCAGAGTAGGAGTCAACTCATGGGTGCCGAATCAGAATACCTGCCTATCCGGTAGCCAATGCTCTATCATACCGTCCACAAATCCTGCGGGAACCTGAAAAGTCAAAAAGGTCATGGTATGCTGCAATAAATGATCTACAGTCACCCTGTCTGATGGTGACATGCTATCATACCACGATCTCATACCCGATGCCACCACTGACGGTGGGATATGATCTATGCGGCTAACTGTCGAAGAAGACATCTGTGCGGTCGTATCATAAGATCATCCAGGGGTCAATGCCGAATATCTCTGGACATACATACATATGCATAACATGATACATGCATAACAGATAATAGATGGCAATATGATATAGGGAATGAAAAAAATAGTGCATACATTCCTAAGTATATCATCATCTAATACATCATCTCTGTATAGCTACAAATACAGGGAAATGGGGCACAACCACCCAATATCTAACAAAGGCCTATCAAAAGATATAGCGAGAATGGGGCACAGCCACCCAATATCTAACAGAGGCCTATCAAAAGATATAACGAGAATATACATCAGAAGTAGACAATGGTGTTGATGTCCACATCATCAATCCTGTCCACCTGATGTAACTCCTCCTGAGTCACTGGATCTCTATCAACAGGGATGTCAGGCCTATATAAAGGAGGATCTGCGTCGGCAAAACCGAATTGGTCACCTGAGGGGCCAGCGCCTGAGCTGGAAGGATCAAATGAAGCTGCCTCTGTCAGGTCTCTGCCCAAATGCCGGATAAAGATATGTGCCTAGTCCAACTACCGGGTCAAACTATCAATCTGGGTCATATGAGTCGGATCTCGGACACAAGTTATCCAATCCGTCATCATCAAGGATCCTGGAACCATATCTCCCATAAATTGTGTGGCGCGGGACTGTGCTCCAATAGTGCGAGGGGACCACCATCGATGGAACGTCTCCTGAGTACATGGACCCTCTGATAATGCAAAACCGTCAACCCTCAACAATGGGATATCAATGACTGGTAACTACGATACAGGCCAATAACGCCTGGTAGGAGGCAAGATCGGTATACGAATCTCCCCTGTGGTGCTCCTAATAGCACGCTCTCCTAAATAAAGCTCCCAGCCTCCATCTGTGAAAAGAGGAACTCTCCTGGTGGAAATCAAATACTCGATTCCAGTCGGGTATCCATCCTCAAAACCCACAGTTAGGTGTTCCCCGAAATATGGAAGCAATGTGATGGTGTCAGCCGTCAGCAATTCCAGCTGTATACGGAAATGAGTGAATCCCTCAGCTACAAGGACCTCTGGCAGAATCAAATGATGCCATCGTCGTCCTCGTGGATAGGTGTCTAAACCTAACACACTCACGGGACGCAAGCATGGAAGCCTCTCATAGGCCCAAAACTGTCAACATAAAGGCAAACATCTGCTATCAGTTAACACTCTTAACCTATACATGGTAAATGACAAGAGAAATACTCACCAGCAGAAATGGGTAAAATCCTAGTCAAGCCTTGGTCAAACCCTGTGAGCACATACGCATGCCTCGGAGGAAATAGGCAAAGGTGTAGGAGCCCCAATCATACTCTCCAATACGGTCCATATCACGTGTAGCGCTGATCAAAGCGAAAGATACCGTGGAAGAGTTATCTGCTATGAAGCAGCCTCTAATGATCATCAGGAACAATCGCCGCAGAACGCGATCCCTGATTCTGGCATCATCAGACATAGGCTCACTCAATAGCCCACTCATAGCATTTACGCTCAAAGGACCTGAACGGACAATCCTGCCTTTGAGCGCCGCCGCCGGAACTCCTAATAATGATCTAATGGCAGTAGGGGTAATATTTGCCATACAAGGCACTGGCTCCCCTCCAAACTCCATACCTATGATAAATTGCCAATCCATAGGCGTCATCATCACCTCGTAATCTAGCAGATGGAGTGACTGAGTCTGATGAAATCATCGCTCAGACAATGCCCTGAGGTAACCCCAGGGACAACGACGTGGAAGGATGGAGAAAAATGTCCCAAATCCCAACTCATGCACTATCGCTCTATAGTCAGGATGAAGCGCCTGATACATGGAGTGGATGTTGAACCAGTTCCCTCGAGGCTGTGTAAAACCAGGAACCTACATGAAATGCAGATCAATATCAGAACCCTTTAATCCTCATCAATAGGAAAGAAGGAAGATCAAAGTCTAACGCCATACCTCGTTAGCATGCAAATACATCGATGGATGTCTGCCCAAGTCACCCAGCAATTCTAGGTTCACCACCTGAATGCTCGGAAGCTCTCTATGAGGGACATGTGTAGCAGGAGCGGGATCCTCTATCAGAATATCTGCCTCCTCGTCCTTAACGTCTGGAACATCTACCCGGACAGGATGTATCACGGCCTCCACCAACCGTCGAGGCTGTCTGACAGAACGGGGACGAGGTACTTCAGAAGCCCTCTGTCGTACACCAGAAGTGGTCCTATAGGAACTGCTCGGCTGATCCAGATCTATAGTATCTGGACAACAAGTCTCCAAATCACCTCAGAAAGGGTGTGGTATTTCTTTACCTGGAGCTTTGCATTTTATGACTATATGCATGCATGCATTTACTTTAACATATATAATAGAGTTAAAATGCATGACTACCCAATGCCTACATTTGGAAATTTTTTGCCATAGTCCTCTATGAAAATAGGACTATCCACATGCATACAGGCATGTCTTGGTGGTCATTCAGTAGCACACCTGCCTCAAAGTCATATACATAATATATGCATTAAAAATTAAAATCATCATGCATCAGGCCAACCTCAATGCTAGGAGTATTTTGCCTTGCTACCTTATGCTCATTGGACCTCAAATAGGACAAAAAAATAGCAGAAAAAGGTGCCAATTTGACTGTCTCCAAAGTCAATTTTCACATCATTATGTTCAGCATGGTTTAATACTAACATTTACTATGTTGAATATTTCTTATCTAGTCATTTGTGCAAACATAATCACTACTATGTGTTTAGATGCATCTCATGCGATAACTCAAAATCCAACGGACAGAAATGAGAGAAAATACAGGCATATGTTACCAGCATTGTGTAGAACACTCGTACGGTGACAGAATTTAGAGAAAGAAGGCCGAACTCAATAGATCTGAAGATGGCTCACGTAATTTCCTTCGCGCAACAAGTTAAAAGTGACTTGTGAGACCAACTTGCTGGAATTTATCATCCACGGTTGGTCGCAGGCCCATCTGCGGCTGCAGCAGGTGCACCTGCGGCACCTCCATGCGGGTCCCATTACTCCGGCTCGGTCCAGTTCGAGTTGTAAAGGAGTTCTTACAAGCTGAAAAGGGCAAACCCGGGATAAAAACGCTACGCGATTGAGTAGAATAGCCTGAAACCTTGGTTTTTCTGGATCCAACTATGGCTTTCTTTTCATCCATTGGTATTCGCCCGAACACAAGGTTTACTATATCGATGATTCAAGTCTTTGCATACCACATGCGGCAATACCATGCAGAGGTCCGATGTCATCAGCGTAAGGTTGTCACACCAATCTTTTCACACAAGTAATCCCCGACGGGGGTTACAACGTAAAATCCCCGACGGGGGTTACAACGTAAAATCCCCGACGGGGGTTACAACGCATGCTCATCCGTTGACACACAAATCAACGAAGGTCAAGCAGCCTTGATATTATTACAGCTGATAGCGATTCAAACCTATCAGAGCTCTGGAGCTATTCGAGGTTTTCACACCCGACCGTTCAGATCCCCGGCGGGGGTCACAACGCAATGTTCCGATGATCTACATGACAGTGGAGGTCAAGCAGCCTTGACAGTATATCCTACAGGATTTTTCAGCCATTGATGCACATGTTGGTGAAATACACGTCAACGAAGGTTAGGAATCCCTGACAGCATTTGCTGTTGGCATTAAACCCAATAGAATCTTGGCATATTCTGGCGATACTAACCAGGAGAGGTCAATGTTGTGACGCCCCCAAAATAGGTCCATTCCATCCAACCCATTTTGAGTCGCCAAATACATGGTACAGATAACAACTACAACTTTATTACAACAATTTTCGTGCAAAATACAATAACACATATGTTATGAGTTTGGGTACAAATATATACCTACTGTGACTCATGTCCCAACCTTGGATAGCACATCACAATGACACATTACATAAAGGTATAGTAGAAAAACTGTTTTAGAAATTAGAATCTTTGGGAAGTGCTCAAGGAAACCCTCGTACATGGGAGACCATGCTTCTAGGTTATGATAGATATCATATGGCCACAAAATTATTCTTGGTTGACCCAATAGACCCCAAAGAAAAATAAGAAGATTACTATCATATTCTTCCCAATGGTGAGTCTTCTCTCGACTTATCGTTATCTCAACTGTCTCTAATTGAGAATTATACTTCAAAGAAACACCAAGATTATATAGGTAGTGCTCGTAGATATACTCAGCAAGTGGATGAGCACATCCCTGTCTTATGATGACACGAGATTGCATATCATTAGACATCTTGTATGATAGTGGTAAAACACCCTTCCAACGTTGGGTTCGCCTCACTCTAGATGATTCACCAAATATAACTACTAAATGATGACCACCGTTCTATTCTCCTGTTACCCCCGCTCGACCCGGCTACACTCTTATTACCTGAAAGGAATTGTGAAGCAAAAGGGTGAGCACAACTAGCTCAGTAAAGAATATCATGACTAAAGATAATTAAATTATCAATAGCCTTCAACAGAATTAAATCAGAGATTTAGAACATATGGTAGATGATAAAACTTTTCAACCATAGTTGCAGCGGAACGAGCAATCCATTAGAAGAGTCAAATAGACTATAAAGTCTATTATCTTCTCCACGTTAAAAGTCCACCAACAATATTTTATTCCTGTAACATCAATCAACAGTTCCTTTCCACAATCATATGAATAATTCATAATCATAATTGTGATTCTAAATTTCGTATCCAAGACGAAGATAATTTTCATCACCTGTCTTTACCTGAAACATCAAAGATCATGGTTATACCAAATCACAGTTCTTGTTCATAATCATACTAATAAATTCATCTTTGCACCACGGGCCAAAGATATTCATCAACAGTTCATCTTTACACTACATGCCAAAGATATTCAACAACAAGTCATCTTTGCACTACGACCAAAGATATTCATCAACAACTCATCTTTGCACTACAGGCCAAAGATATTCCTCAATAGTTCATATTTGCACTATAGGCCAAATATATTATTATCTCAAAGAAATATATAATCATTTCAGAATTTATATAACCAATAATTATAACCATGTTGATCATTTCACCTTTGCACTTAAGCTAAAGATATTCAATTATAAATTCAATGGTCATGATCATACCAGTCACAATTCAACTTTTCACTACTAGACAAAGAGAACCCTAGTCATGATCATACAAATAATCTACCCATCTTTACACTCAAGTCAAAGAGAAATATCATCATTAGGGTTATAAAAATGTTATATATGATAAAAAAAAATAATATGATCAATATATAGTTTTAATCTCAAGAGTAATATTCATAAATCAACTATAATTTGGTTAGAAAAAGAAACCAATTTTGTCATGAATAGTAACTCGTGAATAGTAACCCATGAATAGTAACTCATGAATAGTAACTCGTGAATAGTAACTCGTGAATAGTAACTCATGAATAATAACTCGTGAATAGTAACTCATGAATAGTAACTCCTAAATAGTAACTCGTGAATAGTAACTCGTGAATAGTAACTCATGAATAGTAATCCCGACATGAAAAGTTCCAAATTTGATAAAAAGTTTAGATCAATACTTCGACATAATGATATTGAAAAAAATAATATCATTTAAGAAGAAATAGCATCCCTTACTATCCCTTACCTCAAAAGAGCAGTACTTCTGACTGGAATAATGCTGAACGAACTTGCACCGTATAGCAACACTCAAAGTATCAAAATACTCACAAGAATACGCTCAATATATCGAGAGAGAAATAGAGAGAAAACTTCAGTTTCTGGTGTGATTTTCAATTCTAACCTAAGCACCCTATTTATAAGAAAATACTTAGAACACCAAAGCAGAAAATTGAATATAATAATAATATATTTAACAAATTTTCCTTAGCCCACCTTGACCATCTGAATTCAGCCATAACACATGTTAATGATGTCCACAAAATACAAAAAAATGTTTTTCTAAATAAAAATAATTAAAACTTCCAAAAATCAATTATTTCGGAATTTCAGAACTTCAATAATTCATAATAAATAGCCCTTTCATCAAAAATTTGAATCTCGCGAATTTTTATAGGAAATTCAATTTTCTACAACTTTGCAGAAGAAAGTTTTTCCAAATTTTAAACAGAAATTGACCAAAATCCACAAACGGATAATTTTACAGTCTATAATAAATTTTCGGTCAAGAATTGTGTCCACCAACACACAAAATATGTGTTAAACATTTAATCCAACAAAAATACTCTTCCTCCTCATATACTCATATATCTCATATTCATTGTAAAAATATCACCGTTAATATATTATTAAAATAATATATTTAAATGAATTATTTTATCAGAAAAAGATAAAATATTAATTTTCAACAATTGTCACATTTAAAAATTTTCACCATCTATATCCACATAAAATCAATATTTTCCTCATCATATAAATCAATAATTAATTATTCACAAATAATATTACAGAATCACAGTACCGGCAACCAGGCAATTCCCAAGAAAGAGGGGGCTTTCCAATAAGGATCTCTTCCTTACTGGCGCGCAATTAGATGACCAAACCTCTCCTTAGACAGAACTTTCTAGACATTGCCAATAATGTTATCTAATAATATTATTCAGATAATATAAATTATTGTTCCGATAATAGAAAATACTGTGTAGTGACAATTATTAAAACAACAGTAATATAAAATATCAACGCATCAATTATTGAATCAACAAAATATAATATTGAACAGTAATTACTGTAACAATTATTGAGTAATGCCTTCTTACGTAAAAATCAATAATTGGTGCAATACCGTGTGCTACTGTGCAACAACGCGTATTACTGTGTTTTAACCACCGGGTATTCCAACAGTGTTAACGGTAACACTACGCCGTTATTTATAAACAACTTATTTTTGTCGTTTTCTTCATCCAATCGCTTTCCGTTATGGGGTCCACAAAAGACTGCGCCGTCGTACGAATATTCTCCGACAGTAAGAATATTCCACGATCAAACGAATATTCTCCGACAACAATGAATATTTTATAACCACTTGTGTATTTCAAAAAAAAATTCATATATCACCCTTAACTTTAACATTTATCAATTTAACCATTTACTGAATTGTAATTATAAGAAAAATTGAATACTTTTATTTCATAAAATTCGGAGTCTTACAAATGTCATCAAAGAAGATAGATGATGTAATATGTTATACACATCCTTAAGTAGATCAAGCTTTATCCCCAGAGTTCTCTTACACAAAAGAGGTACATCTGCAGGATCAAGTCATTATCCAGGAATTTGGTGATAACTCCAACATCAACATCCTAACATATTCGGATTACACATCAAATCTGGTAATCGTTGCCAACCCCCAGTTGAAGTAATAGGGAGCCAGCAATCATCCCCAGCGTGTTGGGCTATAACCCCGTACACATGCATCATACATCATGTTGATTCACATGATATTATGTTTATCTTGTTGCATTTCAAGTGTCTAGGATTCTTTATCCTATCCATGCATCGCCATGCATAAGTATGATAAAGAGGGGCATCTGTAGACACTCAAAATTTTCTGTACACCTGTCACTAACATTGTAGGAGAGCAGATTTGTCTTTTATGAGGGAACCCTGAAAGACAATCCATATTCATGCTGGATACTACCGGAAGTTCAGCATCGACCCTGGATCGTAATCTGGGAGTAACAATTCTAATCTCGGAGATAACCCCCAGGCATGCAGATACAATACCAGAACATACATCGGAGAAGACCGATTAATCTCGGAGATAACCCCGAGGTATCCAGTCTCAGTCCCAACCATGGGAATAGCCACCAACCTTGGTGATAACCCCAAGGAATGCAATTTCGGCGATAACCCCAGAAATAGTTGTTACAAATGCAACCAGCTTCAATCTCGGTGCTCACAACGAGATCCACTGTACCAGCCCGGCGATAACATTGGGAAGACAGACACACCTCAAAGATGACAATGAGGACCTTCAACAAATTATAGCAGTCCAATCTCAGCGAAGCTGAGCAACGTCTGCTTTATCAGCCTAATCCAGCGATAACACTGGTGAGGGGCAACATCGTCATCTGGCCAACACGATGTCACGCCACGTCGCCTCAACACAGCTATGCAACAATGTCCCACCAGACTAATCAATCCCAAGTGACTATTGTGTGGGGTTACGGACGAAAGTTGAAGCTTGAAGACCGGAGGGCACCGTCCCATCTTCAATGACATCGCACAAACTCTAATCCCATGCCATCGTACAACTCTCGACAATGGCGGTCCGAAATAGGTCCTGCATACCTCAAACGGATGCCCAGATTGCACTTCTAAAAGTTCGAGTGGACATTACAGTGCCTGAGTGCACGTACTTCGAGACGACCCGAGCCGAAAAACCCGAGCCCACCTGCGGCTCAGCCGCAGGTACACCTGCGGCTCAGTCGCAGGTACACCTGCGACTCCACCCTCTATAAATAGAGGGCTTGGGGTGGCCATTTTGCAAGAGAAAACGGTGAGGAAGCCGGCCCAATTTGCTCTGCACTCATCCCAGGCAGTGTACTTTCCCTTTTTAAACACCTGTGAGCTCATATATTACCCTTTTGTACCTACAAAAGTCTGTGTTTACTCACTCTAAAGATATAGAAGTCTTCTTTGGCAGCCCACTGTAAGCCTTCTTACACACTTTAGAGTCTTTCTCTTCATTTTTGCACACACCCTTCTACACGTTGAGAATCGTGTTGCTTGCTTTTGTCCGGACTTCAGTCCGTGGTTTTATTCCATTCTATATATATATATATATATATATATATATATATATATATATATATATATATATATATATATATATATTGACTAACATTATCGAGTTATGTCTCGATTGAGCCTAGACTTCGGTCTGGAGCGTTTATTTGCTTTCCTATATATATATTTATATATATGAACTGCGTGTCGAACTCTGTTTGATGAGCCTAGACTTCGGTCTGGAGCGTTTACCTGCTTTAATATATATATATATATATACTTATATATATTATCTATGGTCGAACTCTGTTCGATGAGCCTGAATTTTACATCCGGAGCGTTTACGTGCTTTAATATATATATACGTATATATATTATCTGTGGTCGAACTCTATTCGATGAGCCTGGATTTTACATCCGGAGCGTTTACGTGCTTTAATATATATATACTTATATATATTAACTGTGGTCGAACTCTGTTCGATGAGCCTGGATTTTATATCAGGTACGTTTACATGCTTTTATATATATATATATATATATATATATATATATATATATATATATATATTTACATTTCGTCCCACCTGGAGTTTACTTCATGGTGGTTGATCGTTTTTACAGCTTTCTGCACATTTCGTCTCGCCTGGAGTTTCCTCCGTGGTGGTTGATAGCTTTTACAGCTTTATTTACAGTTCCAATCCCCCATGGAGGTACTTCGTGGCTAGTGATCAAGTCTGTATATATATATGTACATCTTTTATATATATATATACCTGCTTACTGCGTTTATATCAATTGCGGCATCATATGCGCCTAGGAATCATGTGATCACAGATTCATCCCATTGGATCTAGATTCGGTTTCCGTGATGAATATTTTCAGCTGTAAGCAGCTTGTAAATTATATCTGTGATGTTTGGATTTCCTCAGATAGTTTTCATACCCACGAGGAATTCATCACCTTTGGTATATTATTTTCGTACGGATGCATCGCATCTGTCAAATAAAATCAATCCAGCCGAATACGGAATAAAATGAGAGTGTAAAAGGTCTCAATTACTATTAAGTATCAGGGTTTGAAAAACCTCTTTTATAAAACATCACTGCCATATCTTGCTAAAATTGAATTTTTACATAAATTCAAACCCTGTGTATATAGGTGCGAACGAGGCCTCACACTACTTCCAAATAACAGCACATTGACCCACACACACACACATTCAGATAGCAGTTTCTTGAAAAGAGGCGGTCACCGTGGTAACACGGATGTTGGGGGGTGCCTAACACCTTCCCCCCGCATAACCAAGTCCCCGGACCCTAATGAATCTCGGTTTCACCGACCCGTTTAGCAGTGTCACATCACTGGGTCAATGTGCAAACCTTTTCTTGGTTGTGTTGGTACAACCATTTAAAAAACCAACTGGCGACTCTTAACAGTCCATCCTCGACATTATACATGTCGGACCTTTTTCACTTATTTTTTCAAACAAATCTCACCTAAAATGAGAACACCTAAGAACAAGTAATGGAAAGGGACAATTAAAAAATCCCGACGTCGACAAATAGTACCCATAAATAGTACTTTGTGAATAGTACCTCATGAATAGTACTTTGTGAATAGTACCGTATAAATGAATACTACTCATGGACAGTACTCCAGCATAAAAAGCTTAAAATTTAACAAGAATGTGCAAAAAATATCCTTGTGAAACGATACTAGATGAAGAGCAAATTTCAAGGATATTCTACTAATTTCACGGAGTATAGAAGCAATACTTTAACAAAATGAGGGTATAATCAGGAATACGAGACAAAATAATATTACTCACATACTACAGAGTATGGAAGAAAATATTATTCCTTATGAATACTAAAAAAAGATAATATCTCTTATCTCAGAAGAAGACTGGATACTGGAATAGTGAAGTAGCAGACTTCTCTTCGTCTTTCTCTGTATAACTTCTCTCTCTATAATTGCTCTTGTGAGCCTTAGTGAATTGGTGAGAATGAAAGAAGAATGTACTTCTATTTATAGGAAAATATAGTTTCGATAATTGCACGTTTTGGGGCTCGAAATATTACAGTATAATACATTTATCATTTCCTTCATTTTTAATTTAGTCCTGCAAGTATTATCAAACTTGCACCACCTCCCCTAATAGTACATGAATGTGAATCAATAGTACATTCATGTCAATCAATAGTTCTATACATGTGAAAAAAATAGTTACGGTATAGTACCTTTATCGATACCTCTATTTTTAATTTAGTCATACAAGTATTATCAATCTTGCACCACCTCCCCTAATAGTACATGCATGTGAACAAATAGTTATAAGCATGTGAATTAATAGCAATTAATTGATCATTTATCCGATTAATTACCCGATTGGTCAATATAACCTCCAGAAATCAATTATTATCGAAATAAATGTCAATTTTCACTAACCCTAATAATACCAACACAATGAAAATATCAATTTCATCTTTAATCAACACGAACTTATTCATCATTAATATTATAACTCACAATATTTAACAACCAGGTCATTCTCAGGAAAGAGGGGGCTTTCCGATAAGGATTTCTCCCTATTGGCGCGCAATTAGGTGACCAAACCTCTCCTTGACATAACTTGCTAGACATTGTCAATATTGCAAAATAATAATTTGAATAACTTTGTCGTCTCAATTATTGATTTAATAATATAAAATATTATGCAGATGATACTGCGACAATAACTGAATCAATAATATGAGAGATATTATGCAACAATTACTGTAGTAATAATTGAGTATAACTGAGTGACTTTTCACGTAAGCATCAATAATCAATACCGTGTGCTACTAAGCAACCACGCGTATTACTGTTATTTTACCACTGGGTATTTCAATAGTTTAACGGTAAAACTTTCGCCATTATTTTTATAAAAAGATAATTCTATCGTTTTCTAACTCCGACAATAATTCCATTTGTGGGGTTCACCAATGATTGTGTCGTCGTATGAATATTCCCTGTTAAAAAGAAATATTCCCCGACCAATCGAATATTTTATAACCACTTGCTTACTTTGCAAAATTTGTAAATATTACCCACAACTATAACATTATATCAAATCCGCACCATAATATTCAAAAATATATTTCGAGAAAAATTAATCTTTATTCATAAAAGTTGGGATCTTACATCCACTGTCCAATAAATCAACTAACTACCCATAAACAAAGGATATAAACTTGCAAACTTAAACAATAAAACTCCCATTAAAGGGTTACACAATCTTAAAATAAATCTCAGGTCATCTAAACTTTATTAATACAATAATCAACGAAAAATTAAAACATAATCATAATTAAGTTTATTGCATAAGCTTTATAAATAGAAGGTAAATTAAATGTCATCTAATCAAGCACTTTGCCTTTGCTTGTAGAAATCTCTTCAAACTTCTTAACTTCATCTGCATTATTTTGTGCAAGAGTGACCAAATAATTGCCCACAAGAAGGATAATATACAATAACATTCTATGATTGAAATTTAATTGAGCTTTTAATGGTAAAATATTTTTACCGAAATCAATAAGTTCTAGTTTGAATATTGTGAGTTCAAGAAATAACGAACTTTAAAATCAAATAACAGATATCAATATCAAAGGAATACACGGAGGGTCACAAGACCATGAACTATGCTATAGGTTGTCAAGTATTTATACTTTAACCTTTAATAGTCTAAAAGACCATAATCATCATCTATGTCTTAGGTTAACAAATGTTTCTACTGTTTTATCAGTCTAAATGACTATATGGACCATCGTCTCGTACTCTAGGTGATCATCCCTTTATACTATATACTGCGCAAACATTTTAACGCTATTGTGTAGCTCTAAAATAATCCCCTGATATAGGGTTGTTCATCTCAGCTTAGATCATCAGGTTGCATACCATAGGAAGTTTGGTTTGGAATTAACTTCAAGGGAATTTTAGATCTTTAGAACGCTCATCAACCAAGTACTGGTTAAATCAAATAGGAATTAATAACTATTCAAGAGTATGGTTACAATCGAATTATGCTAATGTACCAATAAGAGATAGGATATCAATGGTTTATCAACTAAACAAGTATTAGTCATCGACTACACTCTCTTAAAACTATACAAATTCATAAGCAAACCAAACGAAGTTTGGTTTGGACTGACTTTAAGTATAATTTAGAGTTTAGAACATTCATCAATTAAGGATTAGTTGAATCAATACAGAATCGCTAGTCAACTAAGAGTTCGGTACATCCATGTAAGATAGTGCAATGAAATTGGTGATCAGAGATTGAACAACCGTTAATTTTAGCTGAACAAATGTTATTCAACAAGATCAAGTTTTAAACAATAGTATAGACTTTGAATAAACAAAACAACCTTGCTTGTAATGAAGGAGTAAAGATTAATTAACTAGTTCAATGGAAAATATAGTTTAAAAACTTACTCAACAATAATTCAGGGTTAAAGAATATGCATAAGAATAACAAGTTAGGAACAAGAACTTGCATAATGAAAGATTAAAGTTAGAGAACTTACTAAATTGAATAATAACTTGAAGACTTGCATAATCGTAAAAGTAGGGTTTGGAAACATGCTTAACAATAACAACTTAACTGCTTAATAAGAGCTTAGAGATAAAGAACTTGCATAAGTCTAACATGACAATGAAAAGTAAACCTTGTTGAATAATAAAGTAGCAAAGGTTAGAGAACTTGCCTCTTGCGTAAGCTATACAATTAAAACTCATGTACTCCAATATCCTACACATACCATTAGGATTATAACATCAATTAGCTAAATACACATTATCCTCATAGATTTAATTCTCATCTTAGTTAAGTTATAACCTTTAGCTTAATGTTTAACCATATTAATCAACCACATAACACAAATCTGAAAACTCACTAAAATATAACATAAGACTTTTAGCATCCAAATAACATTTGATAAGTAGGTTTTATACTTACTTATCCGGTATTTATTACTTGAATTAGTTGCTTAAACATATATTTTATAGTTACTTTGCATGCATTATGTCTTCATTTCATACATTCTATGTTATTTTGTAGGCTATGATACAACATTGGCATGAAGAAGCAAGGAAAAACAATTCAAACATCTTTTGGACTAAAATATGCAAGCAAGTGCAAGATAGAAAGATTGCAAGGCTTTTAACACCACATTGGATGCATGTTCTTGGCTTAGAACTTGGATTTTATTGTAGATATACTTCTTAGCTTTCCGTAACACCTTGAATCGTCCCAATCGGAGTTCGGATGCGAGAGTTATGGCTTTTTTATCAACAAAGAACAAAGCTCAAACTTGTCTTGCTTGCAATTTACATAGCATCTACTTCAAGCCTGATTTCGATCTTGATCCATCCAGAATCTGTCAATTCTCAAACAATGAAAGTTGTAGATCTTGTCAATATCTTTGCTTTGATAGGTGGCAGGCCCCGTAACTCCTAGGGGATCAAAAGTTATGCATGTTTTACCAAAGAACGTCGCAACAGAAAATAGAGAAAGATACCATTGCAATTTTGTTTGGCTAAATGCTTATGAAAGATACCATTGCAACTTGAGAAATCTTATTTGAGCATCATTCGAAGTGAAAATTAGGTACTAATATAAGATTGGAGGAAATCTTGGGGTATTTTTGGGAAAAAATATTAAAACCTTCCCGAGTTGAATAATTGAAGCATGTGGTGGGTCGAGATGGAGCATAAAATGCACTCCCCATAAACACAGGCACAAGATGGAGCGTGAAACACACTCGTTCAATGAAAAATTGGAAGACGAGATGGAGCGTAAAACACACTCGTTCAATGAAAAGTGGAAAGTGAGATGGAGCGTAAAACTCACTCACTAAATAGAGAAAAGAAAATATATATGTTTAAAATACTTGGAAAGGGTTCATATGTGCTTAAATATTTGAATATCCGATTGATCTTCAAAGAAGCAAAAAAGAATAATTTTTTGTGCTTTGTCTATTTTTAGCGGTGATTGATGCGATAAGAAGTTTTGAGAGTTGTTTTTAAAAATCTTTTATGAGTGTTGGTTGATCTTAGCTAAATCCTGACTAGTTTGAACACATGGATGCACACACGCACTTAAAGGAACATGAGTAGATGTGAAATTAATGAAAGTTGTTGAAATTGTAAACATGACATTGTTTTGAAGTTTTCATTGAGTTATTATTTGAGGCAACCTTTGAGGCCAATGTTCAAATTAATATTGATTCATTGTTTAAGTTGATCATTGCTAAAGAATGAATCTTTCTAATTTGTGTTTTTTCTTGAGGACAAGCAAATATTTAAGTTTGGGGGTATTTGATAAGTAGGTTTTATACCTACTTATTCGGTATCTATTACTTGAATTAGTTGCTTAAATATATGTTTTATAGTTACTTCGCATGCATTTTTTGTTCATTTCATACATTTTATGATATTTTGTAGGCTATGACACGACATTGGCATGAAGAAGCAAGGAAAAACAATTCAAACATCTTTTGGACTAAAATATGTAAGAAGGGAAGATTACAGGGCTTTTAACACCACGTTGGATGCATGTTCTTGGCTTGGAACTTGGATTTTATTGTAGATCTACTTCTTAACTTTCCAGAACATCTTGAATCGTCCCAATCAGAGTTCATATGCGAGAGTAATGGCCTTTTTATCAACAAAGATCAAAGCTCAAAGTTGTCTTGCTTGCAATTTACATATCATCTACTTCAAGCCCGATTTCCATCTTGATTTAACCCGAATCTGTCACTTCTCAAAGAATGAAAGTTGTAGTCCTCGTCAATATCTTCGATTTGATAGGTGGAAGGCCCCGTAACTCCTAGCGGATCAAAAGTTATCTCTGTTTTAACAAAGGACATTGCAGCAGAAAATAGAGCGTTGCGTGGTGCGCCATAAATGAACTACGAGCGTTGCGGGGCATATCGGGCTTGCAGATTTTCTACTACAGTAGTGCGGGGCGTGCCTAAAATGTCATAGGAATAGCACTGGGCGCACCGATCGACGGGGAGAGAGTCAATTTAGGTGTTATGTTGTTCAATTTGAGCTAGAATAGGATTCTTAGTTGCCTAACTTGCTAGGGTGTCCATTAGAACTATAAATACTTGAGTTTAACTTGGATTAGGAGGCTAGTTTTGAGGATTCCATTAGATTTGATTAGGAGCAAAATCCTAGTTCTTATGAGATTTGGAGATTGAAGCAACATGCATACCATTGAAGATCAAGAGCATGAGCTTGATGAAGATGGAGATTTATTGACAACAGATTTATTCTTCAATCTAATTGTATTCTTATCTTTTAATGTGTATTCTAGTGTGGATTCTTAGTTTTAATTCAATGAACTAATTCTTTGTTTGAGATTACAATGGATCTTATTGTGTAGTTTATTTTAATATGCTTCGCTATCAATTATTATGTTCTATCATGAGGATTGTCTATTATGATTTGGACTTAATTGTTTAATTGATTGGCCATTAATTACTGTGATAATCTATATGAACTCGAGAGATGAAGTATAGATTTAGATCTGATCATGATGACATGTGTTTGTGATTTCTGCATAGATGGAATTCATGATTCGTGTCTAGGATAGAGATATGCCTTTATGTCATATGTAATCTTGTAGATAACTTGTGTTTTAAATCCTTTTTAATTGTAATTCACATAGAGATATAGTGGATTAGTATTAGGGTGTCTTGCTTAATTTTATCATCTGTGGATTTAAGTGAGTATGGGTATTATGCATCAAGATGTAGTTTTATCTGTTTTAGTGTTCTTGATTAACAATTTAGGATAGAGAATAATTGATGAGAAGTGTGTTAACTTAAATGAAGCAATAAGTGAAGTTGTGATCTTAAATCTCCGTAATCTTAATTTAACTAGTGGTAATTAGAATTAGTTTACTTATAAATTGAAATTCATTCGTTTAAATAAGATTAAGTTGGTTACGGGTTAGTACTTGGTGATTTTTATTAAACAATTCCTCGTGGGAATGATACTCTACTTTCACTTTATTACTTATTGACCACGTATACTTGTGTGTTCTGCGTAATTAGATTTTACCCAACAAGTTTTTGGCGCCGTTGCCGGGAAATTAATTTAATAATTATTCACCAATATTAATTTCAATCAAATTAGTCTTAATTTAAACATTTTTAATTTTATTTTTAATTCTCTTCCTATATTTCTCTCTTTTCAAGTACCATGAATGACTTTACGTATCAATGGCCATACACGATCATGACTCAACCAAGGAAAACATGGATTGATGGACTTAATACATTTTCTATAGAGTCAGTACAAATTGAGGCAAATTCGAAGACGTTGGAGGTTATCGCAGCCCAACGGAGTCGAAGGATGGCAAACATGACTCAACCAAGCGAAACAGGGATTGATGGACTTAATGCATTTTCCACAATATCAGCACAAATTGAAGAACTTTCGAGGACGTTGGACATTATTGCAACCCAAAGGAGTCGAAGGATGGATGTTACGTGTGACTATTGTGCTGGCAACCATCAAAGTCATCAATGCACCGTCAGTTTTGAACCTGTACAATATAATGGTGATTACCTCAACTACTATGTTGATCCTAACTATCACCAAGATTGGGGGTATCCTAATTAATTATGAAGACCAATACTAAACTCCAAATCCATCATACACTCCGGAATTTTCATGTCCACCTCCATTGCCACAAGATGAAAAGCCAAATCCGATGGATGTAATATTGAATGGCATAACAGACCTAGAGGAGATGAGGATTAGCCAAGAGCTGTCAACCCAAAAGTTTAATAATCAGATGGAACAACTCGTCACTACCTCAACCAATCGTCCTAAATATATGGCTTCTTGGACTGAAACAAAAAATTCAAGGCTAGGGGAATTATTGTCCAAGTTCATAGCAAATGAGGAGAAGATGAGTAATCAAGCGAGGTCAATTCAAAATCTTACGGTTCAGATAGAGAAAATGACCAAAGCCCTAAGCAACCTTCCTCCAAACACTAGGCTTTATGACATGGATGACAAAACTGACGGAGAACCCGAACCGAATCTGCAACTCGATGAGCAACAAGATATCGAAAGTGTGGAGACAATTGGGGATAATGAAATAGAGATCGACGAAGATCTAAATGGGTCTCCACCAAAGATCAAAGAGTCAGTCAGATTTACAAAATCATGCCCACTTAGTAGTCATGTCGTCGGCGAAGCTCTTGATGACATAAGAGCGAGCACAATTTTGAATCCATGGTGGGACGAAAAAGAGAAGATAGACAAAGAATCCATGGTGTGTGACAAGCTTCCATGCCCCAAAGTGATCACATACGCAATGGAGAAAACACCTAGCTGTGGGATGTTCTTGATTGAGATCATACCAAATCAGAGCATGCTAGGTGACTTTGATGCATTGGTCATCGCCTATGGGAACCTCCAAAAGGACAATTTGTTTTTGATGGATGGAGGGTTCCTCAATTATCGAAGAGGAATTCGATAGAGTTGACAAGACAAAGTCTGGCTGAAAGACTACAAATCAAGCGCTTTTTGGGAGGCAACCCAAGTTTAATTTTTAGTTTTTTTGGTTTCATAGTATTTAATAAATTTTTATGTCTTAGGATCTAACAAGCTTGCTTCTATCATATTCACAGGTTAGTCAAGTCCAACTCAAGTGTGATGCCCGATTTATTCCAATGTGTCTGGCCTATTCTTCAGACTTAGCAGACAAGGAGGAGAATGTTGTATTTTCAGGGAAGTCCTCTCTTTTAATTTTTCTTATCTTAGCCACTGAGGACAATGTTTGTTTTAAGTTTGGGGGTATTTATCATGTTTATTATTTACTTGGGCAATGTTTTGATGGAATTTGATTTTTGCCAAGGATAAGTGGGTGGTTAATCAGATTTTAACTCTTGGAGAATTGATGAGCATGCTTAGTCTATATTTCAACTCATTATTTGGTTTCACAATACTTGTGAATTTTTTGAAAAAGTTTACGCATATCCAATTATTTAGCTAGCTGGGATTGATTTATTTTTTTGGCTAAATACTTATGAAAGATACCATTGCAACTTGAGAAATTTTATTTGAGCATCATTCGAAGTGAAAATTTGGCACTCACATAAGTTTGGGGGAAATCTTGGGGTATTTTTGAAAAATAATTATTGAAACCTTCCCGAGTTGAATAATTGAAGCATGTGGTGGGTCGAGATGGAGCATAAAATGCACTCTCTATAAACATAGGCACGAGATGAAGCGTAAAACGCACTCGCTTAATGAAAAGTGAAAAAAAAGATGGAGCGCAAAACACACTTGTTCAATGAAAAGTGGAAAGTGAGATGGAGCGTAAAACACACTCACTAAATAGATAAAAGAAAATATGTATGTTTGAAACACTTGGGAAGGGTTCATATGTGCTTAAATATTTGAATATCCGGTTGATCTTCAAAGAAGGAAAAAAGAAGATTTTTTTTGTGCTTTGTCTATTTTAGCGGTGATTGATGTGATAAGAAGTTTTGAGAGTTGTTTTTGAAAATCTTTTATGAGTGTTGGTTGATCTTAGCTAAATCATGACTAGTTTGAACATATGGATGCACACACGTACTTAAAGGAACATGAGTAGATGTGAAATTAATGAAAGTTGTTGAAATTATAGACGTGACATTGTTTTGAAGTTTTCATTGAGTTATTATTTGAGGTAACCTTTGAGGCCAATGTTCAAATTAATATTGATTCATTGTTTAAGTGGATCATTGCTAAAGAATGAATCTTTCTAATTTTTGTTTTTTCTTGAGGACAAACAAATGTTTAAGTTTGGGGGTATTTGATAAGTAGGTTTATACCTACTTATCCGGTATCTATTACTTAAATTAGTTGCTTAAACATATGTTTTATAGTTACTTTGCATGCATTGTATGTTCATTTTATACATTTTATGTTATTTTGTAGGCTATGACACGACATTGGCATGAAGAAGCAAGGAAAAATAATTCAAACATCTTTTGGACTAAAATATGCAAGCAAGTGCAAGAAGGAAAGATTGTAGGGATTTTAACACCATGTTGGATGCATGTTCTTAGCTTAGAACTTGGATGTTATTGTATATCTACTTCTTAGCTTTTCGGAACATCTTGAATCATCCCAATCGGAGTTCAGATGCTAGAGTTATGGGCTTTTTATCAACAAAGATCAAAGCTTAAAGTTGTCTTGCTTGCAATTTACATATCATATACTTCAAGATCGATTTACATCTTGATCCAGCCAGAATATGTCAATTCTCAAAGAGTAAAAGTAGTAGATCTCGCCAATATCTTCGATTTGATAGGTGGCAGGCCTCGTAACTCCTAGCGGATCAAACGTTATGCCTATTTTACCAAAGGACGTTGCGGCAGAAAACAGAGCGGCGCAGGGCGCGCTGGGCCTGCAGATTTTTAGATACAATAGTGCGGGGCGCGCCCAAAATGGCCTAAGAACAGCGCTGGGCACGCTGATCGGCGGGGGGAGAGTTGATTTGGGTGTTATGTTGTCCAATTTAAGCTAGAATGGGATTCTTAGTTGCCTAACTTGCTAGGGTGTCCATTAGAACTATAAATACTTGAGTTTAACTTGGATTGGGAGGCTAGTTTTGAGGATTCCATTAGATTAAATTAGAGTAGATTAGGAGCAAAACCCTAGTTCTTATGAGATTTGGAGATTAAAGCGACTTGGAGACCATTGAAGATCAGGAGCAGGAGCTTGAGGAAGATGGAGATTTACTGACAACATATTTATTCTTCACTCTAATCTTATTCTTATCTTTTAATGTGTATTCAAGTGTGGATTCTTAGTTTTAATCGAATGAACTAATTCTTTGTTTGAGATTACAATTGATCTTATTGTGTAGTTTATTTTAATATGATACGCTATCAATTATTATGTTCTATCGTGAGGATTGTCTATTGTGATTTGGACTTAATTATTTAATTGATTGGCCATTAATTACCATGATAATCTATATGAACTCGAGAGATGAAGTATAGATTTAGATCTGATCATGATGACATGTGTTTGTGATTTCTGCATAGATAGAATTTATGATTCTTGTTTAGGATAGAGATATGCATTTACACCATATGTAATCTTATAGAGAACTTGTGCTTTAAATCCTTTTTAATTGTAATTCACATAAAGATATAGTGGATTAGTTAATTAGGGTGTCTTGCTTAATTCTATCATCTTTGGATTTAAGTGAGTATGTGTATTATGCATTGAGAGGTGGTTTTATCTACTTTAGTGTTCTTGATTAACGATTCAGGATAGAGAATAATTGATGAGAAGTGTGTTAACTTAAATGAAGCAATAAGTGAAGTTGTGATCTTAAATCTCCATAATCTTAATTTAACTAGTGGTAATTAGAATTAGTTTACTTATAAATTGAAATTCATTCGTTTAAATAAGATTGAGTTTGTTACGGGTTAGTACTTGGTGATTTTTATTAAACAATTCCTCACGGGAACGATACTCTACTTTCACTTTATTACTTATTGACCACGTATATTTGCATGTTGTGCATAATTAGATTTTACCCAACAACATTCTCAACTCTTACAAGGTTGAGTTTCAATCTAATATAACTTATTAATCAATACTATATTTCTTCTTAGTCATACTCAAAATTCATTCAAGTGTTTAAGTCTTATGAGGACTCCTTATTAGTTTTATATTAACCCCATTCCATATCTTATAATGTTCACTTAAATTGAATTGAAACACTTTTTAATTAAGTTCATTAACACTTATCACGGTGTTTCAACGTTCATTCGTCACTTACCCAAATCGTCTCTCTTGTGTATGCTTAGTATGCTTACACAACTTATGTAATAAATCTTTTATTAATGTTAAGCATCATTATATTTACTAATATTCATGTATTATAAATTAGAATAATATCTTTTATCGTCAGAAGCACTACACTTGAATATGTGCATGCCCGACACCCTCCAATTGCCTTTGAGAGCACAACAGTCCTAAAGATGGCCATTTTGACACCCTCTAATTGCCTCTGAGTGCACAACAGGCCTAAAAGCTCCTTTCTAACAACCATTCCAACTTACCCAAGTTGTAATAAGTTTACAGAAACATAAACTAATATTTCTAACATGTATTCTAACCATATAAACAACATAAACTTTAAAAGTACAACCTCTAAATTCACTGTTTTTACTATTTATTCACTTTTAAACATTCTTAGCGAAACAATTTACTGTGATTTTGTTTTATAACCAAAACAGTCCGTTTAAATCGAATTGTTCTCGTTTCTTCATGTAGTTTCACAATCAACAAGCAATTTGTAGTTTAACACATGAATTGAACATCAATTTTGACTCTAAAATAAGCCATATCATATTATTTCACTGTAATTCAATTTCTTCACTTTTAAACCTATTTCCATGAATTTAATTACTCTAAATCATGAATGAATGATATAGAACATGTTATAAATGTGACGCCCCCAAAACAGGTATACATCACCCATCTTGAATCGCCAAATACATGGTACATAAATCAATAACAAACTTAATTATACATCTGTCGGGTAATATACGACATAACATAACTGAGAGTTTAAATAAGAATATTGCCTTCTAGACAATATCCACACTCAATGGAGTCTTCATTACATTTATTGTCACACTATTTAACAGAATAGTGAGGACTACTAATGCTATCATCTGGACCGTCACTCCGTTCCCCGACTAGTCCCAGCTATATTCTCATTTCCTGAAGAGAACAATGAAAGCAAAGGGTAAGCTCAACTAGCCCGGTAAGAAATATTATGACTAAGATAATGCATAATAAATTATCATTAGCCTTCAACGGTATAACAATTGATAGAATACAATAAACAACAAGTTTTAGATCAACAACTGCAGCGGAATAAGCAATCCATTAGAAGAGTCAAGTAGAGCATAAAATCTACTATCTTCTATGATTTAAAAAGTTTTTCATCAACTTTATCGCTGAGACTCAGCTTAATAAATAAAATCGAATCATCCCTGCACCACGACCAAGGATATTCATGTAATCATCAATGGTCATGATTATACCGAATAATCCTTGGTCATAATCATACCAACAATTGTCCATCAATGAACTACAGGCCAATGAGGACTTTTACCACATCATTCGTTACATTACGGTCATGATTATACCAAATAATCCCTAGTCATAATCATACCAAGTCCATCTATGCACGTAAGCCAAAGATGACTTTAATCACAATATAAGCATGAGGATGTTGACCATGACATAACAATTCAATAAAACAAGTTCAAGGATAAATTTTAAAGATTTATAATTTAATTTATCCAGAATTCAATAACGTTCAAATTGTCAACATCATACTGCTTTGTGGAGTAAAATTCAAGAATAATATTCATGCACCAAAAAAAATTTGGACATAACAAAAATATATTTTTTGGGTAAATGGTATCCCGTGAATAATACATTGTGAATAATACTTCGGGAATAGTACCTCGTGAATAGTAACTTGACATGAAAAATATCCCAAATACCCGAGTGAATAATATTCGGGTGAATAGTAATTAGGTGAATAGTAACTCGTGAATAGTACTCTGACATAAAAAGTGTCCCGAATACCCGAGTGAATAATATTTGAGTGAATAGTAATCGGGCGAATAGTAACCCATAATAGTAACTCATGAATAGTATTCTGTCATGAAAAGATCAATAATTATCAACAAAGCTCAGAATAATATTTTCATGAAAAGATACTGGATGAAGCGCGAATATAAACGATATTCCACTAATTTCATGGAGTATAGAAGCCAAAACTTTAACAAACTGAGTATAATAGAATATATGAAACCGAAAATGGATTTTTTCCCGCCCTATAGTAATCCACGTAGACAGATCATTTCCATAATTTAATAAGGAATGAATACGAAGGATCATTCATCATACATGCGGTAACCCACATAGACAGGTTATTCTAACAGAATAATAAAGAATGGAATAACAAAAGAATTCACCAGGCGTGCATAATCCACACAGACAGGTTATTCTAACAGAATAATAAAGAATGGAACCAGGTCATGCGTAACCTACACAAACAAGATATTCCAACAGAATAATAAATAATGGGACCAGGTCATGCGTAATCCGCACAGACAGGATATTCCAACAGAATAATAAAGAATGGAATAACAACAAAATTCACCAGGCATGCGATAGACCGTACAGACAGGTTATTCCAACAGAATAATAAAGAATGGAATAACAGAAGAATTTCACCATTTATGCGGTACTTCGCATAGACAGATTGTTCCAACATATTAATAAAGAATTGAATAACAGCACTTACAAGTATTGAAAGAAAATAACTCTCTTCATGAATACGAAAGAATAATACCCCTTACCTTAGAAGAAGACTTGATACTGGAATAGTGAGGTAGCAGACTTCTCTTCTTCTTTCTCTCTATAATTTCTCTTTATAATAATTGCTCTATAGCTTTAGTGAATTGGTGAGAATGAATGAAGAATGAGCTTCTATTTATAGAAAAATATAGTTTCAATAATTGCACGTTTTGGGGCTCGAAATATTACAGTATAATACCATCTTTTTTTCCTTCATTTTTAATTTAGTCCTTCAAGTATTATCAAACTTGCACCTCCTCCCCTAATAGTAAATCATGTGAATCAATAGTAAATCATGTGACTCAATAGTTCTAAACATGTGAAAAAAATTAATTATAGTATAGTACCTTCATCTATACCTCTATTTTTAATTTAGTCCTACAAGTATTATCAATCTTGCACCAACTCCCCTAATAGTAAATCATGTGAATCAATAGTACACACATGTGAACACATAGTTATAAGCATGTGAATTAATAGTAATCAATTGCTCATTTATCCGGTGAATTACCCGATTTGTCAATATAACCTCAAGACATAAATTATTATCAAAATAAATATCGATTTTCGCTAACACTAATAATTCTCACACAATGGAACTATCAATTTCATCTTTAATCAACACGAACTTATTCATCATTAATATTATAACTCACAATATTTAACAATCAGGTCGTTCCCAAGAAAGAGGGGGCTTTTCAATAAGGATTTCTTCTTATTGACACGCAATTAGGTGACCAAACCTCTCCTTGAGAGAACTTCTAGACATTGTCAATATTGCGAATAATAAGATGAATAACTTTGTCGTCTCAATTATTGATTTAATAGTATAACATATTATACATATGATACTATGACAATAATTGAATCAACAATATGAGAGATATGATGCAGCAATTACTGTAGCAATAATTAAGTATAACTGAGTGACTTTTTACGTAAGCATCAATAATAAATATCGTGTGCTACTATGCAATCACGCGTATTACTGTACTTTTACTACCGGGTAGTTCAACAGTTTTAACGGTAACACTTTCGCCGTTATTTTTATAAAAAGAAAATTCTGTCATTTTCTAACTATGACAATACTTCCGTTATGGGGTCCACCAATGATTGTGCCGTCGTATGAATATTCTGAATATTCCTCGACCAATCGAATATTATATAACCACTTGCTTACTTTGCAAAATTTATAAATATTATACACAACTATAACATTATATCAAATCCACACTATAATATTCAAAAAAATATTTCGAGAAATTTAAATCTTTATTCATAAAATTTAGGGTCTCACAATCTCCCCTCCTTATAAAATTTCGCCCTCAAAATTTACGTACGTACCTGGTATGCCGAAGAGATGAGGATACCTTGACTTCATTTCAGATTCTAACTATTGAGGTATAATCTTTGAGTGTCGAATATGATCATTCTTATCCAAGATTTTAACACGTATCTCCTCATACGTTAAATCTTCTGCTATATTGTCTAATTCCAATTCAATAATGTGGTTCGGGTCGTAACATCAATACGTAAAAAAATGTTATGAACCCGCAACATACTTGGCAGTAAAAAGAGTCTATAGGCCACAGTTCTTACTCGATCGAGGATTTCAAATGGGCCAATTAAATCGAGGGTTGAGATTTCCTCTATTCATCGACTCTTGCTTCTAGAATAACGCCTTCTTGAACATTCTTCTTCATATTCATCTGCTCCACGTGTGTAGTTTGAGCGGTTTTAACTTTATCGATTAACGTCGATTATACTCGTACATTCGCTATCTTCATGTACGTTCTTGGAGTCTTTAACTCTATCTCCATCTTTGTAAGTCGTACGAAATGGGTCTTTGTGTTAACAACATCGCACTCGTAAACGCATACGATCTTTTACTCAGCGCGTCAGCTACCACGTTCGCTCTTCCACGATGATATTGAATGGTATGGTCATAATCTTCAACATCTCGAGCCAATGTCTTTGGCGCATTATACGTTCGTTTTGGTTGAAGAAAAATATTTGAGGGTTTTAGAAATTAATTTTAAACTGGGGTCAATACAAAATTCAATTTCACACTCTAGGGGTAGGCTAGGAAGTCTTCAAGAATACGTCAGGAAATTTATTAACAATAAAAATATCATTTAAAACTGTGACTCTCATCCAAGACTTGGATAGCACATGTAATGAAAGTTTCTCCTAACGGAGTTTCAACCGATAAGTCAAAGTCTAATTTCTCCGAAGTTAAATTTAAACGTTGAGCGCAAGCAAGAGAGATAAAAGAATGGGTAGAACCGGTATCTAATAAGGTATAGACTTCGCAAGAATTTATAATTAACTAACTCGTGCTAACTTTGTTCGGGTTACTCTCTTTTTGAGAAGTCACGAAAAACACTCTCCCTGAAACCACCGACTTTGTTTTGTCTGTATCCGCCTTTGGTGCCACCGTCCCAGCTGGACTTGACTTTGGTGCGTGAAAAAATCGGGCTAGGTGACCTTCTTTTCCACAATTGTAACATGCTTTGGACTGCATCACGCAGTTTGGACTGATATATCCCTCCCCTCCGCATTTGAAGCATACAATTGGTGGTCGTTCTCCTTCGTTGAAAACGGGTGTTGGTGCTGCTGTCTTTCCATCGTTGTTGAACCTTCTCTTCTTAAAATTTCCACTCCTATTATCTTGGCCATGATTACCACCGAAGTACTGGTTACCATTCTTGGCATAATAATTTCCCCCACGATGGTTATCATTGTTCCGATGGCCGTTGCCACCAGTATGATTTTTATCGTGTTGTTGCTCGTTACTTGTGTTGACTCATTATCGCACTCCAATAACTGAGCCATATTCACAACATCTGAATATAAACAAAGTTTGTGAGAAACGAGGTATTGACGTATATCGGGTTTCAAATCTTTTAGAAACATTCGTGTCATTCGCTCCTCATTATCGACCAAATAAGATGCAAACCGGGATAATTTCGTAAATTTAGCCTCGTATTGCGACACGGTCATATTGTTTTGCTCCAGCTTGATAAACTCTACCTCCTTCATGTGACGAATATTTTCGGGAAAGTACTTGTCGTTGAACAGCAATTGGAACTTTTCCCAAGACATCTTGAGTGCGTCAGGATGGGTATGTTTTATAGATTCTCACTAGTAATCTGCCTCTTCACGCAACATAAAGGTGGCAAAGGGAACCTCTTGCTACTCGGAGCATCCCAAGACATCAAATATCTTGGTGATCTGCTTTAACTACGTCTCCGCCTTAAGTGGTTTTGGCTTTTCCAAAAACTCCGGCGGTCCCAGCTTCTTGAACTGCATAGCGGTGACCAGCCGTGGGTTGCCATTGTTTCTACCTGCATTATGAATAGGAGTCTCTCTCACCTGATGTTGCATGAATTGTAAAAAGCCTCTGATCATCCCATCGTTCATCATCTGATCGGTGTTGTTGTTTACCTGAGGATTATTATTTTCCTGTTGCACATTATCCTGGGTATTGATCGTGGGTGACTCAACGGTCTCATGTTCTTCATTGCTGATCTCAACATTTTTAGATGACATTTTCAAACACTGTCACAAAATAAGGGTTAATTAACATATCACATATTATCCCTATACTCTGACCGACCAATTAAATACCAAATAAACTTAGGTAGTGAAGGAATTCCCCGTCTCTCCCCTCCTAGTTCTTGTCTCACATCTCAGCCAGAGATCATATCCCTAAGCTTTGATACCAACTGTGACGCCCCCAAAACAGGTATGCATTACCCATCTTGAGTCGCCAAATACATGGTACATAAATCAAATACAAACTTGATTATACAACTGTCGGGTAATATACGACATAACATAGCTCAGAGTTTAAATAAGAATATTGTCTTCTAGATAATATGCACACTCAATGGAGTCCTCATTACATTTATTGTCATACTATTTAACATAATAGTGAGGACTACTAATGTTATCATCTGGACCATCACTCCGTTCCCCGACTAGTCCCATCTATATTCTCATTTCCTGAAGAGAATAATGAAAGCAAAGGGTGAGCTCAACTAGCCCAGTAAGAAATATTATTACTAAGATAATACAGAATAAATTATCCTTAGCCTTCAATAGTATAACAATTGATAGAATACAATAGACAATAAGTTTTAGATCAACAACTGCAGTGGAATAAGTAATCCATTAGAAGAGTCAAGTAGAGCATAAAATCTACTATCTTCTATGATTTAAAAAGTTTTTCATCAACTTTATCGCTGAGACTCAGCTTAATAAATAAAATCAAATCATCTTTGCACCACGGCCAAGGATATTCATGTAATCATCAATGGTTATATGATTATACCGAATAATCCCTGGTCATAATCATACCAACAACTGTCCATGAATGAACTACAAGCCAATGAGGACTTTTACCACATCATTCGTTACATTACAGTCATGATTATACCGAATAATCTCTGGTCATAATCATACCAAGTCCATCTATGCACGTAAGCCAAAGATGACTTTAATCACAATATAATCATGAGGATGTTGACCATGACATAACAATTCAATAAAACAAGTTCAAGGATAAATTTTAAAGATTTATAATTTAATTTATCCAGAATTCAATAACGTTCAAATTGTCAACATGATACTGTTTTGTGGAGTAAAATTCAAGAATAATATTCATGTTCTAAAAATAATTTGGACATAACAAAAATATATTTTTTGGGTAAATAGTACCCCATGAATAATATCTTGTGAATAGTACTTCGGGAATAGTACCTCGTGAATAGTAACTCGACATGAAAAGTACCCCAAATACATGAGTGAATAATATTCGGGTGAATAGTAATTAGGTGAATAGTAACTCGTGAATAGTACTCTGGCATAAAAAGTGTTCCGAATACCCGAGTGAATAATATTTGAGTGAATAGTAACTGGGTGAATAGTAATCCATAAATAGTAACTCATGAATAGTATTCCGTCATGAAAAGATCAATAATTATCAACAAAGCTCAGAATAATATTTCCATGTAAAGATACTGGATGAAGCGTGAATATCAAGGATATTCCACTGATTTCATGGAGTATAGAAGCCAAAACTTTAACAAACTGAGTATAATTGAATATATGAAATCGCAAATGGATTTTTTCCCGCCCTGCGGTAATCCACGTAGACAGATCATTTCCACAATTTAATAAGGAATGAATACGAAGGATCATTCATCATGCATGCGGTAACCCACATAGACAGGTTATTTCAACAGAATAATAAAGAATGGAATAACAATTGAATTCACCAGGCGTGCGTAATCCACACAAACATGTTATTCTAACAGAAAAAGAAAGAATGGAACCAGGTCATGCGTAACCTACACAAACAAGATATTCCAACAGAATAATAAATAATGGGACCAGGTCATGCGTAATCCGCACAGACAGGATATTCCAACAGAATAATAAAGAATAGAATAACAACAAAATTCACCAGCCATGCGATAGACCGCACAGACAGGTTATTCCAACAGAATAATAAAGAATGGAATAACAGAAGAATTTCACCATTTATGCGGTACTTCGCATAGACAGATTGTTCCAACATATTAATAAAGAATTGAATAACAGCACTTACAAGTATTGAAAGAAAATAACTCTCTTCATGAATACGAAAGAATAATACCCTTTACCTTAGAAGAAGACTGGATACTGGAATAGTGAGGTAGCAGACTTCTCTTCTTCTTTCTCTCTATAATTTCTCTTTATAATAATTGATCTATAGCTTTAGTGAATTAGTGAGAATGAATGAAGAATGAGCTTCTATTTATAGAAAAATATAGTTTCGATAATTGCACGTTTTGGGGCTCGAAATATTACAGTATAATACCATCTTTTTTTCCTTCATTTTTAATTTAGTCCTTCAAGTATTATCAAACTTGCACCTCCTCCCCTAATAGTAAATCATGTGAATCAATAGTAAATCATGTGACTTAATAGTTCTAAACATATGAAAAAATTAATTATAGTATAGTACCTTCATCTATACCTCCATTTTTAATTTAGTCCTACAAGTATTATCAATCTTGCACCAACTCCCCTAATAGTAAATCATGTGAATCAATAGTACACACATGTGAACACATAGTTATAAGCATGTGAATTAATAGCAATTAATTGCTCATTTATCCGGTGAATTACCCGGTTTGTCAATATAACCTCAAGACATCATTTATTATCGAAATAAATGTCGATTTCCACTAACACTATTAATTCTCACACAATGGAACTATCAATTTCATCTTTAATCAACACGAACTTATTCATCATTAATATTATAACTCACAATATTTTACAACCAGGTCATTCTCAGGAAAGAGGGGGCTTTCTGATAAGGATTTCTTCTTATTGGCACGCAATTAGGTGACCAAACCTCTCCTTGACAGAACTTCTAGACATTTTCAATATTGCAAATAATAATATGAATAACTTTGTCGTCTAAATTATTGATTTAATAGTATAACATATTATGCAGATGATACTGTGACAATAATTGAATCAATAATATGAGAGATATGATGCAATAATTACTGTAGCAATAATTGAGTATAACTGAGTGACTTTTAACGTAAGCATCAATAATAAATACCGTGCGCTACCATGCAACCACGTGTATTACTGTACTTTTACTACCGGGTAGTTCAACAGTTTTAACGGTAATACTTTTGCCGTTATTTTTATAAAAAGATAATTCTGTCGTTTTCTAACTACGACAATACTTCCGTTATGGGGTCCACCAATGATTGTACCGTTGTATGAATATTCCGAATATTCCCCGACCAATCGAATATTATATAACCACTTGCTTACTTTGCAAAATTTATAAATATTACACACAACTATAACATTATTTCAAATCCATACCATAATATTCAAAAAATATTTTGAGAAATTTAAATCTCTATTCATAAAATTTGGGGTCTCAAAATCTCCCCTCCTTATGAAATTTCGCCCTCGAAATTTACTTACGTACCTGGTATGCCAAAGAGATGAGGATACCTTGACTTCATTTCAGATTCTAACTATTGAGGTATAATCTTTGAGTGTCGAATATGATCATTCTTATCCAAGATTTTAACACGTATCTCCTCATGCGTTAAATCTTCTGCTATATCGTCTAATTCCAATTCAATAATGTGGTTCGGGTCGTAACATCAATACGTAAAAAAAATGTTATGAACACGCAACATATTTGGCGGTAAAACGAGTCTATAGGCCACAGTTCTGACTCGATTGAGGATTTCAAATGGGCCAACTAAATCGAAGGTTGAGATTTCCTCTATTCATCGACTCTTGCTTCTAGAATAATGCCTTCTTGAACCTTTTTCTTCATATTCATCAGCTCCAGGTGTGTAGTTTGAGCGGTTTTAACTTTATCTATTAACGTCGATTATACTCGTACATTCGCTATCTTCATATAGGTTCTTTGAGTCTTTAACTCTATCTCCATATTTATAAGTCGTACGAAATAGGTCTTTGTGTTAACAGCATCGCACTCGTAAACGCATACGATCTTTTACTCAACGCGTCAGCTACCACGTTCGCTCTTCCACGATGATATTGAATGGTATGGTCGTAATCTTCAACAGCTCGAGCCAATGTATTTGGCGCATTATACATTCGTTTTAGTTGAAGAAAAATATTTGAGGGTTTTAGAAATGGGTTTTGTACTGGGCTCAATAAAAAATTCAATTTCACGCTCTAGGGGTAGGCTAGGAAGTCTTCAAGAATACGTCAGGAAATTTATTAACAATAGAAATATCATTCAAAACTGTGACTCTCATCCAAGACTTGGATAGCACATGTAATGAAGGTTTCTCCTAACGGAGTTTCAACCGATAAGTCAAAGTCTAATTTCTCCGGAGTCAAATTTAAACGTTGAGCGCAAGTAAGAGAGATAAAAGAATGGGTAGAACCGATATCTAATAAGGTATAGACTTCGCAAGAATTTATAATTAACTAACCCGTGCTAACTTCG